>CAJHNH020001215.1:170000-189606 GCA_905116865.2 Candidula unifasciata | reverse complement strand
CAAGAATGCCGACCGTTCAGTAAGAAATGGCAAACTACTGGAGGTAAATTTGCATAGAAAAGCCACAAAACAGCCAGGGGCTGTTGGGGTTGGTTCTGCAACGTCCTGTAAAGGATATGCAACTAACCATAACGAACAGACGAGCGAAAGGACGGACGAGCGATTTTTTTTCCGGGAGGGATCTCACGTGGCATGAGCACCCAGGTTACGCTCCGGTTTCCGTGCTGCTTCCTAAGGGTTTGATTTTCCTGAGATCACGCCATGTCAATCTGAATGACAAGACATCTGGGGAAATACGGCAAATCCTTCTTGACTGACTGACTGTCTACCCCACCAGGACATCACACAAGCGATAAACACCCGATGACACAATGTGCCAATAAATGATTATCTGTCTCAGTGAACGTATTGGTATTTGACTCTTTCATTGAACACCACCCACACACAGCTTACTGCATCAAATGGCTTTGCTACTGCTTTTTTCATTGCATTTAGCATTTTTGGCAGTCAAACTCTATTGCCGAGGGGTGCTACTCGAAAAATGAGTATGCTTACACATTTTCTAAAAGAGTGATAGGGAAACTCAACAGACACAAATCGCCAGTTACGTCCCTCTGCCCAAATGATTTCTTTCCCCTTTTTTGTTTAGCATTCCGAACACTTGAGATTTATTGCTGCAGATATCATCTACGTACCTTCACCTCTGACCTCTTTGTTCCTCACCTATGTACATTTATCTATGTGACTGGTTTTGTTGTTGCTCACCTACGTACATTTATCTCTGTGATTGGTCTTGTTGTTACTCACCTACGTACATTTATCTCTGTGATTGGTCTTGTTGTTACTCACCTATGTACATTTATCTCTGTGATTGGTCTTGTTGTTACTCACCTATGTACATTTATCTCTGTGACTGGCCTTGTTGTTACTCACCTATGTACATTTATCTCTGTGATTGGTCTTGTTGTTACTCACCTACATACATTTATCTCTGTAATTGGTCTTGTTGTTACTCACCTACATACATTTATCTCTGTGATTGGTCTTGTTGTTACTCACCTACATACATTTATCTCTGTGATTGGTCTTGTTGTTACTCACCTACATACATTTATCTCTGTGATTGGTCTTGTTGTTACTCACCTACATACATTTATCTCTGTGATTGGTCTTGTTGTTTACTCACCTACATACATTTTATCTCTGTGATTGGTCTTGTTGTTACTCACCTACATACATTTATCTCTGTGATTGGTCTTGTTGTTACTCACCTACATACATTTATCTCTGTGATTGGTCTTGTTGTTACTCACCTACATACATTTATCTCTGTGATTGGTCTTGTTGTTACTCACCTACGTACATTTATCTCTGTGACTGGACTTGTTGTTGCTCACCTACGTACATTTATCTCTGTGATTGGTCTTGTTGTTACTCACCTACGTACATTTATCTCTGTGACTGGTCTTGTTGTTGCTCACCTACGTACATTTATCTATGTGATTGGTCTTGTTGTTACTCACCTACGTACATTTATCTATGTGATTGGTCTTGTTGTTACTCACCTACGTACATTTATCTCTGTGATTGGTCTTGTTGTTACTCACCTACATACATTTATCTCTGTGATTGGTCTTGTTGTTACTCACCTACATACATTTATCTCTGTGATTGGTCTTGTTGTTACTCACCTACGTACATTTATCTCTGTGACTGGACTTGTTGTTGCTCACCTACGTACATTTATCTCTGTGATTGGTCTTGTTGTTACTCACCTACGTACATTTATCTCTGTGACTGGTCTTGTTGTTGCTCACCTACGTACATTTATCTATGTGATTGGTCTTGTTGTTACTCACCTACGTACATTTATCTATGTGATTGGTCTTGTTGTTACTCACCTACGTACATTTATCTCTGTGATTGGTCTTGTTGTTACTCACCTACGTACATTTATCTCTGTGACTGGACTTGTTGTTGCTCACCTACGTACATTTATCTCTGTGATTTGCCTTGTTGTTGCTCACCTACGTACATTTATCTCTGTGATTGGTCTTGTTGTTGCTCACCTACGTACATTTATCTCTGTGATTGGTCTTGTTGTTGCTCACCTACGTACATTTATCTCTGTGACTGGACTTGTTGTTGCTCACCTACGTACATTTATCTCTGTGATTTGCCTTGTTGTTGCTCACCTACGTACATTTATCTCTGTGATTGGTCTTGTTGTTACTCACCTACGTACATTTATCTCTGTGACTGGACTTGTTGTTACTCACCTACGTACATTTATCTCTGTGATTGGTCTTGTTGTTACTTACCTACGTACATTTATCTCTGTGATTGGTCTTGTTGTTACTCACCTACGTACATTTATCTCTGTGACTGGACTTGTTGTTACTCACCTACGTACATTTATCTCTGTGACTGGTCTTGTTGTTGCTCACCTACGTACATTTATCTCTGTGATTGGTCTTGTTGTTGCTCACCTACGTACATTTATCTCTGTGATTGGACTTGTTGTTACTCACCTACGTACATTTATCTCTGTGATTGGTCTTGTTATTGCTCACCTACGTACATTTATCTCTGTGATTGGTCTTGTTGTTACTCACCTACGTACATTTATCTCTGTGATTGGTCTTGTTATTGCTCACCTACGTACATTTATCTCTGTGATTGGACTTGTTGTTACTCACCTACGTACATTTATCTCTGTGATTGGACTTGTTGTTACTCACCTACGTACATTTATCTCTGTGATTGGACTTGTTGTTACTCACCTACGTACATTTATCTCTGTGATTGGTCTTGTTGTTACTCACCTATGTACATTTATCTCTGTGATTGGTCTTGTTGTTACTCACCTATGTACATTTATCTCTGTGATTGGACTTGTTGTTGCTCACTTACTACGTACATTTATCTCTGTGATTGGTCTTGTTGTTACTCACCTACGTACATTTATCTCTGTGATTGGTCTTGTTATTGCTCACCTACGTACATTTATCTCTGTGATTGGTCTTGTTGTTACTCACCTATGTACATTTATCTCTGTGATTGGACTTGTTGTTACTCACCTACGTACATTTATCTCTGTGATTGGTCTTGTTGTTACTCACCTATGTACATTTATCTCTGTGATTGGACTTGTTGTTGCTCACCTATGTACATTTATCTCTGTGATTGGTCTTGTTGTTACTCACCTATGTACATTTATCTCTGTGATTGGTCTTGTTGTTACTCACCTACGTACATTTATCTCTGTGATTGGTCTTGTTGTTTCCTGTGGGAGTTTCCGGATGTGGGGGTTTCCAGGGAAATTTTTGGGGAAAACAAGTATAGACCCACTGCCTCCCCAACACGAATGTCGTAGGAGTCAACTAACTGGGGATATCATTAGAAGTCGGAGTTCATCTGCATGACAGGCCAAGGAACCAAGTGTCTGCATACAGCTAAACAAAATCTGTGAAACGGATGTGCAAGCAATACTCAGGTTCTGCATCAAGACTAAAGTCCCGGAGTTTACAGGCGGTAAACGTGTCAAAGAAAAGATACTTTTGTATTTGTGTTTGTAAGTCAGCTTGTGTATTATCTCTCCACAGTCTTTTTGGTCTACCTCGTGGTCAGCTCACAGTCAACTCTTCTGTGTACACAATTGTTGTCTGTCTGCTATATTTCATTGTCGTTGTTGCCCAAACCATTGCAATATAGTTGCGCTTATGCTGCCCAAAATTAGATGTGATTTTGATTAAGAATTTAACTGTTCCTTCTCATTCTTAATTCTTAGTTGTTTGCATCTTTGATAGGCTTAAATATTCGTAGTAGACTTTGTTGCACTAACTGATTGTAAAAAAAAGGTTATTTATCTAACTTTATTATCAGCTACAATCCCTTTTGGAGCCGAGGGAGTTAAAATTGTGTAAATATTTTATGGACACAGCGTTTCTCTGGTTTTCTTTGGGGACTGAAAGAAACCAGGTTCATGGACGCGATTACACAAAACAGGAGAGCAAAGATTCCAATCGACTCGTGGTAGTCGAGTCACGTGCTGTCTTTGTTTACTTTCCACCCACTTCCGGCGTCTGATATCTTGAGAGAGTCGCGTCCCTTAGTAACATGACCCCGGCCTTGTAAACATGCTTCAGTGTAACAGTTATTGATTTTTTCGGGGGTGGGGAACGAGGGAGGGGGTTCGCGAAGGAAGAGGTAATGTAGGGGGAGGAGGCAGGAAAGCAAGGATTAAAGTAAAGGACCCTTTTCCACGTCTTTTATGCGCATCGGGTAAATAAGGCTAGATATATATTTTGTATACCAAACGGCACTAGGTGGATGATGTGGTCAGCATTACGCCGGTCGCCTTTACTTCCCAGGACTGTACCTGGTATCCATTCAAGGCTAGGTCGATCTGTGAGCCAAGGTTATATTTGAGAAAAGTCCGCTCTGCGTCAGGAACCGAACCCACGACCTTCCTTCCGATGTGAGTGTCTAGCCGCTAGATCACGGGAGCTCCCAAAGTAAGAAGTAGCTAGAAGAAAAGGGAAGAGGTTGGGGTAGGAATGGGAGATGGAGAAGGTGGTAACTGTGCAAGACATGGAGGGCGAGCAGAGAAAGGCATGATAGGGAAGGGAAGAAAAAAAGAGTAGAACAAAGTGAATAGGAAAGGCACAGGGGGTAATTGAGGACAAAGGAGATGAAAAAACGAACACAACGTATAGATGAGAAGCTATAATTTATAACATATAGATGAGAAGCTATAACATACAACACATAGATGAGAAGCTATAACATACAACATTTGGATAAGAAGCTATAACATATAACATATAGATGATAAGCTATAACATACAACATATAGTTGAGAAGCTATAACACACAGCATATAGAGGATAAGCTATACATACAACATATGGATGAGAAGCTATAACATACAACATGTAAATGATAAGCTATAACAAGTAACATATGAGATAAAATACACATATTCCATGAAGGCAAACCCGGGATATAATGCCTGCTGAGGTCGGATGTGTCAGCCGCACAGCGCAAATATCGCAGCCATGCTGTCATTAGGCAAAACCTTTGCATCTTCGGTTAAACACAGATGAAGACGTACACATAAAGAGGTGCAAACGAAATTTTTGACAGAATATCGAAAAAGAAAGAATAACACACATTAATGAAAATAATAATAATATAAATACATAAAAAATAACAACAATAGTAATAATATTTTGCTAAATACCCGTGTGGGTTCCGGGGCCCTGTTATAGGGAAAACAAGAATAGACCCACTGCCTACCCAAAAGCATGTCGTAAGAGTCGACTAATTGGGATCTTCCTTCGAAGTCGGAGTGCATCTGCCTGAGAGGCAAGACACCAGCAGTCTGCATACAAATGAGTCAGATCTGCAGAACGGATGCACACGCAACACTCAGGTTCTGGAACAGGACTGTAGTCCAGAAGTGGATGCACAATCAAAACTTTCTGCCGGAGTTTACAGCTGGTGAAAGCGAAGAAGAAGAAGATTTTGCTAAAATTCGAATTATGACTTAACAAACATACACTTTCTTCTTCTTCTTCTTCTTCTTCTTCTTGTTCATCTTGTTGTTGATGTTGTTGTTGTTGTTGTTGTTGTCGTTCTTCTTCTTCTTCTTCTTCTTCTTCTTCTTCTTCTTCTTCTTCTTCTTCTTCTTCTTCTTCTTCTTCTTCTTCTTCTTCTTCTTCTTCTTCTTCTTCTTCTTCTTCTTCTTCTTCTTCTTCTTCTTCTTCTTCTGCCTTTATATCCCTCAATGGAGCATAGGCTCTTACCCAGCTCACGCCAATTCGTTCTATCCTTGGCCATTACATAGAGCTCTCCCTATGTCCTCCCCATTTTTCTAACTTCATTCTCTAGCTCTTTTCTGCATGTTTTTTTTTTTTTTTTTGGGGGGGGGGGGGGGGGGGCTTCTTTTATTTATATGCCCCTGTGGGTTCCAATGCAAAGACATGCTAGTTTTGCTGTTCCTTGTTTTATTAGTGTGTGTCCTATCCAACGCCAGCGTCTCTTCCTCGCCTCTTGGTCCATAAGAGCCAGTTTAGTTCTCTCCTAAAGGTCTACATTAGTTATTTTATCATTCCATTTAATTCCCTCTATTCTGGGCAGGAAACAATTAATGAATGTCTGTAATTTATTAGTAATTGCCTTAGTTGTTCTCCATGTTTCCGCCCCATATAAAAGTATTGATTTCACATTAGACTTATGTCAGTTATGACATTAGAATAATGCCAATTATGACATTAGAACACGGATTTTATTGTTTGCAAAAATACCAGAAAAACACAGTTTGAGAAGAGAGCAGCCAGTCCGTGCGCGCATAACACTTTACACCAAACTGGTATGGCCGATATAAGGTATCCTAATGAACCTTGCTATATATCCACTTTCGTCCTTTTCAGGACGAAATTTTTTGTCATTTGAAGCCCTACTCTGGCTTTTGCCAGGGGCCGCAATATAGGCAGGCCATAAATATGGCCAAATGTCTGAACGCGGTTTCTGGGACCTCTCCACGGCGATCCTCATCCGCATGGTGGCACTTTGTGTCATCGGGTGTTTGTCGCTTGTGTGATGTTCTGGTGGGGTGGAAAGTCAGTCAGTCAGTCACCTCCTCTGGGGGTTGAATGGGGTATGAGGGATTTGCTCTGTTGGCTTACCAACTAGATTGCAATTTTGTAATTTCAGGATGATCAAATATCAGATAGCAGCCTGGAGATACAGGGTGGGTGGATAAATGGAAGTAAAGAACGAAGGACGGAAGGAAGGAAGGAAAAAAAGGAATGATTCCAAACACCTTAATCTCCATGCTGTGGTTTACTGTTGTGAGAAATGTAGGTGTTATGTGAGTTGATGTCAGACCGGCATTTAATATCTATAACAGCTGCTGATGTTAATGTTCACTATTGATGTTAAAAGATGTTTGAAAGAAATGATGTATGATGCATGAAAGGTAGGAGATTAGAAAGGGCAGAATGTTAGACCAGACTGCGGGCCTGATTCTTAACTTTTTGAAACTACATTTTGTTCTTTCATTGATTCACTTATGGCATGGACAATTTAAGTACGCAGAAGACCAGGAAAACGATTAGTAGTAGTACTTTTCCCCCACCAGGCGGGCCGAGTTAGCGCAGTCCATACGAGGCTCGCTTTCAAATCCAGCTGCGATTCGCTGCAGCCACGGTAGGTGTTCGAAACCGGGCGGCCCTTAGGGTTCACCCAGCCTCTAGGAAATGGGTACCAGAGTTGACACTCTGGGGTAAATGGAGGAACGGCGACACAGGCGGACAGTTTCTTATCAGCTGTCCGTACTGGTAGCAGAGCACTTATTGTTTATAACAGTGTGCAATGACGCTGGTTCACATCTCCCGACTTTACCTTTACCTTTACCCCACCAGGACATCACACAAGCGATAAACACCCAATGACAAAAAGTGCCACCATGTGGATGAGGATCACCCGTGGAGAGGTGCCACAAACCCCGTTCAGTCTTTAGGCCATATTTATGGCCGAGCAATATTGCGGCCCCTGGCAAAAGCCAGAATAGGGCTTCAAAATAAAGACAAATTACATCCCAGTATGATGACGAATATGCCAGAGAAGGTAAGACAGAAACTAACGTAGCTACTGACGGTGTCTGCAGAGTTGGAGAGGTCACGAAGTGAAAACAAGACGAAGTGAGACAGAAAAAATAAGATGTTGTGTGTCCAACATAGACGAAGATGACCAATGGTGTCACTGAGTGATGAGTAAGGATTATCATTACATCACTCCGCTAACATCCAGAAATGCTCCGATGTCCTCCTCAAAAGCTCAATAAGTGTTTAAAAAAAATACTGATGATACATGTTCTGCGGTGATTAATGAAACGTCTTGTTTCCTTAGAGAAATGTTCATTTCTTGCAGCTCTAGGCTTCACCCTTGTGTTCAGATGCTGGGGGTTAGGCTATATCTATGAGTCCTACGATGGATTAAAAGGCCAGTTTTGGCAGGAAATATCTTTCTGACAGTGCATGTCAGAAATCTGTAAGTCAGCACCACTGATCAGATACCAAAACATCTCTGCATCCTGCTCAGATACCAAAACATCTCTGCATCCTGCTCAGATACCAAAACATCTCTGCATCCTGCTCAGATACCAAAACATCTCTGCATCCTGCTCAGATACCAAAACATCTCTGCATCCTGCTCAGATACCAAAACATCTCTGCATCCTGCTCAGATACCAAAACATCTCTGCATCCTGCTCAGATACCAAAACATCTCTGCATCCTGCTCAGATATCAAAACGTCTGCACACCATTGCTTAGATATAAAAACGTCTCTACACCACTGCTCAGATACCAAAACGTCAATGTTCCAGTAAATTAGTAAACGTTTAACTCTTTCAGTCCCATTTGGTGGGCTTTTTAATAACAATTGTTATGTGTAAATTATAAAGCTAGTATAACTACAAGACAAAAGGATTTAAAGTAACAATCTAATATCACAGATAAAATGTAGCTCACGATTCGAACATAAATAGTTCAGGTATTATATGCAGTTACCAATAATTGCAGAATATTGTCTTCAGTCTAATATTCTATCAGTGCCAAACATTACCAATAAGTAATTTAATGGCCCATAGAATAGCTACATATGAAAAGCACAAGGTCTCAGACAACACAATAAGGGACAGGGAAACAATTATTAACATAAAGGAGAAGGTTGGAACAATATGGTTATTGAATTACATCGACACCAGGCCCTTTTTGACATCGTTACCTATGAAACTATTTGATTAATCATTATTTTACTAAATTTCTGGATAAGAAAATATATTTATGAGTATTATCGGTAGGTATTTTAGAAAAGAACAAAAAAATAGGATCTAGGCAACACAAAAACAATATAAATATTGAGCGGTTTATTGATTACTTCGGGATTGGACCCAACCCTCATCTAGCAGATGACAAGGAAGCTCAGCGAAAGAAAGGAAAGACGTACACAGATCCAAGAAAACGTTTCAAATAAAGACTTAAAGTAACAAAACACACAAAACTACAAAAACTAATTAATACAGTACCAAGTAATCCACAGGACAAAATTACACGACACTAAATACCTAGATCACGTGATGTAACCGGAAATCGTATATCCCACGTATTCATGGGAGGCCGCCATTGCTATTTTAAAATAACCGGTGATAAAACAAAAGGTAGGCCCTGGGTATCGAGAAATTTATTACCACGGTCGGGTGTGACGCGACTCCTTTATGTTGTTGGGCGTTACTGAGATTGTATTTCCCGGGCGATTTATGTTTTTGTCAAAGAAAGCTGTATTGATGTGGGTAAACAGGTATTTGTCTAGAGAAAAAAAAAAAAAAAGTAGAAAGTTATAGAGAATAGATTCGTTTCAGTCAAACAAACTTAGAAAGAAGATTTTTAATGAAATAGATGTTATTACCCAAGGCCACAAGAAAAAAAGTCGTTCAAACCTAGGAGCTCAGGAATCCTTAAAATTGTCTATGCAGTAAACAAGGTGTTGCTACTAAACAAGCTTGTGTATGTGATAAAACGTTTACATCTTAAGCAAATTTATGTATATTGAGCGCACTTTAGTATATTAACTCTTTTAGGACGGCATTTGTGTCTGGGCTTTGGACATAATTTATAGCTGAATTTTTTTTTTTTTTCAAATTGCAATACGAAAAAGTTGAAACCTCCCTGAAGAAATGAAAAGTAGTGTCTGCATAGGGACATATAATACATCAAATTAAACAGAAATCAATACAACATTCATCTTAACTATTGCAAATTATGCTGGAAAATGTTTATGGTCAAGCGCCCTTATTTCAAAAATATAGCCGTAGCTTGCAAATGCATTCAACAAGCATATGCGTTGAAAAAAAACTAGAAACAAACATCCCCGGAGATGTGAAGTTGGATAACAAAATTAAAAACAGATGCAGTAAAGCAAACAAAGTATGGGGACAGATGGCTCCTTTTCTACAATACAAGACAATCCTAATCAGCAGCAAGAAATACCTCATAAAAAGCATATTCATGCCCACCCTATTCTACCAGTGAGAGACATCGTCATTCAAACACAATAAATAAATAAATAAATAAATAAATAAATAAATAAATAAATAAATAAATAAATAAATAAATAAATAAATAAATAAATAGATAAATAAATAGTGACCATGGACAGAATTCCAGTCGAAATTATTGATCAACTTTGTCGACTTTCAAAAAGCCTTCGACAGTATCCATCGTCCAACACTCTGGAAATTGCTTAACATCTATGGTTTCCCCATCAAATATATCAACATCATAAAATCTTTTTATAATGAAACACGATGCTGTGTAAGAACTGATTCCGGCAATTCTGACTGGTTCCCGGTGGAAACAGGAGTGAAGCAAGGCTGTGTCCTATCGCCGATGCTTTTTGGTATAGCAATCGACTGGGTCATGCGCAAGTGCATAAATAACGCAAATTTAGGCATTACATGGGTTGACAAAATTCTGGAAGACCTAGACTTCGCCGACGACATAGCACTCCTGAGTTCAGAACACACAGACGCCCAAGAAAAAATCAATCGACTCCAGAATTTCTCAGAACAAATTGGACTCCAAATTAACACCGCAAAAACAGAAATTCTAGACCTTACCAACAGTAAGTTGATATCACGCTGAACAACAACAGCCTTGAAAAAGTCATAAGTTTCACTTATCTAGGGAGCAAGATGTCATCTACAGGAGATACCGCACCAGAAATATCATTTAGAATAGCACTGGCATCTAGTGCCTTCAATAAACTGTCTAACATCTGGAAATCAAAGACACTTAGCAAACACACAAAACTCAAGATCTTCAATTCTTGTGTGATTCCAGTACTAACCTATGGATGCGAGAGCTGGAAATCAACGAAAACTCTAGACACAAAATTAGACAGTTTTGAAAATAAATGCCTTAGAAGACTACTAAATTTCAAATGGTCAGATTTCCGAACCAATACACAAATAAGGCAAGAATCCAGGCAAGAGTATGTGTCTAATTTTATACGAAAACGCCACTGGAACTATGTCGGCCACGCCCTTAGAATGGATAAATCAAGACTTCCTTACCAAGCCCTCATTTGGACACCACAGGGGAAAAGATCTCATGGAAGACCAAGGGAAACCCTACGTAGAACTATCATCAGGGAAGGCTCGCTCATGGGCCACTCAAACATCCAAGACCTACAATGGATTGCAACGGACCGCCGTGCATGGAGAGTCACGACCTCTGCCCTATGTGCCGCACTCGACACAAGAGGAAAGACTAATGGACATGAGATGTACGAGAAGTGCTGCAGGAGTGACCAGAAGAGACAAAATCATAAAATTATGTCATAATTGAAAAATAAAAGCGCCACAGAACAAGGTCTAAATTTTACACACACACAAACACACACTCACACACACACACATACATACACATACATACACATACATACACACACATATATGTATGTTTTATTTCAAGTGAAAGCCTCGTAACTCCACACCATACAAAGCATACACCAAAAGAGGAGAAGAATGTTAATCACGAGGTAGACCAACACAAGATGGAAAGATAACATCAAAGAAACTCTACAACAACATGATGTGTCTGTGATCGAGGCGGCCAGAAGAGCAAGAAGGAGAATCTTATTTTCCCCAGCGCCCAAAATGTAAAAGAGAGAATAATGAAGATGAAAGAGAACGCCTTATACCAAGCACACACTAGTAATGTTGCACTCAAGAAACATGTCGTAGAAGGCTACACACGGTAAGGTTGCTCTAGGCTGAAACTGACTGTCCCATGCAATAAATTAGTTCAGTCGTGGTAGGCAACCGATAACTGTAAGTAAATAATCGACCCTTTCAGGCCAGTGGCTCACATAACAATATCTGATGTAAGAGCTAGGAGGCACCTACAGAAAAGATGGATTGCTGACCTTCAAAGCATTGTACAAACACACGAAATGACAATGGCCTGTTCAACCTATCGACCCCAAACTGTAAAAATCGCACGCTGCTGAAAAGTAGATTTTATTGAGGATGATGATGATGATGATGGTGAGGGTGACAATGATAAAGATAATGCTAGTGCTGTTGATAATTTTTATGAGTACTTGCGTAGGTCAGCAATGTGTTAAGTTAGTTGCATTCACCTAACCCACATGCCAGAATATCGTCTCCCAAAGAGAATATTTCATTGCGAGCTCCAGTAAGGGAAGAGGTCACGTGAAGGAAGAACAAGCGCTATAAGGATACTCTGAAATCGGCTCTCAATTCTTTTGGCATCAACACAGCGACGTAGGAGGCTATTGCGCAAGACTGTACTGGATGGCGTACGTCCCACAGGCATGGTGCATCGGCCTGCCAGGGAGCAGAGGTTGCACAGGCAGAGAAACAAACGGAGGCAGACTAGAAAGAATCGTACTGCTAATCACACACTTACTACGGCTTCCATCTGTTGTCCGCACTGCTCAAGAACTTTCCTGGCTCATATTTGACTCATCAGCCACCTTCGTGCTCATAATCATTGTTCATTACTACTTTGGATGAAAAGTGGTCTTCATCACCCGTGATGGACGAACAAACGAAAGAACAAACTTTATTTTCAAAGGGTTACAAATTGGGCACGCCGGCCCGTCTGACATTCGGCCCTTCTAAGCACTCATTTTTCAGAGTACCAATGCCTGTTATCTATAATGATTGTTATGGATATAACATATCATACATGCACACTCATATACAGACAAACCTAATACATACATACATACATACCTAATATATACAGACAGACAGACAGACATGACAGACATGACAGACATGACAGACAGGACAGACAGGACAGACAGGACAGACAGGACAGACAGGACAGACAGGACAGACAGGACAGACAGGACAGACAGGACATACATGCATACATGCATACATACATACATACATACATACATACATACATACATACATACATACATACATACATACATACATACATACATACATACATACACATACATACATACATACATACATACATACATACATACATACATACATACATACATACATACATACATACATACATACATACATACATACATACATACATACATACATACATACATACATACATACATACATACATACATACATACATACATACATACATACATACATACATACATACATACATACATACATACATACATACATACATACATACATACATACATACATACATACATACATACATACATACATACATACATACATACATACATACATACATACATACATACATACATACATACATACATACATACATACATACATACATACACATACATACATACATACATACATACATACATACATACATACATACATACATACATACATACATACATACATACATACATACATACATACATACATACATACATACATACATACATACATACATACATACATACATACATACATACATACATACATACATACATACATACATACATACATACATACATACATACATACATACATACATACACATACATACATACATACATACATACATACATACATACATACATACATACATACATACATACATACATACATACATACATACATACATACATACATACATACATACATACATACATACATACATACATACATACATACATACATACATACATACATACATACATACATACATACATACATACATACATACATACATACATACATACATACATACATACATACATACATACATACATACATACATACATACATACATACATACATACATACATACATACATACATACATACATACATACATACATACATACATACATCATGCATGCATGCATGCATGCATGCATGCATGCATACATGCATGCATACATACATACATACATACTTGCATACATACATACATACATACATACATACATACATACATACATACATACATACATACATACATACATACATACATACATACATACATACACACACACACACACACACACACACACACACACACATACATACATACATACATACATACATACATACATACATACATACATACATACATACATACATACATACATACATACATACATACATACATACATACATACATACATACATACATACATACATACATACATACATACATACATACATACATACATACATACATACATACATACATACATACATACATACATACATACATACATACATACATACATACATACATACATACATACATACATACATACATACATACATACATACATACATACATACATACATACATACATACATACATACATACATACATACATACATACATACATACATACATACATACATACATACATACATACATACATACATACATACATACATACATACATACATACATACATGCATATCTACATACATACATACATACATACATACATACATACATACATACATACATACATACATACATACATACATACATACATACAAACTACATACATACATACATACATACATACATACACACACACACATACATACATACATACATACATACATACATACATACATACATACATACATACATACATACATACATACATACATACATACATACATACATACATACATACATACATACATACATACATACATACATACATACATACATACATACACACACACACACACACACACACACACACACACACACACACACACACATACATACATACATACATACATACATACATACATACATACATACATACATACATACATACATACATACATACATACATACATACATACATACATACATACATACATACATACATACATACATACATACATACATACATACATACATACATACATACATACATACATACATACATACATACATACATACATACATACATACATACATACATACATACATACATACATACATACATACATACATACATACATACATACATACATACATACATACATACATACATACATACATACATACATACATACATACATACATACATACATACATACATACATACAATACATACATACATACATACATACATACATACATACATACATACATACATACATACATACATACATACATACATACATACATACATACATACATACATACATACATACATACATACATACATACATACATACATACATACATACATACAAAGATACATACATACATAAAAGCATCTACATAAATACACAGAAAACACACACACATAAATATATGGACATATATGCACACACACACATTCCACACATACACACCTACACATGCATGCATGCATACACACACATACAATCACATGTACAGACACCCACAACCACACATTTACACTCACATGCAAATTTACATACATACAGACACACACATACATGCATACATACACACATCAATACATACACCTACATCTTAACACATCTTTATACATGGACAAACAAGTTAGTTGCGTTATCTTTTACATGTCAGTGCAGAACCAACCCCAGCATATTTGTCTCTTTAGGTTTTTCTAGGCAAATTATACGTTCCGTTATTTGCCATTGCTTCCTGGACGGTCGGCTTCTTGATACCACTGCCGAAACCAACGCAAGGCGCAAGGCCCGCAGCTGGGATCGAACCCAGCACCCCGGCATTACGAAGCGCGTTCGCAATATCTAAGCGACAGGCGCCGACCAGCAATATGTGCGTGCTTGTAAATATTTTTTATTCCTACTGAACATCTGATTCTAATTCTCTTTCTCATTTGTCAGGCTTGCACACGAAGAGGAAATTGACTGGGTCACGAACTGCCAATATTTCTGCAATTTCTGGCATATCCCTTGATGTTAACTATTTGTGACTTCTTCTGCCTGATGCACACACAAAGGGCTTCAGACAAACCTCACCTAGACACGACACAGTCGGTTGCTTGCTAGTGTGTGTGGGGTGGGGTTGGGGTCTTAGGCTAATTTGTTTAGGAAGATATAAATAAATAAAGACAGAAAGAAGCTTTATTCACCTGTTTTGGCATACTGAGCACATACAGAGATGGACTTATATTCTATAGACAAATCGCTGGGTGATGCGATGAACATTACGCCAGCCGCCTTTACTTCCCAGGTCGCTTCCTCATACCCGTCCAAGGCTGCGTCCACCTGGAAGAAAAGGTCATCTTGGAAAAAATGCAATCCTGCCAGGACCCGAACCTAAGACCTTCAGGTCCACAGGTCTAGCCGCTAAGTCACAACGGCTAACGGATTTATTTTAATGGCTGATCTTATCTCAAGTCGGCTCTGTGGCTAAGTTGATGCGAACGCTTCGTAATGCCAGGATGCCGGGTTCGACCCCAGTTGCGGGCCATTCGCCTTGCGTTGGTTTCGACAGTGGAATCAAGAAAGTCGACCCTCCAGAAGCAATGGCAAACTACTGGAAGTAAATTTGCCCAGAAAAACCACACAACAGCCAGGGGCTATTGGGGTTGGTTCTGCGACGTCCTGTAAAGGATACGCAACTAACCTAACCTAACCGTGTCCCAAAATTCGACATATCTTTATTTTGGCTCCACAAAATGTTCTAGGAGGTAAAGACGGCCAGCAACATGTTGACCACAACACCCAGCGGGTAGATCAGTATTTACAATTATCAGTATAGCATCATATGGGAGCTGCCGTTGTGTAGCGGCTAGACTGCGGAATCGAAGGTCTGGGGTTCAAATCCGATCCGTGCTATACTTCTTTCGAAAAGGACATTGGCTCCCAGGTAGACCCAGTCTTTAATGGCTATCAGATCAAAGTCCCGATTAGTAATGTCGAGCGGCGACGAAGTCGTCTACTGGCTAGTCAATAGGCGACCCGATGGCCGATTTTGTGCCTGAAGCCGTGTAAAGGGGCCCTTTATTGATTACAGCATCATACGCCAGATGTGCGAATGGAAGGAAAGAGCACTTTTCAAGACACCAGACTTTTTCTCCATGTGCCAAATATCGTGTCAGTGTCTGTGTCTTAGGCGTTGCGAACACGCTTCGTAACGCCGGGGTACCGGGTACGATTCCTGCTGCGGACGATTTGTCTTCAGTTGGTTTAGAAAACAATGGCAAACTACTGAATGCAAAATTTGACTAGAAAAACCACAGCAGTTAATATATTCTAGGGTTGGTTCTACAAGTCCTGTAAAGGATACGCAACTAACACTAACCAAATATTCTATGCAATATTTCATTGTCACATGAGACGATGTGAAGAGTATTTCAGAGCTATATGGAAACCATGTTATTTTATGTTTTATTATGACTATCGACTCTAGGTCACTGCACCTTGGACATTCCCATACCTGCTGAGTCCTCCGATGCAGCAGCCACTCCAAGGCAAGAAAGTAAGTAAAGGACCGTTTGCAATAGCGTTACGCGTCTTGGAGATATGAGGCTATATTTTACAGACTTGTGTTCACTCGGTGGGAGACGCCGAGGTCTAATGACTAGGCGCACACCTGAGGAACGGAAGGTCGTAGCTTCGGTTCCTAACGTTTCCAAAATGACCTTGGTTCTCAGATCTGTCCAACCGTGAGTGGGTACCAGGTACAGTCCTGGGAAGTAAAGGTGGCCGGTGTGATTTTGACTACGCCACCCACCGTCGTTTGGTCTATAAAACATAGGTCCCGCCCTATATATACAATACGCCTGAAAGGCGTGGAAAAGGGTCCTTAACTTTACTTTACTTTATCGGCACTCGGTGAGGGATATGGTCAGCATTATACAGACTGCCTTTACTTTCCAGGTCTTTACCTGGAATCCATCTAAGGCTAGGATCACCTGGGAGACAAGGTCATGTTTGAAAATACGTCAACTCTGCCGGGATCTGAACCCACGACCTTCCGATCCGCAGGCAAGCGTCTAGCTTTATGAAGTAAACGAGGAACCCACATTATGAAGAACATTTCATGAAAATCTTATGAAGTTAATGAAGAATCTATATTGTGAAGACATTTTTTAAAAGAATTTTATGAACTAAATGAAGAACCCACGTTTTGAAGAAGGTTTGATGAAGAATTTTATGAAGTCAATGAAGAATCTATACTGGAAATAGTATGTATCTTGTACCTCATGTGATTGGGTAATCTGGAAAATATTGTGACAAGGAAGGAAATGTAGGAGGGGAAGAGGGAGAGATACTTAAAGAGTAAGTAGTAGACAGTTTGACATCATGGCATTACAGATCATCTATGTCAGAAATTGGATTCAGATGAAATCAAACGGGTGAAGAAATAAGAGAAATTCCCGGGCAACCACCAATAGCAGTTATAAGACAGAGAATATGGTGTTCTATGGACACATTCTAGAAAAAGACGACTAAGTCATCAGACAGGTGCTGAAATGGGAAACCTTCAACAAACGTTGATAAGAGAAGCCAAAGGTGCTGGAATGAATTCAGTCCATGAAATAGAAGTGATTGCCCCGTTTAGAATAAAATAAAGAAATGGACTCCGTGTCCTATGCGACTTGTAGTGGAAACATAGAACAATGAAGGAATGAATAAAGAAACGTCAAAAAAAAAAAAAAAATGAAAGTACACGACACAGAAAGAAGTGAACAGCATGACTAACAATCTATAAGGCCTATAAGAACGACAGAACGATAGGTCATGCGATCAACTACACCTCAGCCTGTTTTACCTCACACTACTTTAGCTGGCACCTATTTAGTGCTGGTTCGAGTTTTGAAATAAATCCAGCTCCATGCAGAAATTAACCCATGACCTTCAGATCCGCGACAAGCATCTAGCCGCTACACCACGGCATCACCAAATTTATCACCACCCATCTTTAAACCCTCAGCAAGAAAAAGTATGAGACTCGCCATTTTGAAACCTCAGCTTTGAGATTTGAATCCAAAACACACCAGACAATCGCAGACAACAAAGATCCCACATCAAAGACCCCGGGAAACTTAAAATGTAGCGTGCTCTTCGATGATAAAGAAAATGGCTGACGGAAACGGAAATTTAAAGAGGAAGTGACTGTGGATTCACAAATAGTCAACAGCAGAATTTTGTTTTCATTGACAACCGAGGTAGGCTGCTGGTGGTAATAACAATACTGAAATTGAAGAAGTCCAATTTGAATGGGCATTTGAATTAAGTTATTTAAAGCAATGCTTGAATGATCCACCCCCCCCCCCCCCTTCCCGCCCTCCCCCACCACACACACACCAAGGCTAATGGAGATTAGGAGCTTTAATATTTCAGTCAAGGAAGTTTTCGGCCTATCAGCTGAATACAACTTGTCCATGTTTGAGTGGAAATTTAGATTTCATTTTTTTTTTAAACCAGATTTTAAACGGTTATTTTTTTTTTCTTTTTCTTTTATGTCAAAGGTAAAATAAAGATTTTCAAACCCGGTTAAGACAATCATTCAGCCAGAAATGCAGTTAGGAAGTCAATCGTTCAATCAATCACTCAATCGGTCAGAAAAAAAAATGCAAACCTT
>CAJHNH020001215.1:120000-167500 GCA_905116865.2 Candidula unifasciata | reverse complement strand
CCAGTCCAAAGCCAGCGTCCATTCTTTACCTCTTGGTCCACTGGAACTTGTTTTCTTCTCTCTCAAAACTCTACCCTAGTGATCCTATCATAATATTTAATTTTCTCTGTTCTGCGCAGGCACCATTTAATGCATGTTTACAGCTAATTATTAATTGCTTTAGTTGTTCTCCATGTTTGAGCTCCTGTACTGATTTGACATTAAAACTGACATTGTTTAGTTAATTTTTTATTCTGTTGACCTCCACATATTCCCTAGTGCTATGAAAGTTTCTCTTGCCTTTTGTATTCGTTTTTTTTAAATATCTCTATCAGTTCCCCTATCTTTACTTTATTTACCTTAACAATGCATGTGCTCTGTGCATCGATTGCTGGGGAGGGGGAGGCGAGGGGAGGGGGACGGAGTGGGGATATAGATCCGCTGCTCCTAAGGGAACATGTCACAAAAGGTGACTAATCGTAGATCTGCAGTAATCGGATGCTCTATAACAGCGGTTCTCAACCTGCATGTCGCGACCTTTTTTGTGTGTGAGGGCCCATCGACCCTTTCACAGGGGTCGCCTAAGAACACCGTAAAACACATGGTAATTTAGGTAAGGAAGGGAAATAATTGTCTGTGGGTGGCCACAATAAGATGCAACTTTATGAAAAGGTTTGCGGCGCTAGTAAGGTTAAGTGCTTTAGCTCTAGGGTGCAAATGTCACAGCTTAGTTGTAAACAACAAGACAACGCACCAACCGTAATCTTAAGGGCGAACACGGAAGAAGAATCAGTATAGGACACCTTACTTGCCTCTGTTAAAATGTATGTGCCTACATGTATCTGTCTTCTCCTTATAGTCTATCCGTTATTGTTTTGGTAATCAAATAATCTCTGCCTAACTGTAATAAACCTTGGCTTGACTTGGACTGCGCTTTGGCTTACTACTTATTGGCTTTCGCCACGGCTCACTCTCTGGATGTTTACTGCTACAAAACTTTCACTGCTTTAACGTCTAGAGTTGACAACACAAACGCCGCTCAGCTTCTTGGTGCATTCTGTCAGTTTATTCTGGTCCATTTATTTCACATGTTCAAACATTATTCACTCTTTGTCACTCGCGACATATTCGAACATTAAACATTTGCGCAACATAAAGACGACATCTTCAAATACTACAACCGTCTTCTCTGACTTCTGATGATCGACTGACCACGAGGCTAGCTCGGGCTTTCCCTCGCTTCCTCGACTAGGCACAAGTATCTCGTGCTGTCCCTTGTTGCACGGACTTTCTGCTTGCCACTATGTAATCGTGAGGACCATGCAAAGCAGGGTCATTACACTAACAACCTTCGCTCAATCATTTTTGATACAGATATTCTTCCATATTTTGAGGCCTCGGAGATGTGGTTTTCTATAATCCTTAGAATTCCTGGCACATCTAAGAATTGCAAACCAGATGTTTTGAAAGATGCGACTGCTCGAAGACCACTTATCACAAACATCAGAAAGAGTCGGTCATCATTTTGTGGTCCTGTTATGAGAGGAGGGAAACTGGAACATGTTGCGACCACTGGAAAGATCTGTGGAAAGAAAGGCAGAGGAAGACAGCGAGAGAAGATTATTGACAGCTTTTTGTCACGACATGAAAGGGGGTCACCACACTAAGTGATACACGCAATAGCGGAGCACGGATTGTGGAGAGGCATGATCGCCTACGCCAGTCAACAAAGCACTTGATGATCTTCTTCTTCTTCTTCGATCCTTCTGTCAGAAAACTTATATCAGGAGGCCGGTAGCCTTTATGAAAGCTATCGTGCAATCCATATCCTCTTGTGTACCATACAGTTTTGTCTTCATTGTGGTTGGAACAGGCCAGATTGCGTCTCTGTTGTCAGCATACAGTTGACAGTGTTGGAGCACATGCTCAGCATTTTCGGGTGCCACGCTGCAGGGACACGTCTCCGTATTTCCTACACCGAAAAATTTGAACATATGTTGACGAAATCTGTTGTGCCCTGTCCTTAGTCTGAATATAATAGACTTTCCCTCTCTAGAGAGGCGATGAAGTGAGTCTTGGGGAGAAAATCTGGTGTGGGTATCCAGCCACCTTTCTTGGATACTAGATTGTATTAGTGTTTTCATCTCTTGGTGGGTTAAGTCGCTATTTGGTTGTACCATGTCACTGCCGCTTTTGGCCAATCTGTCCGCTATTTCATTACCTTCCAAGCCACAGTGACCTGGAATCCACTGCAGTACAGATTGTTCTACTGAAGAGCCTAAGTAAATCAGCTGTTGCGTCAAGTCTACAAACTGAGTGTCTTTTGGGTTAACAATTGCTTGTAGAACTGACAAAGCATCAGTCAGAAAGACCACTCTGCTATATTTGCTGTGCTGTTGTCCATTCAGGAAAGAACATGCCGCTAGAAGTGCTTCTGCCTCTGCTCTGTAATTGGAGGAATATGAACCTGTTGGTACAGCCTGGTTGATTTTAAAACCATTTGGGCATTCTATGTATATTCCTCCTCCTCCGTCTCTAACTGCTCTCTTGGCTGAACCATCTGTATACACTCGAATCCAACTCTGGTGTGGGTAAAGTCTATTGATCTCTCCTTCTGTAGTTGATTTCATATCAGTGCTGCTCATTGATGATTTGGAGGAGACCCCGGTTACAGTGGTTCTGACTGTTGGAAGGCTATCCCTAAGCCAAGCGGGGCAGTCGTTGTAATGTTTAAGTGGAACATTTGGTATTATTGGAGGGAGTTTAAGGACAGCGAGCTTGGCATTTGCGTTCTTAATAAAGCAAGTTCTCTTTAGTCTAGCCTTCTGGGGTTTCTGCAGTCGGCTGTACATGGGTTGTTCTTGAAAGTGGTGGTATTTGAAGAGCTGGGTGAGGATCTTTGTGTCTCTCCTATCTTCCAGATCATGGAGACCAGTAATTGTTTCCATATCTGATATGGGCGTGGAGCGCATTGCCCCTGTCATAATACGGAGAGCATGGTTTTGGATCTTTGAGACTTTCTGAAAATTTGATTTAGCTGCTGTGCCCCAAGCAGCTATTCCATATTCTAGTGTTGGCCTCACAAAGCCTGTATAGGTCCTCTTAAGGACATTGAGGTTTGCCCCCCAGTCTGTTCCAGCTAACTTCCTCATCAGTTGTGTTCTCTTGAGTCCCTTGCTCTGTGTCTTTTCTATCTGTTTTCTCCATGTCAGTCTTGAGTCAAAGGTTACTCCTAAATATGACGGTGAGTCATCATGTATCAGTGCCTGGCTGCCATATCTAAGTGAAACTTTCTGGGTTTTGGTAGAGAGACTGAAAATGGTGTGTGTGGTTTTGGCCCCATTTACAGGCATGTACCAGCTATTGGACCACCTCTCTAGAGTTCCGAGGGATTCTTGAAGCCTTGTCTGTGCTTTTTCAGTGTCCTCCTCTGAACTCAGTAGCGCTAGATCATCGGCATACATAACAGCTTGAACTCCATTACAGAGGGTTGATTTTATGTCGTTAATGTAAACTATGAAAAGAATTAAGGACAGAACTCCGCCTTGTGGAACTCCATGTGTCATTGAGACTGATCTGCTCCTTGAACCCTGTATCTTGACTCTTGCAGATCGATTTTCAAGATATTTTACGATCCACCCAAGCATGTGATGGGATATTCCACTTTCAAGTAGCTTTTGTTTCAGCCCATTTTTCCACACTTTGTCGAAGGCCTTTTCCATATCCACCCAGACTGCAATAGTGTGCTTTTTGTCCTGGAACGCATCTTCAATGTGTTGAGCAATAAATGTAATTTGGTCTTCTGTTGATCTGCAACGTCGAAAACCTGCCTGTTCCTCCATTAGTTTGAAGTTTTTCTCTAGGAACCAGGTCAGTCGGTTGTTCAATAATCTTTCAAATAGTTTGCACAGACAGCTAGTGAGGCTGATGGGTCTGTAGCTGTCTGCGTTGTTCTTCGGCTTTCCTTGTTTCAGGATTACGAAGATTTCAGACTTCCTCCAGGCTGGAGGAACTATACTAAAAATCCAGCTGGCATTAAAGATGTTTAATAATTTCTTTTTGGCACTTAATGATGATTCTTCCAAGTCTCGATGCCAAATTGTCTTCTTTTTGTTTCTTCTACACTTGTATCTTCCTTTCTCCTTAAACACAACACAGAACGCCTTGCATTCTATTATATTTTCCTCATTTTAGGTTGGGACCCAAAGTATTTTTTTTCTTTGTACATCTTTTCCTTGCGGATTCGAACCGTGTTTCTCTGGCAGGTAAGCAAAGCAGAACAGAAAATAAATAAATAAATAAATAAATCGTTGCCTCTGATCAGTTTTTAACTCCGCCAGCCATCTTGGAAGGCAAGCCCTTTAACCAACAGACAACCAGAGTTCCATGATCATATTGCCAACAGGTTATCATATATTGAACGCCATGTATCGACCCGCCTGTAGCCAGCAGTAGAACGCAGCCAGCCAAGAGCCATAACTCATGAAGATCCACACACGCCAGCAGTAAATGGACCTTGACAACCAGAAGATGAGATAGGAATGTTTCCGGGTCAAATCAGGGCCATAACTCTTGTGTTTGTTTATTTGCCGTGACAGGGGTTACTGATTTATTGGTATTGATTGGCATTAGTAGAGAGGAATGGAGAAGAGTTGGAGATAAGGGAGGGATAACGTGTAAATAAACTGCAAGTTACAACTAATATATGATTAGTTGCGTATCCTTTACAGGACGTTGCAAAACCAACCCCAACAGCCCCTGGGTGTTGTGAGGTTTTTCTAGGCAAATTTACGTCCAGTAGTTTGCCATTGCTCTCTAGACGGTCGGCTTTCTTGATACCACTGTTGAAACCAACGTAAGGCGCATGGCCCGTACCTGGCATCCCGGCATTACGAAGTGTTGACATCGACTTAGCCACAGAGCCGACACAACTAACATTCACAATTGAAAATGGAGAGAGAGGTATGATAAACAAAGTTTGTTGCAGAGTGTAGTGAAGTAAAAGTCTCTTTACACCCCATTGGCACACCGGGCGTATGTAAAGGATACTCTTTCCACGCCTTCGGGTGTATAGGGCATATAGGGCTACACCTATATTTTATAGACCAAACGGCACTTGGTGGGTGATGTGGACAGCATCACACCGGTCGCCTTTACTTTCCAGTACTGTACCTTGGAACCACTCAAGGCTGGGTCGACCTGGAAGCTAAGGTCATATTTGAAAATGTCTTGCCCCCGTCAGGACTCGGAACCACAACCTTCCGATCCACAGGCGAGCGTCTAGCGTCCAGACCACGGCGGGTTCCCTTATGTAAAGTAGGTTTCCCTAATATACCTGCTATACGAGAGAACTGCTTTTCTTGGATTTATAGCAGTAGGTTGTCCTCCTTGGGCTGTAAACATTACAGAATGCAACATGACTGGAGGAGTGAAACAGAAAAATATATCAACAAACAAAGTTAAAGGTAAAAGTAAAGGTGAAAGGGTCTAATTCTCTGCACCGGGTTTTTATCCCGTATAGCTCAGTCTCTCTCTGCAGAACGGCTAGCTCCGTTGTTCCGGCAACAATCCACAAGGATCTCCGAAAACACTGCACTTGTGAACTGAATATCGCCGCTAGGAAACAATCACACGATCTTCAGAGCTCGAGGCAGACGACTTGACCCCTTCGCAACGGAGGACCCCCCCCCCCCCCCCCCCCCCCTTCTCGTTCCAGTATATAAAAAAATAAATAAATACATAAATAAATTAAAAAAAAAGGCTTAATTGTAATTGCACAAACTAGGGGAGGCTGTGTTTCACAAAACCCTAAAAGCTCTGCCGGCGGTAGCGTAACTACCAGTAGGTTCTCTCAAGCCGGACAGATCAAATGTTAGATCACAAAGAGACACACTCTGGTCCTCCAGGTTAGGGGTACAGTGTGGGACCGACACCATCATTTACGTAACCTTTCTTGCACACAAAGCTGCAGACACTGTTGTGTCCACCTGCAAGTTCTTTCCTTCTTCATGTTTACCAACTGCAAACTCCACTTGATAGTTCTGGTTTCGTTCCCGCCTGGTCTTTATCCATAACATTGCGTGCAATTCCGTTTTACAGATCTAGCTTTTTTTTTTGTTTTTTTTTTTGTTTTGTTTGCAGACTGTTTTTGCCATATCATTTGGACAAATGCTCTTCCCAATCTTCCCAAGACAATCCCAATCAGCACAAAGACACATATTTATTCCAACTCTGTGCTACCAGTTTCAGACATGGTCACTCACAACAAACCATAAAAGAAAATTAGTAACCATGGAAATGAGATGTCTGCGAAGGGCTGTAGGTGTGACCATAAGAGTAAGATCAGGAATGAGATCATAAGAGAAAAAGTCGGCACAGAACCAATTCTAAATTACATACGAAGACAGCAAGTGAAAAAGTTTGCCCACTTAGAGAGAATGCCTTGTGACACCATACCATACAAAGCATACATGGAAAGGGAAGAAGGACGTAGAGCACGAGGTAGACCAAGAACAAGATGGAAGGATAACATCAGATAAACTCTACAACAGCACGATGTGCCTATGGTCGAGGCGGCCAGAAGAGCTAGAAACAGAACCTTATATCTCCCTCGACACCCACAGCGGTAAAAGAGGAAGTGAAGAAGAAGAAGAAGAAGAAGAAGAAGAAGAAGAAGAAGAAGAAGAAGAAGAAGAAGAAGAAGAAGAAGAAGAAGAAGAAGAAGAAGAAGAAGAGGAAGAAGAAGAAATGCTCTTCTACTTTGAATGAAACGACCCTTATTTTTTGTTGTCTACGTCATGCTTGTTAGGGGGCAGTGGGTCTGTTCCTTATTCTCCAAAATAGAACCCGGGAACCCACACGGGAGCACAAAAACGAAAGCTCTATTGCTTTAGTTCAGTGGCTCTCAACCTTCCTAATGCCGTGACCCTCTAAAACAATTCTTAATGTCCCCCCGTGTGGGTTCCGGGGCCACATTGTGGGGAAAACAAGAATAGACCCACTGCCTCCCCAAAAGCATGTCGTAAGAGACGACTAATTGGGGAGCTTCCTTTGAAGTCGGAGTGCATCTGCCGGAGAGGCAAGGAACCAACAGTCTGTATTCAAGAGAATGAGATCTGTAAAACTGATGCACACGCAACACTCAGGTTCTGGAGCAGGACTGCAGTTCAGTAGTGGACGAGCAACCAGAACCTTTCGCTAGAGTTTACAGCTGGTGAACGCGAAGAAGAAGAAGAAGAATTCTTAATGTTGTGGCGGTTGTGTACTTCGTGGTTGAAGAAACCATACAATTATAATTTTGCTACTTCATAACGTCAATGAATATGTGTTTAATTATGGTCTGTGGCGACCCCTGTGAAAGGGTCGTTTGGCCCAGAAAAGGGTTGCTACATACAGGTTGAGAACCGCTGCTATAGCTGGAAAAGGAGAGGAAGACAGACCCCTGAACACATACTGCAGGACTGCCCTAATTTCTTCCAGGAAAGACTGGATCTGGCTCAAGAGAGCTACATTGCAGGAGAAGAATTGTGGGACTGGTGGCGACCATTAACAATCCTATTTGTGACACAGACGGGACTCAAGCATGACTGATGTCGAACGCAGAAGAAGAAAAAAGAAGTTTTGAGAAGTATGTATTCAAGTCGAAACGTCTCTGAATTCAATCAGTCATTCAATCAGTCAATTAAGTGACATTGCTTTCATCATCATCTTTGCCGGCAAGCATTTGCTGCCATGTTTCGCCATCTCACACGATAAAAAAAAACACAGATCAGCTCAATGTTTTCGTCTAGCCCCATCCATTTGGCCAAACCCTTCTGGTGTATTTCTGTTTGTGTCGGTTTAAGCGTCTGTGTGTATGTCTGTGTGTGTATGTGTGAGTGTTGCGTATATCTATGTGTATGTCTGTGTGTTTGCTTGCCTGCGTGTGTGTATGTGTCTGTGTGTGTGCCTGTGACTGCATGTGCGCCGGTGTGTGTGTTTGTATGGGTCTTTTTGTGCGGCTATATGTGTGTAGTTATGTGTTTATGTGTATATCTGTTTGTGTCTGGGTTGTGTGCGTGTTTGTTTTAGAGCGTGTGACTGTATGAGTGTGTATGTGTATATATGCATATATGTATGTATGTGTGTATGTATGTGTGTGTGTGTGTGTGTGTGCGTGTTCGTATGTATGTGGATGTATGTGTGTATTGGGTGCCTATGTGTGTAAGTGAGTGAATGGCTTTGCGTGTGTATGTGGGTGTGTGTGTTCGCGCCCGAGCCACCTTTGCCTTTGTTTTTGACTTGATATTCTTAATATGCATATCGTTACATAAAAATAACATGTTTTATTGATTAGATACAATTGCTGTGTGAAAGATAGGAGTTTGGAAGTGCCGAATGTTAGACAGGCCTGCGTGCCTAATTTGCAACCCTTTGAAAAAAAAGTTCGTTCGTTCGTTCGTTCTTTGCTTTCCTCTTGGTCTCTTTCCACTAATGTTGCCAGTTATTACCAAGTTCTCGAGTTCATTCCTTCTCAGAGTGTGTCCAAAAGATACTGACTCTCTACGGTTAATTGTTCTAATAAGATAACGACTTTCTTCTGTCCTTACGGAGCAGTAAAAGCATCTTGAAGACCACACGAGCTTCGGGCGGGTCAGATCGGGTCAAATCAGGTGAACAAGAATTAGGACCGACGCAATACATTCTGCCTTGCAGGCAGTCTACAAGCAAAGAAAAATCTGGGGAAGACTGAGGATGAAATAAATGTCTGTTCAGATTTGTCTGATTGTGCCACGGGGCTGATGAATTCTCTGCATTTTCTGATGAAAAAAAAAGTATGTTACTGGATTCTGCTCCCGTGTCTATATGTCATGGGTTATGCGTATCACCAATTTTCCGAGAAATTGATGGGATTAGTCAAGTAGATAATCCATATTGTTCTTACTCTGATTCTATCTCTCTCTTCCTCTCACCCCTCCCCCCCCCCTCTCTCTCTCTCATACAACCATTTAATCTTTGTATCCCTGTGTGTTTCATTATCACCTCTCCCTCTGTATTTTTTTTCTCTCTGTGACTCTCCGTCTTTTTCTTTCTTCTTCTCAGTCTCCCAGTGTGTGTATGCCAACCCGAATGGCTGCCTATCTATTGCCCAAATGGGTACGTGTTTATAAATGTGTGTGTGTTTTTGTTTTGCTTTATTTTACACACACACAAATGAAACTCGGTACAGTTATCAATTATAATTGAATAAATATCACATATCATGTAATTTCGCCTGGCTAAACAAAATATCAAATTTATCAGAAATGAAGAAATGACAACATCGTTCGACATATCCTATGACAAGATATATAAAGATGGCATTTCAATGTTTTCACTGCAGGCAGAATTAAGCGCTCTTTCTTGAGGACGACTAATTGTATTTGTTAAATAACACACGCTTTGTTTTCGTTGCTAATTTTTTTGGGTCGACATTTGTCATAGAATCTCGTTAGTTATATTACTCGTAGTTTCTACTCTAGTATTTATTTTCATTCGGGTTTCTGAAAAGTTAATTCTGGTATGCGGGCATCGCCTTACTTGTTTCAATTCTTCTAGTAGAGTTTAGATTTTTGAAATGAAATAATTGATGATCGGGTAAATAAGGTGTTGAATAATAACAGAAAGAGAAGTGAATATATATATATATATATATATATATATATATATATATATATATATATATATATATATATATATATATATATATATTATATATAAGGTCCGACAATTAAGTGTGAGACTGATTTTATTATGGCCAAGACAAAAATGCCATATTTTAAGCAAAACATGGAATCTAAATAGGCAACATTCATCTATGATCTGACATTTCATCGCCGCTCGATAAGCAGACAACAAACAAGCCACCATTTTGTTGACCTAGTCAGAGGTGCGCTGTAACGTAATCAACACGGAGCAAACATTCTTTTTAGAACTCAGAAAAAAAGCAATATTGAAACAGGTGAATTGATGCAACAAGCTTATGGGCATAACTGTTTATCTTGTGCAAATACTTTCAGGTGGTATTCATTATTCAAAAGTGGTCTGAAAATGATTACTAATGCGCCTAGACCTGGACGCAAACTTCTGTTCGTAATGACGAACTTGTTGCAAAAGTCAGAGAACGGATACAAGAAGATCATTGTTTTACTGTGAGGATGACGGCAGATAATTCTGATGTTAACAGAGAGACCATTCATAGCATTTTAGTGTAAGATTTTGGCAAGAAAAAAGTTGCATGCAGTTTTGTACCACATTTGTTGTCTAATGACCAAAAACATAAGCGGGTTGAGTACCCAAGAGACATCATCAAAACAAGAAATTTTGGCCTAAAAACAAGTGTTTGTTCTCAGCCTAACACCCTATTCCCAAGATTTGTCTCACTGTGATTATTTTCTATTCTCAAAATTAAAGTAACGATTGAAAGGACGCTTCTTTAACGATATTGATGACATCCAAAGGGTCGTAACATCGACTTTAAGGACCATAACAACAGAAGAACTACAGAGGTCGTTTCAGTGTTTGTTAAATCGTGCCACGTGCTGTATCAATGCACAAGGAGCTTACTTTGAATCAGATAAAGTTTATATCTTCAACTGTTGATTATTTTAATTTTTATGGAATTATACATAAATGTGTTTGTGTATATATGTATATACAGAGTCAGACAATTAAGTAATAAGACTAATTCTATAAAAATTAAAAGAGGCAGCACAGTTCAAACTTACGGATAGAGTGGGGGAGCTCATGATTATTATACTTTTTCAGTAGACGGTTGGAAGGGGGTAGGTGTTCAAGAGGCTAAGCCTTGTTTAGTTGCTCAATAATAATAATAGTCATAACTGATATAATAATTATTATTGCAATTTTTAAGTGCTGAAAGAAAAATAAATCTGATAAAGAATTTTAAACAATAAGAAATGTAATCTAGACAAATGCTTGAGTAAATACATTCTTGGGAGCGGGGACGAGGGAGGAGTTACAGAACTATTGGTTGGGGGGGGGGGGGTGGTTAAAGAACCTGGCTCTCCAGCTTCCGGCGCATATGATATATTTTTAGGTCTCACGGAGTTAAAATATTCACTAGGGGATGTGAAGGAGTTAAAATATCCACTGGGGGATGTGAAGGAGTTAAAATATCCACTGGGGGATGTGAAGGAGTTAAAATGTCCAATGGGGGATGTGAAGGATTTAAAATCTCAACTGGGGGATGTAAAGGATTCAAAATGTCATCTGGGGGATGTGAAGGAGTTAAAATGTCATCTGGGGGATGTGCAGGAGTTAAAATATCCACTGGGGGATGTAAAGTAGTCAAAATATCCACTGAGGGATGTAAAGAAGTTAAAATGTCCACGGGGGGATGTGAAGGAGTTAAAATGTCCACCGGAGAATGTGAAGGAGTTAAAATCTCACCTGGGAGATGTGAAGGAGTTAAAATGTCATCTGGGGGATGTAAAGGAGTTAAAATGTCATCTGAGGGATGTTAAGGAGTTAAAATATCCACTGGGGGATCGTAGCAAACTAATGACGCAGTTCCAAACGGTTATTTTAACATCAATTTATGAGGAAGACAGTGAGAACATTTAGGTATCTGTAATGCGCAGGCGCGCGCAACACACAAAAACAACAACGTCAACAACACGAACAAGCAAAATAAAAATTAAGAAAAGCCATTAGTACGCTTTTTGGTAGCTTACAGATTAGCGATCAATAGTGAACAGACCTACAGGTTAAAAAAAAACAAAAACATTGCCGCCAGAAACTACACAGTGTGCTCTAGAACTGCAAAAAAAAAAAAAAAAAAAAGCACGCTACAATCAAAATTCTCATCGACACATTTCAGGCATAAAAAAAATTACTTAACCTATTTCATCTCATCATTACCCTCTGGTGTTGAGATGATGTATAAATTACAGGAAAGAACCCATCGGTGTGCTGCGTAAATGGGGATACATATGGACTCTGTAATTCCCTCAGTCAATAGCTTGCATAGTCGGCCTCTTCTTCGCTTTTTCGCCTGTTCTGCACATCATGCCTGCTGTGGTATAATGTCCGCTGGGAGTGTACAAGTACACAGCCCCTGGCTGTTGTGTGGTTTCTCGAGGCAAATTTACGTCCAGTAGTTTGCCTGCCATTGCCTGCTAGACGGTAGGCTTTCTTGATACCACTGTCGAAACCAACGCAAGGCGCATGGCCCGCAGCTGGGATCGAACCCCGCATCCCGGCATTACGAAGTGTTCGCATCGACTTAGCCACAGAGCCGACAGCTAAGCTATGACATCTGAAAAAATCTACAGGTGTAAATATAAATGTTTTATCCATTCCCAAGCTTATTCCTAGATTTTTTTCTTTTAAATAAAACTTGATAGTTGGCACTTTTTGAATCGAGAAAATGGCCGCGACACACATAAAAACGGGACTGTCACGGTGACATTAAGAAGTATAGCTATAGAATATCTATCGCGAATAGGCCCACAACCTTCAGACAATAACGTTGCAAAAGGCGACTAATGAAAGATGTTATTTTCGAAGTGAAAATCCATTTGCTTAAAAGGCGAGAAATCTACCGTATTCATCCAGACATGCCAAATCTGTAAATGGTATGTGCACAAAAAAAAAAAAAAAAAAACACTTTTTGAACAAGACCAAAGCCCTGAAGTGGCCGAACAACCGAATTATCCGCCGGATTTTACAGCTTTTAAACACTTCGAGGAGGCTGCGTGGTCTCGAGGCATAGTGTCTGCCTCGAGCGCTAGAGGTTTCGGGTTCAATCCCTGGTAAGGGCAGGACATTTTTTTTGTGTGGACTTAAACTTCTAGTAATTCCTCCTGGTCTCTGTTTAGTGAGATCAGACGTCCGTGTGCATTGTCGCGCACGTAAAATAAATCCCTTGGCAGTTGGAAATCAAAAAAAAAAAAAAATATATCATAACGGCGCTGCCCCGGAAAAATTTGGAGTTTACAATTTACCCAAAGTATTTCAGGATCCTCGCCGGTGCTACAGAGCCTATGCACTGTGCTGAGCTTCTTCGGACTCAGGCTTGAGTAAGAAGAAGAACGGAGCACTTATGGGTTACATCCATGTGCCATGATGTTGAGCCATTGTTCAAAACCATTGTTTAAAACCGTTGAACGCTTTGTCATTATTGTCATGTTCAGCAAATCTCCATTCTCCCAGTAACAATTAAGTTGTTAGAAGCTCGACCAGCATATGATCCTATATTTATTTATATTATTTATTAGTAGACCAATCGATACTCGTTGAGTGTGTGGTCAACATCACGATGACCGCCTTTGCTTCCTGGCACTCATGTTAGACTGGTTCGATATGGAAACCTAGGTCAGTTTAAAAAAAACAAATCATGTTCCACGAGAATTATTCTTCTTTTCGTTCGTACAAGTGACGTGATTGCGTTGTGCCTCTTTACAGGAAGCTGTTTCAACACAAGACCTTCAGGGCGGCATGAAAGCGTCTACCAAGGACGCCATCGCAGCTTCATTATCCTAAACAGCTCCACTCTATCGTGCCACTCCACTCTCCCAAGAAGCTGCACTCTCCCAGGCCACTACACTCTTCCAGGCTACTCCACTCTTCCAATCAGCACCACTCTCCCAGGCAACTTCACTCCCAAGCAGCTTCACTCTCCCAAGCAGTTCCACCCTCCCAAGCAACTCCACTCTTCCAAGCAGCTCCACGCTGCCATGCAGCTCCACTCTTCTAAGCAGCTTCACTCTCCCAAGCAACATAACTCTCCCAAGAAGCTGCACTCTCCCAAGCAGCTCCACTCTCCCAAGCAAATCCACTCTCCCAAGCAAATCCACTCTCCCAAGCAGCTTCAATCTCCCAAACAAATCCACTCTCACAAGCAGCTCCACTCTCCCAAGAAAATCTACTCTACCAAGCAAATCCACTCTCCCAAGCAGCTCCACTCTCCCATGCAACTCCACTCTTCCAAGCAACATAACTCTCCCAAGCAGCTCCACTCTCCCAAGCAACATAACTCTCCCAAGCAGCTTCACTCTCCCAAGCAGCTCCACTCTCCCAAGCAGCTCCACTCTCCCAAGCAACATAACTCTCCCAAGCAGCTTCACTCTCCCAAGCAGCTCCACTCTCCCAAGCAAATCCAATCTCCCAAGCTGCTTCACTCTCCCAAGCCGCTCCACTCTCCAACGCAACTCTACTCTCCCAAGCAGCTCCACTCTTCCAAGCAAATCCAATCTCCCAAGCTGCTTTACTCTCCCAAGCCGCTCCACTCTCCCAAGCGGCTCCAATCTCCCACGCTACTCTACTCTCCCAAGAGCTCCACTCTTCCAAGCAAATCCAATCTCCCAAGCTGCTTCACTCTCCCAAGCCGCTCCACTCTCCCAAACAGCTCCAATCTCCCACGCAAATCTAATCTCCCAAGCTGCTCCACTCTCCCACGCAACTCTACTCTCCCAAACAGCTCCACTCCCCCAAGCAAATCCACTCTGCCAAGCAGCTCCACTCCCCCAACAAAGCCGCATACAAAACCCTGCCCTGCTATGATTCAACTATGTCTAACGTCTAGGAAGCCAACTTGTGTAAGATTATCTGCTACCAGACAATCTTACAAAGATGGATCACTTGGGGATATGTTCAACCGACATTAACGTCCCTGTCTCGGCGATCGCCATTAGTAGTCGGACAATTTGTAGTTAATGGAGCTAGAGGATTCAATGTGATAGTGGTTGGGTTGTGAATGATGAGACTTGTAGCGTTTGTTTGTAATCTGGGTATTGTATATTTATCTCTGCGCGTTTTACTGTGGGATTAAACACTAAATACAATAATAATAATAATAATAATAACAGTAAAATACAAGTGTGTGTGGGTTTATACAGATTTATATATGTGTGGTGTTTGTGTGTGTGTGTGTGTATATGTATATGTACGTATATATATATATATATATATATATATATATATATATATATATATATATATATATTTATAGATATATATACATATACATATATATATATATATATATATATATATATATATATATATATATATATATATATATTTATATATATTAATGTAACATGATACTGACGCGCTACCTGTTGTGCTACCGAGGCCTATATATATATATAGGAGGCTGCATGGTCTCGAGGTTAAGCGCGTTAATCCTTACGTCCTTTTAAGGACGAAATTTTTTTGTTCTTAGAAGCCCAACCCTGGCTTTTGCCAGGGGCCGCAATATAGTCAGGCCATAAATATGGCCAATTGTCTGAACGCGGTTTCTGGGACCTCTCCACGGTGATCCTCATCCACATGATGGCGCTTTGTGTCATCGGGTGTTTATAGCTTGTGTAATGTCCTGGTGGGGTAGAAAGGCAGTCAGTCTCGAGGTTACTACCTGTGATGTTGATGTTGATGTTGATCTGTCGTCTAAATCTAAACCATAAATATCATCATCATCATAAACAACTTCTGCCGTAAAGCGATCCAGTGCACGTTGGCTTCCACTTGCTTTTGTCATGCCGTGCGCTTGTAGGGTGTTCGTTTGTTGTGGTTTGTGGTTCAATTGCTATCGAAAAACTGGTTTGTTCGTCGCGTGTGTGATGTGAGCGCTGTTTGAATTACGCTTTTTCTGCAAATTCCTCCATAATTCTTGAGTAATTTTCGTGAACAAATAAATTCACTACCGACTTGCTGGACATGTCGCAGGATCATCCTTATTTAAACACACTGATATATAAAAAAAAAAACACACACACACACACACACATATATATATAGCCGGAGATGTCCTGGTGTAGCCTCTAGTCTCTCGCCTGCAGACCCGAACGTAATAGGTTCAGTCATGATGGAAACGGACTTAATTTTTCAAAACTGACCTTGGCACCCACCTGGATCCAGCTTTAAATGAGTACCAGGTGAAACTGTCAGAAGTAAAGGCGGCCGGCTTGATGATGATCACATTACCCACCAAGTGCCGACTGGTCTTTAAAATTTAGTCTAGCCTTATATGCCCAGTAAGACTGCGGAGTTGGAAAAGGTCCGTAACTATGTAAGGACAGAAAAACCTCTTAAGTTGACCACGAACTATTTGTGGTGACCACCTCGGAAAGTTGTTCTCATCTTTATGAGCTCAGTCTTTGTTTAACAGTGCAATAATTATTAAAAAAAAAAAAAAAATAAGAAGAATAATAATTTCTAATTACATTAATTAAAATGAGAAAATAAAAAATGCTAAGAAAGAGAACAGCTACATGGTTAGGTAGGACGACAAACCCCTTTTAACATTTCTGAGAAAGATATAAAAACGAACAAAAAGTATACCAGCAAGTTTTACCATAATACAAACGCAAACAAAACGTTAACGCTGCGGCTATGGAGCCTTCTTCAGCACATAAATAGAATAAACAATACTACAAAAATACACAATATCACTTATCTTCATATCTTATGGCAGCCAGGTGGATGTCAAGACAGTCTGTCTTCAGTTTCAAAATTTCTGAGGGTCGGCGAGAGGAAAGGGGTGGGAGTTGGGATGAGGGGGGAAGGAGGTGGGAGGGCATGAGGGCGCAAGCACTAACTATATTAGGTGAGAGGCTCAATTTGCAAGACCCCCAGGTTTCGGTGTGGCCTTTGAAGCTATTCAGTGTGCACTGGACTGCTGTTGTATACAAAGACAGAGACAATTGTTACAGGAAGACAGAAAGACAATTTAAAAATAAAATTAAAAAGAACAACGCCCTGAGACAAACAGAGGAATTTAAGTATTTGGGAGCAATTTTCGCATCCGACGGAAAACTGGACAGAGAAATTAGCTCGAGATGTGCCAAAGCTAATCGACTAATAGGGCAACCATCTCCCCTGTTGACACACAAGCAGTTACCCTTTAGTACTAAAGTGAATGTTATCAGAACTCGGTTTTAGCCAACACTATTTTATCAGTGCCAAACCTGGACACTTATATCATGCAATGAATGTAACATTGTGACAACAGAGATGAAATTCTTTCAAAGAGCTGCAGGAGTTTAAAGGAAAGACAGAATACGAAATCACGAAATCAGACGAATGCTAGGAAGAAAGTCAGTCTTACAGGTAATCAGAGAACAAAAAATGAAGTGGTTTGGACACCCAACAAGAATGCCCTGGTACTATACTATCTAACAGTGCGAGCAACACTAAAACGTTACAACGGGTATAGTGCGAGTGGAAGACCTCGGAAAATATGGAGTAATGGCATTAAGAGCAGCCTTACGGAAATGAACATCAATCTTAATAGTGCTCATGACAGAGCTCATCAACGAATGTTACATTTCCCCCTGACACTTCGATGAGGAACAAGGTGGAAGAGAAGAAGAAGAAGATTGACTGATGTTTTAATTAGGCCACACAGAACAGTCACCTTAAGCTAAAAGATTAAAAGAAATACATAAATCCTATGCTAATAAACCGAAGTGAATTATGAACAGCTGGCCTATTAATGAAAAGGGAAGCAGGTTCTATAGACCAATGATGAGAATACCCTTGACAGACACCTTAAAAAAATATAATGCAGCTGTCTTGAAAGAAACTGAAACATGCAAAGAACTGATTGGCTACATCAAAATGAGACAATCTACAATCTTCTTTGGTAATTTCGCGAGAAAGAGATAACTGGAGTTCATCTTGACTGCGAAAGTTGGAGGGGAAAAGAAGCACAGGGAGACAGAGATTGAAGATTTTGGACAGTCTGACAGGGTGGCATGGAACTGTGTCTGAACTGAGTGAAAGCACACGCGACAGAAGGCTGTTAATAGACATGACTATCATCGCCACGTCGGCTCTGTGGCTAAGTCGATGCTAACGCTTTGTATTGCCGGGATGCCAGGTTCGACCCTCAAACCCGGGTCATGTGCCTTGCGTTGGTTTCGACAGTGGTATCAAGAAAGCCGACCGTCCAGAAGCAATGACAAACTACTGGACGTTAATTTGCCTAGAAAAACCACACAACAGCCAGGGGCTACTGGGGTTGGTTCTGCAACGTCCTTTAATCATCATCTCACACGGCATCCACTACTAGAAAAAAGGTAACACAGAATCAGTCTCCGACCAGGTGAATTGCGCCGCATGGTTAACACCCATCAGAAGAATTGCTAAGAGCCTGCGTGGTCTCGAGGTATTGTGTCCGCCTGGAGTGTTAGAGGTTCCGGTTTCAATCCCCGGTAAGGGCTGGGAAGTTTTCAAGTGGACACTGGACCTCTAGCAGTTCCTTATGGTCTCTGGGAAGTGAGATCGGACGCCCGCGTGCATTGTTGCGCACGTGAGAAATCCCTTGACAGTTGGAAAGTGAAAAAAAAAAAAAAAAACAGTAGCCTAACAGCGCTGCTGTAGTTTAAAATTTACCCAAAGAATGTCTGGATCCTCGCCTGTACTACAGAGACTGTGCACGATGCTGAGCTTTTTTGGACTCAGACTTGAGTTAGAAGAAAAACGGAGCACTTATGGGTTACTACCCATGATGTTGATCCGTTGTTTAAAACCTCAAACCACGGAAGAATTGCTGAAAAAGATAATACTGTTTCAAACTAAGTTATTGCAGAGGGGCCGACAAAAACAAACTTTTGGGTGGGGTGTCATCTTACATTTGCTGTGGGGGGGGGGGGGGGGGGGGGGGGGGGAGGGGTAGAGAGTTTTGGAGGGGGGTAGATATCAAATGACTATGATAAAACAGAGGTTGAGAATCTGATCTGAAGGTGTTTGTATATGTCTTTACATGACGATATCAGTTGTTCAAAGATGTACCTCATTTTGAACGGTACCCAGTTTGCGATATGCTCTTGGTTGGTCAACTTATTGAGGTTCTACTATACACACAAACAAACAAACAAACACACGCACACACACACACACACACACACACACACACATATATATATATATATATATATATATATATATATATATATATACACACGTGTGTGTGTGTCCTTAAGGAAAGAATTATGGGCTTTCGAGATGCAATACTATATATTTTTTTTCAGAATACCCTGGACAAAGAGGAAGAGAAATTTTGACATCCTGAAAGATTTGAACATCAAGGAAGTTTGGATAGTAAACAGCATCTTGTCTCGGAAACTAAAATTGTTTTTGGAGCTAGAAATCGTAACCTCGAATTAGAAAAACAATAACAATAACAGGAAGAACGTGCCAGAAAGGATGAGAAGTGACTGACCAATACAATGATAGGCACATGATGCAGGTGACAACTTCGGTAGGAAAGTGCACGAGCAGAGCTGGCAGGAGACCGAGATACTTTCAGGCAGGTCGTGATACTTCTTCTTCCTCTTTCGTTCGCCTGAAATAAGTTGTCTATATCAGCAATTTTGTCTCTTGTATAAATTTCACTGCAGTTGTTAATTCATTCAGTGGTCCATAGAGTTTACGTTCCACTGTTGTTCTTTCTGACCAAAGGTTTGCCTTAATGGGTCAAATTCGGCGCAGTCCTGGAGTACACGCTCTGCTGTCTGGGGCACCTTTCCACAGGTGCACATGGCTGATACGCCTGTTTTGAATTTTGTGTACATGTGGCTACGTAATCGGTTGTGCCCTGTTCTGAGGCGGAGGATAATGACTTGTTCTGATCTGTCCAAAACAAAATAGTCGTCTTGTGCTGGGGCTGGTGGTTACTTGGCAGGTCGTGATAAGACCAACGGTCTGCAAATTAACTGCTACATCAAAGAAAAAAGAAATGGATCTTTTTGTGACTTTCTGACTAATGTGTTTGCCGACTGTTGGTTCCTCTTAACCTTCAATTAAAGTCCCAAATTAGATGACTCTTACGACAGGCTTGCTGGGAAGGTACTGGGTCTATTGTTTTGTTTCTTTCCACACTGGGGTCCCGGAATCCACAGGAGAAACGAAATAGTCTGTTGTGTGCTTTCTATGTCTTTCTGCCTACTTGTCTGTTCATTTCTAAAGAAGAAGAAGAAGAAGAAGAAGAAGAAGAAGAAGAAGAAGAAGAAGAAGAAGAAGAAGAAGAAGAAGAAGAAGAAGAAGAAGAAGAAGAAGAAGAAGAAGAAGAAGAAAAAGAGGAAGAAAAAGAGGAAGAAGAAGAGTAAGGGTAAATTATAATAATAACATACACGATTTTACCTATGGTACCTATTAAACAGCAGTCGATCAAAAACGTGTTGTCGGTTGTCTCAGCTATAAGAAAATTTTTAATGTTTAGAAAAAAAAAAATCATGTTTGGGTCGGGGAGGGAGGGGGGGGGGGGGGGGGACAAACCCAGAAGGCAGCGTTAACAATAAAAATGACCAAGATCACAATGGTGCCGTGTACAACATCCGCCAACCTTTCCCCAGTTGTTGCCAGGTACAAGGGCCCTGTCTTACCGCACAGCCAAAGAACAATATTTTTGCTTCCGGGTCAATCCTTAATTGTTATCGATTACTACTGGATGACTAGCTTTCAGATCATTATAATCGATAAAGCTCTTAGGGTGACCCGGAAGAAATGGTACCCTGCACTAATCTGACTCCCTAGGGTCCACATCCGGGAATGAAGATGGCGGTTCTGTCGTACACAAAAGGTAGACAAGAATTAGAAGGATGTGGCCATTAGAAATTTCATTGTTTAGGAACTCATAAAGAATGTGGCTGCAGACCCCACCCCCACCACACGCCCCATCCCTATCGGCCTTTGCAGTCTATTAGTATGTGCAGCTCAACGTAGGTGAACGCAATTAATAATTTCATGATCTTTAGCACCATCTAGATTCTGTTGCGGACGTAATAGAGAAAAGAAAAGAAAAAGAAAAAAAAAACGTTTTCTTGGTTTTCAGACATTAGTAACTTCCGGCCCAGTAGGGAGAATAGGCCTGGCAGAATGCTTAGCTTTGGAGTTTTGTTAGCTTCTGACAGCGCTTTGCTAATGTAGTTTCCACATATGGCCGGAAATCTACGGTTTCGCTTACTAAACTGCTGAGTTAAGTGCTTGGTCTTGGGAAATGCCTGTCTTCTGTGCAGCGGCTGTGTCCTGATATTCAGTATGGGTAGCTGGTTTACACGAGAGCTGTCGAAATACAGAAAATACAAATTGTGGTTTCAATGGAAAGAGAGCTGGTTGGATTAAGGTAATTAACGGATGTTGGGATCAACGGATAAATAGATCAAAGGACAGATCACTTTTGGGATAAATGAACCGACAGATGGAGGGAACAGCGGATAATAGAATATAAGATCAATAGGCGGACATATCTCAAGATTAGTCGACCGATAGATGTTGGGATCAATGAACTAAGATATTATGGGATCGATAGTAGGATCGATAGCAGGTTTAACGGACAGGTAGATTTTGGGATCAGTGGATAGATGGATGGTAGATTCGAAGGACGCTTAGATGTTGGGGTCAGTGTACAGATAGATAGTAGGCTCAACGGAAAGGTAGATGGTGGGATCAAGGTAAAGATAGATGGTAGGTTCAACGGACAGATGGATAGTAGATTCAACGGACGGGTATATGGTGGGATCAATATACAGATACATGGTGTAATAACGGGGCAGATTGATAGTAAGTTCAACGGATAAATAGATGGCAGGTTCAACGGACAGGTAGATGGTGGGATCAAGGGACAAATAGATGGTAAGTTTAACGGACAGATAGATGGTAGGTTTAAGGAAGAGATGGATAGTATGTTCAACGGACGGGTAGATGGTGTGATCAAGGGACAAATAGATGGTAGGTTCAACGGACAGGTAGAGAGTGGGATCAAGGGACAGATATATGGTAGGTTCAACGGACGGGTAGATGGTGTGATCAATTGACAGATATATGGCAGGTTAAACAGACGGTTGGATGGTGGGATCAAGGGACAGATAGATGTTAGGTTCAATGGACGGGTAGATGGTGTGATCAAGGGACAGATAGATGTTTATGTTCAACAGACAGGTATATGGTAAGTTTAACGGATAGATAGATGGTAGGTTCAAGGAACAGATAGATAGTAGGTTCAACGGACGTGTAGTTGGTGTGATCAAGGGACAGACAGGTGGTGGGTTCAACGGACAGGTAGATGGTGGGATCAAAGAACAAACAGATTGTGGGTTCAACGAACAGGTAGATGGGATCAATGGACAGACAGGTAATTTGAATCAATGACCGACAGGTGGAGAGATCAAGGGACAGATAGGTGGCCACGTTAAACAAATTGCGAAGACGGACAGGCAGATGCAGGGATAAATAATAATAATAAAGAAAAACTTCAGACAGATGACTGCTTCAATGGACAGACAGATAGATTAACAGACAAACGAAGGACCAACAGACAGACACGTGGGTTGCCAGTGGAATAGAAAGTTCTACTCACAAAAAATTAAATAAAAAGTAACACAAAATAGAAAGGTCGGACACACAGATAAGCTTATTCATACAGACAGCCGAATTAATGGACGCAAGAAAAATAGACGCATGCGCGTCTGCAGTATAATACAGTCATTTCCGTTTCCCGCCCAATAGCCTTACGTTGGCTTGTCACACAGGGGAATTAATTCTCGTGTCGATGACAGGCTGAGAATGTCGAGGATACACTGCTTTTTGACACATTGTCATAAGGTGCGTGATGCTGTGTACAGGAGAATGGGGACTTTCTCTGCGATTAACATACATAACTAAATAAATGTGATGTAGGCTCACGCGAGAGTGCTTTTTCACATAGACACCAACATAGATCATGAGTACAAATTAGGATCTATATATTGGTACTCACGTAAAGAAGTAGATACAAGAACACACAAAATAACATAACATTTGAAAGGCATGTTACCATAAGGAGCCACCGTGATGTAAACATAATGAGAACAATAATGGATGGTATATGCACGGGAAGAGAGGAAGAGGAAGGCCAAAGAGAAGATAGGTGCAGGGTGTGGTTAATGATCTCCAGATGGGTGTATCGGACGCCGGACATCTGGCTTGTGATTGAGAAGTTTTTCAAAGGGTTGTTATGGGTGCAAGGTTCTGCAAAAGACATTCTACTCATTGACTGACCTACCGAATGACTGACCGACTGATTGACTGACCTACCGAATGACTGACCGACTGACTGACAGCCACCGTGATGTAGCGGTTAGGCGCTCGCATGCAGATCCAAAGGTCGTGGGTTCAGCTCCTGACAGAATCGGATATTTGTAAACGTTACCTTCACTCTCAGGTCGACCCAGCCTTAATTGGGCACCAGCTAAAAGTTCGTGGAAGTAAAGGCGGCCGGTATGATGTTTAACATATCACTTAGGAAGTACCGAATGGTCTATAGCATATAGGTCTAGCCCGATATGCAATTACACCCGAAGGCGTGGGAAATGGTTCTTCACTTTTAGAACACCATATCAAGACAAGAACCTAGGGCACGCAAATGACAACGACGCCGTGCCGCGCCGCGTGGACTAAATGCACTTCGGCGCATGACCATCTCAACACACTTTAAAACGGTGTCATCATTGGCTAGGTATATCATACACCTGAACCAACAACCGCGAAACAGCGACATAATTCGTATCCAACCATAGGAAAATCACCAGAGGTTTCACAAATATACATTAACCAGGCATGGTTCAAAAAACAAATACATCGGACCTTAACGTTGTGTCTAGTTTACACAGCTAAGTAGGGGCTTTGCTGGGGAAAAAAATCGTCAAGTTCAAGCGGCATCCCTAAAGCAGGAGCTTTAGGTTATAACTGTAAATATGTTATGTGCGCAAAAAAAAATAAAAAATAAAGACTTAGCATTGCACACCACCAAGAGCCCTGAAAAGGACTTCTACAGTATTGATAAGGTAAAAGGAGACACTCACAAATACTGTCCCTTCCGCCACGTAGTCGTCTACCGGCGAGCTAATATGCGACTTGGTAGCTGATGCTAGTTCACAAAGACACATTAAAGAGGATAAATGATTGGTCGGTTTCTTGTGTAGTTGTCATCAATTGTGTGTTGCGCGTCATTAAATATGTTACCCTGTGTCATTCTAAATCAAAAATCAGAATGGATACCTGTGCCTCAGGCGTTTATTTGTACATTTTCCTGTATTGTCACACTCAACAGGCGATGTAGAGAAGAGAATCCTGTTGCTGTTAATGCAGAGGTCAACGCTCTCATCGGTGAAAATTCAGACGAAGCAGATGCAATAATCTATACAGACGGATCCGTTATACGCCAAAGAAGAAGCGCATGGGCATTTACAGCACGCTCAGCGGGCAGAACAGTCAAATAAGCCAACGGCGCCTTCTCCATGACAACCAGCAGCATGACGATGGAGGTGATGGCAGTGACACAAGCGCTTGCCTGGCTTGAAACACAAAAATACACCCGCGTGTGTATACTCAGTGATTCAATGAGTATGATCCGGAGGGTTCAGGCAGGTTCAGTGCGAAGACAATGGCTTGAATCATTACAGAAGTCCACTGTTCGGAGAGTCACCTTTATTTTTGTTCCGGGACACGCAGGCGTCGATGGAAATGAAAGAGCTGACAGGTTGGCTGGATCCGCTATCACTACCGACGGTCAGCCTATGGATCATGCTGATATTATCAATGCCCTCAGAGAAATGGGAAGGATAGAGGACTTTGGTGGCAGTGAATCCACATCACTCGCCAGAATGGCAGACTTGGGAATTAAGATCGGCACAGCAAAAAACGAGACGCACACCAGCTACGCCAGAAGACTTGTTAATCAACATAGAACTGGTACTATTAGCCATCGGACGTTGGGGTTCATACTGAGGGGAGGATCTGAGCACCTATGGACATGTCCGGAGTGCAATGAGGATAACCCAACTAACTAACTAACTCTAATTCTAAATCAAGTTACGTGGGAATGTTTTATCAGACTCGATGACAGTTAACGTTGCAACCATTTTATGGTGTCGTAGTATAGCTGTGATTAATGGCTTTGCACTGTTCATGCAGTACACATACTAACATTGAAACGACACAGAGACGATTGGCAAGGCTCCTGCGCAGGGATGACACGCAAATTCGTGAAGCGTTCCAAATGTTTAAAGGGAGTCGCAGTGGCGGAGCGGCTAGACGCTCGCCTGCGGATCGGAAGGTCGTGGATTCGCTCCGTGGGGGAGCGGGACTTTTTCAAAAAAATTACATTGGCTGCCAGGTCGACCCAGCCTTCAGTGGGTACCGGGAGCAGTCAAGGGAAGTAAAGGCGGCAGGCGTGATGCTGACCACTTCAACCCATCTTGTGCTGATTGGGCTATAAAATATAAGGCCAGCCCTATATGCCCTATACGCCATGAGGCGTGGAAAAGGGTCCTTTACTTTTTTTTTTTACTTTATGGCTTTACGGCTAAACTGGGATTGCAGGATTTGTACATACTTGATTCTCACCCTATAGATATTAATCCTACAAACTTCAGTTCTGGAGGTAAAATACAAACATTTAATTGTGGCTCAGAAAAACCAGATTGAGAAATTAGGCTTCTTTTCGTTTGTTTGCTCTCTAGTCTTTACCTGCCATTAAGTTGTGTCTCTCTTTGTCTAACTCCTAGCCTATGACCTATCCGGCATCAGAGACCCTCCTATCAGCTGAGCTACCGTCGGCAAGGCTTTTGGGGTCAATGCACCTCTCAAGCCCCAAGAAAACAGCAAGCTAGACATACAACTAAGTCCCTTTACTTGATTTCATATCTCCATCTTTAAATTTATTAATCAATCTAGCCTGCAGTGAGTACACTACTTCGATACCTATCTACACACACATTTTGTCAGTTGCGAAACTGAAACTGGAGTTAACGGTTAGTACGAATTTCAGTAAACATGTACTCTTGTTCCGTCTCTTAAAATTCGTTTTAAATAAGGCCTAAAGAAGGCTTACTATAGTATTGCAAGTTATTCTTAGGTAGCATAGCTACTTATCAACACACACGTGTTGTGGAGTGAACAGCCAACCCTACACTGTGGACTGTTTGTGACGCTGACTTCCCTAAGCGGGCACGTCACATTTCAAATTAAAACCCGTCCGAGGGTATATAGTCATTTATATTGATATATACCTCTATCTGGTGAAATAATAATTTCTAGACCCTCTAGTTGTTTTGAGAAGTCTACATTTTCAAACTTGCAACTGTGGGATGCATATTTCTTGAGTATAAATCAGAAATTCATGTAAGCCTTTTTACTCCGTGGGCACGAATACAGGGACTTCTTTCATAGAGACGTCAAGCTTTGTATGAGCGAACATTCTTTTGCCAAACTTCTGAGGTGTCGGAAGACTTTGTATTTCGCTCCTCAACTTTGACGCTTTCAAAGTACCAGTTAATCCTAACTAACTAGCTTGTGCCGTACATAACACACACCATTGTAAAAATATTAAACCCAGCAATTTAATTATTCTCTAACCAAATGGAGGAGTTGTATCGACTAACAGACATTTGTAAACTGGGTCATCCTGCATTCGGCTAGGCTGTGACGTCAGAGCTCGGCGCTCTGAGTCAAAGGTTAACTTTAGCACGACCACATTGGGTGTGTAATCGGCAGCTTGTGGAGAGATGAAATACATTCATGAACGGACGAGATAGAATGTATGTCTGCGAGTGCAAATGGGAAGGTGGAGAGAGGATGTGCTATGTGTAGTAGTAGCTATCTATCTCCACTATGTACCTTATCTTCTATCTGGTTACTGACTTACAGACAGAGAAAGAAAAGGGGATATGGTCTCCTGTTCTTGAGAGTATACTCTGAGTGACTAGAAGGGTAGCAGAAGATAAGTTGAGCTGGTGTGTGCATCTTAAGATGATTACTAATTCTGAGTTCTTTCCTGACAGGATGAAATCTCCTTAGAAGTCAGGCAGACGAATCACAGTCCAACCAGTAATCACCAACCCATAACCAGCAATCACCAACCCATAACCAGCCATCACCATCCCATACCATTCCTATCACCAAACAATCCTACCCCAAAACTCTACCTATTGTTGGTAGAACGTCAACATGGCAGGAGTTTGTGTGTGAGTACCAGTGGCTGAGTGACAGTCTTGCAGGCCACCTGTGTCATCAATCCAAGGAATCCTTCTTCAGGAGCTTGTGTGTGAGTTCCAGTGGCTAAGTGACAGTATTGCAGGCCATCTGTGTCATCAATCCAAGGAAGTCTTCTTCAGGAGCTGTGTTGGGCTCCAGTATGGTTCCTTGTCCTCATATGTGAGACGATCAGTGGGTGCCATCAACCAGAGAGAAAAGCAATCTATTGAGTCAGCCGGTTTAAGTCACCATGGACTGAGGGGAGCAGAGACCTACCAGTTTGGTTAAGTACATCTAGGATGACCTACATGCTCTCTGTCCATGCTCACCTTTAGTTCACCGTGATGAAATATGTACTTGTTTAAGAACTGACTCTGGCTGTTTCAACATCATTGCTGTGACATTAAGTCATGAACTCCTTTCACTGGAAACCATCTTGATTGTCTTTATATATATATATATATATATATATATATATATATATATATATATATATATATATATATATATATATATATGTATATATTGAAATTATTACATGCATTCTCAGAAATTTTCATGGCTGACTTGGGTGTCCCTGTTTCACTATTCTAACTGTCTAGTTTTATGTTTGTGTGATTAATCAGTGTAATCTGTGTTAACATGGCTATGATAGTATACTATCATAACCTGGGGCTAGCTTTTATAGTAGTGGGGGTGTCCAGCCAAGTGTGCCTAGGAATATTAGATATTCTGTAGTGCTAGAGCTTGAGTTGCCTACTCCTGAAAAAAGTTGGGCGTATATTGGCCACGGGATCTCCCTTAGACCAATACGAGCCAACGCCTCAACATTATTATTTCAGAGTGCTGTTGGTTCTTAAGGAGAAATCCTCAAGTCAGGCACGCGACATAAGCGGTATGTGACAACACACACACACACACAGACACATTTTACACACATACTAAAGATAATAGTGCATAGTGAAACAAAACAGACAAACGATACTGGAGTTGGATTTACAGCGTCATGCTATGTGTGCGTGTGTTAAACAATTACTTATCTAACCCTACCAGTCTTTCCAGCTATTATTATAATTTTTACTTAAAGTTTTTATTATATTTTATAGGAAGTAAGTAAAGTAAAGAACCCTTTTCACGCCTTTAGGCACATCGGGCATATGAGAAGAGCGTCCATTTTTTTACAGACCATCGGCACTAGGTGGTCAACATTACGCCGGCTGTCTTTACTTCCCCATGACAGCCATCTTTTTATTTTTCTTCTTCTTTTTCTTCTTCTTCTTTTTCTTCTGCTGCTGCTGCTGTTTCTGCTACTTCTGCTGTTTCTCCTTCTCCTTCTTCTACTGCTGCTGCTGCTACTTCTCCTGCTTCTTTTCCTTCTTCTGCTTCTGCTTTAGCAGCTTCTTCTGTTTCTCCTGCTTCTGCTTTACCAGCTACTTCTGCTTCTTCTGCTTCTGCTTTACCAGCTTCTTCTGTTTCTCCTGCTTCTGCTTTTGTCGCGCGCCCACGTGGGTAAATACACTGATATAGTGAGGGTGTGGGTTTGAACCTTAACAATGCCCACCCACGTGAGAAACTGGACTATTATCTAAGCTATGTTGATCCTAGACAGTGCTGGATAGCCAAGAAAACAGCGAGTGGCTCGTTCCATGAAATGAAAGTTGCTGTACTTGTATCCACAGGAGTAGGAGAAGGGATAGATAGATATCAGGATACACCCACTGTGATATTATCTCGATACACAGTTAACCCCTGCGACTATTCTCCTCTCCTGGCATCACTTAAAAGCCCCCATCAAGTGATTTAAATATTTGTTAGCTGAAGTAAACTAATATGCACAAAGACACTTGAACCTAAGTACACAATTTACTCAACTATGGTTTAACAAAATCAACCATGATTTATTTGAATAAATCGAAATTAAAATGAACTTGTTTAGGCTAGCAGAGTTGGAATGATGTGGATGATGAAATCATAAAGGTATTGGAAAGTAACAACCTTTGGACAGTTCTCGGCTTGAGACCCTGCCTATCTTTTCCAGTTTGTCGTCCTCACTGCTTTCTGCAGGTCGTTACACTCGACGGTCGGCAAATAATGGATGCCTACTAGTCCCTGCCCAATGTGGGAACTGGAGAATGAAGAAACAAGCGCATATTTGTTGTATCTGCTCTAGATGTACACTAAGCATGTATATTATACTAACATCAAGCATTTTTATTTAAATAAAACATTTCATCTCTCCCTCATGCTCACATTCACTCCTGTCCAATTTGGAAGGGCTTATGTCTCACATTCCAACTGTTACATCTTCTGCCTTCCTCTACACGTCCTGTAATGATAGTCAAGTCTTCTACGTCAGGTGCCATCTCTCGTACCGACTCAAAATGACAATCAGTCAGACAGAACCAGTTCTGGAATCTATGCTTGGACCAATCGACGCGCCCAGAATGCTAACAATAGTTCTGGGGCGATTCAAATAACAAATCTCGTGGATTTAATCTCCGGGATCAATCTCCGCATTAGCCTCCCGAGAGTTAAACACATTTCAGTGTGTTAGCTGTATGTAATACAGATTCACATTAACCACACGTGAAAAGATTGCCAAAGTTATCTTCACGCTTGTGATTTCAAAAACATGATAGTTCATTAAATTTCAATGGCAACAACAACATTTAGGTTTTACAACATTGAAACACATGTGCACGAAAAACATTCATGACACTATCAAATAGGATATAAAGCAATGTGACAGTGCCCTAGGAGAATGAAGAAATGTCCGCCTAGGAGTACTATAAAGTGATAAAGACACACACTTGAGTAAAAAGACAGTTAGATTTCTATCACAAAATATAGATTTGAATCTAATTTCGATCTTACCTGGAAAAATGAAACCACGATGCCAAAAGTTCTGTCTCAAGCTTAGGTTAAGCCCAACAGATGGCATGTGCTGGACAGCGTCTCATTTACCAGACCTAGAGTTCACCCCTTTATAACTTTTATCAAGCTCCTCCTACATTACGCCTAAAATCATTCTCATTCAAGGATATCACAGCTCCTCCGCTGTGGGTAAGTTTATTCGCTGTCAGTCAGGGCTGTACAACACTTGTTTAAATTCCCACGCTAGGATCTCCTGGTCAATTCATCTGACCAGAGCAAATAAGACAAGTCACACCTCTAGTCTACTTCACCTGTCATCACAATAAAATCCGACTTTGTCAATTCTTCTGCCAACACTTTCCGCTCACTGTGTCAATAGTGACCGTGGGACCTGCCGTCGAGTTAGGTAACCTCAGGGGGAATTAAACACAATTAGCCGGAGTTAGCTGCTCCTAAAAGTCTGGCTAGGAGATAAAATATCTGACACCAACAGATGGTGTGCAAATCTCCAGTCAGTAAGTCTGCTTGGTCAGTCTTATCTCTGTTCCTTAACACTTAACATCTGGGAAAAAGTTGTAGTGTTTGATATGACCAACGGTCCAGGTGAATTAAAGGTGTGATGTGGTCATCCTATTTAGATTAAGGATGTATCCAAATCCCTATTTGTCTGTATACTTCAAAATACACACAAATAAAAGTAGGTTGAGGAAAGACATTCTGAAGTCACCGCGCGTATTGTCACAGCTTTACCAGCTTCTGTTTCTCCTGCTTCTGCTTTACCAGCTTCTTCTGCTTCTGCTTTACCAGCTTCTTCTGCTTCTGCTTTACCTGCTTCTTCTGCTTCTTCTGCTTTACCAGCTTCTTCTGCTTCTTCTGCTTTACCTGCTTCTTCTGCTTCTTCTGCTTTACCAGCTTCTTCTGCTGCTTCTGTTTTACCTGCTTCTTCTGCTGCTTCTGCTTTACCTGCTTCTTCTGCTTCTTCTGCTTTACCAGCTTCTTATGCTTCTTCTGCTTTACCAGCTTCTTCTGCTTCTTCTGCTTTACCTGCTTCTTCTGCTTCTTCTGCTTTACCTGCTTCTTCTGCTTCTTCTGCTTTACCTGCTTCTTCTGCTTCTTCTGCTTTACCTGCTTCTTCTGCTGCTTCTGCTTTACCTGCTTTACCTGCTTCTTCTGCTTCTTCTGCTTTACCAGCTTCTTCTGCTTCTTCTGCTTCTGCTTTACCTGCCTCTTCTGTTTCTCCTGCTCCTCCTTCTCCTCCTGCTCTTGATCCTTCTTCTTCTTCTTCTTCTTCTTCTTCTTCTTCTTCTTCTTCTTCTTCTTCTTCTTCTTCTTCTTCTTCTTCTTCTTCTTCTTCTTCTTCTTCTTCTTCTTCTTCTTCTTCTTCTTCTTCTTCTTCTTCTGCGATTGCCCTTACAAGGGTAGTTTATCAATTGTGCTGCGGCTTGGAGCTAGGTTGCGATATCTGCAGATTTTGACTCAACAAATGTAATTTCCGCAAACTCTTAACTGAGCGCCTTTTACGACATGCATTCCTGGCAAGATGGAGGGGATGAGGGGGGTACAGTAGGTCTAATCCCCCTCTCATAAGTACCCTGCAACTCACACAGGGAATGAGTTAATACATTTTTCATCTGCTGTTATCTGAGTAGTAAAGTATTTAAAGGTATCGACAACCGCGTGTGAAAAACGCCATATGAAATGTTATGTCTAAAACACAAACATTCTGTTTCTTCTCTACAACCCACACCGTACACTGTTCTCTTTACAATCCTTGTACCTGCTTTATTATGTTATCTCCCTTTGTATTAATCTCCCTTCTTATCTCGCCACACAAATTCACAAGGCCCACAGAACATCTGTCACAATTTATAACAATCATACCGTTATTTCATTCATTCCATTCTCCCGGTATCTAAATCCTTGCGTCCTACCCTCCCGTATCAGCCAAATCAATTCTCCTTATCGCTTTTATTTTTTTAATTTTCTACATAAATCCGTCTGTCTATCCCCCCTCATGATCTGGAGTCTAGAGATGCTATCCTCCCTCGACATTTCGCTCGGAGAAAATCCGATCTCGACAAATCTTCTATGTCGCCCTAACAACGCAGCCCTATGAATTATTCATACCGGCTACTGATTTTACTCACAAAGCAGTGTGGCAAACACCAGCAGTAAAGAATTTTATCCTCGGGGAAAATAGAAACCTGTTAGCGACTGTTCTGGTGCCAAGGAAGGAAATTGAAAAATTGAAGAAAGCCTGTTGCAAATATTCGGGGTAGAGGCCGTTCTTTTCTTGTAAGTTTGCTAGGAAAATGTTCTTACGCTAAATTTTACTGAACGTCAAAACGTCCGATAAAGTGCAGCAGGGGAAGATCGAGGCCTGGCTTATTTAACCAGGTCGGCCCACTTTCCGTGACAGTGTAGGAAGTAATTGGCCGAAACAATCGTCGACGAGGGATCTTTCTACTGATGATCCGTGGACCCCTGCAGTGCATACTCCTCTGTGGAGTTCTTACTGATGGCCACAGCAGTGACTTGACTAGACGCCAGTCTTCTAGCCGAAGAGTTTTATGTTCGCAACCACCTAGGATCTCCAAGTGGATTTAGGAACAGCATTTGGGAGGGGGAAGGCAGATTCCCAATCCCATAGCAAGTATGTCGTAAAAGGCGACAAATTAGGACTCGCTACGATGGGTTTTGATAGGCCGAAAGAACACATTACAGTCTACCTGTAAGCCACAACGTGTCAGTCATTAGTTTCTGGGCCAGCTCTGAAATAGGTGATTATGACGATGTGGAAGAAAAAGAAGAAAAAGAAGAAGAAGAAGAAGAAGCAGAAGAAAAAACAGACAAATGAGAAAAAGAAGAAGAAGAAGAAGAAGAAGAAGAAGAAGAAGAAGAAGAAGAAGAAGAAGAAGAAGAAGAAGAAGAAGAAGAAGAAGAAGAAGAAGAAGAAGAAGAAGAAGAAGAAGAGAAGAAGAAGAAGAAGAAGAAGAAGAAGAAGAAGAAGAAGAAGAAGAAGAAGAAGAAGAGGAAGAAGAAGAAGAGGACGAGAAGAAGAAGAAGAAGAAGAAGAAGAAGAAGAAGAAGAAGAAGAAGAAGAAGAAGAAGAAGAAGAAGAAGAAGAAGAAGAAGAAGAAGAAGAAGAAGAAGAAGAAGAAGAAGAAGAAGAAGAAGAAGAAGAAGAAGAAGAAGAAGAAGAAGAAGAAGAAAAAGAAGAGGTTTCTACATTTCACGCTTGTCGTCTGTTGAACTGTCGGCGTTGTAATTTTACCAGTTCATTATCAACAATTTCACACATCCACTGACCCTAATTTTGAAACACCCATCTATCCCAATAGAGATTAAAGGACAAATTATAAATGCATTCTTTTTTAATTCTGACTTTGTGCTGTCAGTGTCAGATTTGGAGATGACAAAAGAACACGAAGGAAAGCTGACCACATGAGAAACTAGATGTTTGAGAGTTGCTGTGAACGAAACTAGAAGAGATTATGTCAGAAAGGAAAGAATTACAAGAACTTTAGGAACTACCCCTATAATTAAATGCATTGCAGAACATCATGTGAAATTGTTTGTTCGATTTAATGACAATTAATTTACTGATGCAAATAACGAGAGCGTTCAACGTGAAAGTAGAAACTTCAAGATGTAACGGCTACCAAGGAAAGTACCTTAACGGATGTCGTTTTTGTTTTGGCCATAATAAAATTATACCTATATATTATTTAATTGTTAGACTATGTTTAGTAATGTGGGAAATAGAAACGATTTGACGAACCTCGTTTTTAAAGTGTTCATTATCAGCTTCATTATTAACTTTCTGGGAAAAGATGGTTTAGGGAAGGGGGGGGGGGCGTGGGGGGGGGGGGGACGTCAACATGATCCAGTATTTAGTAAAAAAGTAAAGCAAAGTAAAGGTCCTTTTTCCACGCCTTTAGGCGTATATGGCATATAGGGCTAGACCTATATTTGTATAGACCAACTGGCACAAGATGGGTGATGTGGTCTGCCTTACGCCGGCCGCCTTTACTTCCCGGGAATGCACCCGGTACCCACTCAAGGCTGGGTCCTGTATTTAGGTTAACTGCGATTAGACTCTTACCGGTTGGTCAAAAGATCTGGGGTCAAAATTCACACGATGCAGGCCTCCCCCACCCCCTCCCCGAATCCCAAACTGGCATCCCCTTTCTCCCCATTGTGATCAAGTGTCAAATGGTTATCCGGATTTGTGTGGGTACTGAAGGGACGGCAGAGACAGCATAACAAAAAAAAAAAAAAAAACGGGACTGTCCGGTGAAAACATAAAGTATCGTAAACCCTATATATTTCCTATCCTTATAATTGCAAATATTTAGGGAAATACCCTTCGCATTGAAATATACAAACCCACAACATTGCTTTAATAACAATAAAACATCGCCTACGCTCGCCGCATTTCATTGTAACCTGACGTCAAGAGTAATACGTTTACATACCCGTCTGTATGCCCTTTTTTCCGCTCTTCTCTCATTCGCTGCAATCATAAATCATATAACAGTTTCCCATCTTCTGTCTGTCTTCCTACAACCAGAGCAAACCTCAATTTATTATGCAGTCGGCGTTCTGGTTTTGTCACAAATTGATGACAAATTGTCAAACCTTAAAAGCAGCCGTTGTGCTGATGTTTCGATGTGGTGTAAAGGACTAAAGAAATAGTCAGTGTTCAGGGCTCTGTAGTGACTAGGAGAGAGAGACTCTGTCCGTCATTGTTACTAACATACTGTCTACCTGCCTTTCAGCATGTATGTACGCCTTGTTATCTATCTGATCTATCTGATCTATCTATCTGATCTATCTATCTGATCTATCTATCTGAACTATCTATCTGATCTATCTATCTGATCTATCTATCTGATCTATCTATCTGATCTATCTATCTATCTATCTATCTATCTAATCTATCTATCTATCTATCTATCTATCTATCTATCTATCTATCTATCTATCTATCTATCTATCTATCTATCTATCTATCTATCTATCTATCTATCTATCTATCTATCTATCTATCTATCTATCTATCTATCTATCTATCTATCTATCTATCTATCTATCTATCTATCTATCTATCTATCTATCTATCTATCTATCTATCTATCTATCTATCTATCTATCTATCTATCTATCTATCTTATCTATCTATCTATCTATCTGATCTATCTGATCTATCTATCTGATCTATCTATCTGATCTATCTATCTGATCTATCTGATCTATCTATCTGATCTATCTATCTGATCTATCTATCTGATCTATCTATCTGATCTATCTATCTGATCTATCTATCTGATCTATCTATCTATCTATCTATCTATCTATCTATCTATCTATCTATCTATCTATCTATCTATCTATCTATCTATCTATCTATCTATCTATCTATCTATCTATCTATCTATCTATCTATCTATCTATCTATCTATCTATCTATCTATCTATCTATCTATCTATCTATCTATCTATCTATCTATATAGCTGATCTGATCTAGCTGATCTGATCTAGCTGATCTGATCTAGCTGATCTAATCTAGCTGATCTGATCTAGCTGATCTGATCTAGTTGATCTGATCTATCTAGCTGATCTGATCTATCTAGCTGATCTATCTATATATCTATCTAGCTGATCTATCTATATATCTATCTATCTGATCTATCGATTTTTCTATCTATCTGATCTATCTATCTATCTATCTATCTATATATCTATCTATCTATCTGATCTATCTGATCTATCTGATCTATCTGATCTATCTGATCTATCTGATCTATCTGATCTATCTGATCTATCTGATCTATCTGATCTATCTATCTATCTATCTATCTATCTATCTATCTATCTATCTATCTATCTATCTATCTATCTATCTATCTATCTATCTATCTATCTATCTATCTATCTATCTATCTATCTATCTATCTATCTATCTATCTATCTATCTATCTATCTATCTATCTATCTATCTATCTATCTATCTATCTATCTATCTATCTATCTATCTATCTATCTATCTATCTATCTATCTATCTATCTATCTATCTATCTATCTATCTATCTATCTATCTATCTATCTATCTATCTATCTATCTATCTATCTATCTATCTATCTATCTATCTATCTATCTATCTATCTATCTATCTATCTATCTATCTATCTGATCTGATCTGATCTGATCTGATCTGATCTGATCTGATCTGATTTGGCTGTGTCTAGAATGCTCAGAATTTGAATATTTTTTGGGGAGGGGAGGGGGGGGGGTGGTATTTCTTATAAGTGCCAAGGTGTTTGTCTATTGCAACCCGGCTTTACCAGTTTCTCTACTGCAACTGAAATCCATTCCTTTTACAGACATGCGTTCTGCTTGTCAACTCTTTCTTTCACCCTTCTTTACCAAGTCAAAACGTATATTTCTGGGGATCAATAGCGAAAATAATGATGGGTTCCAACGATTGATCCTATGGTCAAATATTGGCACTCAGTGGTGCTAAGCAAACTTGACCTTTGGGAAATATTGGCAGAGCTTATGCAAGACTGCTAGCGAATACGTTCTTTCATCTTTTTCCTTATGTTTTCCATCGTTCTCATCATCGTGACAGTTTATCATACTTTTCATCGCCGTCATTGTCACTATATTTTAAAGACGAACTTTTAACATCAGTACTAATTATAGAAGGGCTAACAACAGCTCTCTTTCTTTGGCTCTGCGTAAATTTATTTCTTTTAAGTTTGAAGATTAAAGAACGGATCAACATCATGGCACACGGGTTCCATAAGTGCTCCGTTCTTAATCTAACTCAAGTCTGAGTCCGAAGAGGCTCAGCACAGTGCACAGGCTCTGTAGCACCGGCGAGGATCCTGAAATACTGGGGATATATTTTAACTCTAAATTTTGCCCGGGAAGCGCCGTAAGGCTACATTTTTAGATTTTTTTTTAAAGGGATTTTTCACTTGCACAAAAATGCACACAGATCTCATATCTCACTACCCAGAGACCAGGGGAAATACTAGAAGTCTAAGTCCGCGTGAAAAAAATCCCAGCCCGCACCGGGGATTGGACCCGGAACCTCTACCGCTCGAGGCGGACACCATGCCTCCAGACCACGCAGCACCCTAATTTATTTCTCTCTGATTGTGTAAGAAATAATAAAATGTAGCATGTGCTCAGTGTAACTGACTTAGGAATAAGGAGAGAGGTGGTTGCATGCGTAACACTATGTACCCAGCTACACGAGTGAAGCATTATCTGACACACCTACACTCGTTTTGCATAAGAGGATGAATATTGGGTCAACATTTCCTCAACCGTGGCAACCCAAGTTATCTTTTCTGAGTGAGTTATGAGTTAGATTATCTTCACAGCACTCCGGACACATCCATAGGCTCTCAGATTCCCCTCTCAACATATTCATCAGCGTCGTGCGGTTGATAGTACGAGTCCTATGTTAACAAAACTTCGTGTGCGTCCAGTGTGCTTCTCATGCTTGGCTGTGCCGATCTTTACTCCCAATTCACGTATTCTTAGAAGTGATGTGGACACGTTGCTTCCAAAATCCCCAGAACGTCTCCTTCCTGATACATCTCAGTCTGGGAAGACCTGTTCTTATGTGGGCAAGGATTTATCCGCTGTACTACACTACACTACACAAGTGTCGGCGTCTGTGGCTTAGGCGTTGCGAACGAGCTTCGTAATCCTGGGGAGCCGGGTTCCATCCTTGCGCCTTGCGTTGGCAAATACAGTGGTATCAAGAAGCTGACGTCCAGTAAGCAATGGCAAACTACTGGACGTAAATTTTCATAGAAAAACCACAAAAGCCAAAAAAAAAATTATGGGGTTGGTTTTGCAATGTTCTGTAAAGGATACGCAACTAACTTTATTTATAACTACACAAGAAGCAGGTAAGTTATAACGTAAGGGATTTTGATCACAGCCCAGATATATATTTTAATCTGGTATCCGAATCGATTTTTCTGAAATAATTTCAGGCAGAAGGGGCAGGACTCTGGTCAGTAAACGAGTAACTAGCCCTCATGTGTTAAGCAAGAAGACATGTTCGTGCAGCCTCGAAGGTAAAGGTCGTTGCTCCGTATTCGAGTACACTCTTTGGTAATCACTTGATTGACAGGGTGGCCAAAGAAAGAGGAATAATGTATCCTTTATAACATTTTGAGGAAGATGAATAACGTTAGAAGGATGTTCCCATTGTTTCCTATGTCAGCATTAGTATGTGTCTTAAACATATCCTTTGTGGCTTATGCATGACATTTTTCGCCGTGTTGTGAATGTTATTTTTCACACGATGAACCGGGAATCAGTCACGTATTCTTCCCAGACAAACTCGCACACTTAAAACACACGTGCACTTGTACGGCTTTGTTCTCAACAGTCTTGCACATTTGTGCATCTTCTGTACGGGCACCTGCTGACTCTTCTTAGTGGATCATGTACTGCTCTTCCGTATGTGTCTTTTTCTCCAAAAGGATTGTCTACTGCAAAGAAATATTCTTGCAATCTATCGTATCGTATAAAATCAAACAAAAATTCCAAGCTTAGTCCTTTTTTAGCCGCCTCATGGCCTGCTTTTTCAAGGGCGTTTCCTTTGCTATCTTATTTATTTATCTTCTTTTGTGGTGAGCAATTACACCCGAATTTGTTTATTTGTTGCCCAAGTTCTGGTTCTGTGGGGTCCTGGTTCCTGTTTAGTTGGCTATCCGCTAGCTGTTGCACTGTTCATCTGTGTTAGTACCAAGTCAGTCCTCAGCCACACCACCGCGAAACAAACAGTCCCGCAGACTGAGCGACCTAAAACAAGGCCCCCTTTTTTTGCATTCTGTTTCAATTGTGGCTTTTATATAGTACCAGAGACTTTTCGAGATCAACACAATCTCATTGCCCCATGTTCTGGAGGTCTTAACCCACCCCGCTGATATATATTTATATATTAATAGTAGCTGGTACCACCTGTCTTCTGTTACGACGAATGTTGATGGGCGTATACCAAACCTGACATTCAATATTGTGCCAAAGGCTTCGAACGGAGGAGCGCATTGGGGAGGGTCCTAGTCTTATACTAGCAAAAGGAAACGCATCCTGAAAACTTTGTTTTGACAAGGCAGACCAGGCCCTTCCTTGGCTGGTAGATGGTCTAAGAGGGAAGCTCCGACATGATGACAGACAGAGCACTGCTCTCCTGATCCGGTAGCATCTGCTGCCTGCTTTGTTCCAAACGTACTGGTGTTACCTGTCCTTTGGAGTAAACAAGGCAGGTCAAGCGAGGGATCATGATACATGAATAACGTATGGTCTCTACAATACTGCTCAGACTTTGAGCTATGGAGAGTTTACAAAATCACAGATATTGAGGTACTGAAAAGAGCAGGTGCTATAGCAGTCTTTTTAATCGTCAGTCTACAGAGGCTCAGGTGGCTGGCTCACACTTGGAGAATTGATGATGGCAGAGTCCTTAAGGACATCCTTTATGGTGAATTAAAGACGGGTAGAAGATGTCAAGGCTGGCCCCTACTACGGTATAACGATGTGCGCAAGCGGGACATAAATTATACGGGTATTGAGGAACTCATAGGAACAAAATACCAAGGACTGTGTTGTCTGGAAAGGGCATATCAGGAAGGGAATACAAATAAAGGAAAAAATGATTGCAGAAAGGATGAGAGCAGAGCGTCTGAGAAGAAACGGACTAAACACAAATTTTGACATTGGTCCTGAAATCCCATGCTATCATTGTGGAAGACTTTTCTTGACACAAGCGGGTCTTGCTAGTCACACTCGCCATCGCAATGGGCTGTGAGTCTCATGTCTCCTTATAGCGAAGTAAGACGGGAACTTGCTATCATATTTATATATTGGTTTCTGCAATGTATTTATATGTCATTTATAATTAGAAGACAGCTGACTATGAAAGAGTTGCGCTTTTTTTCCCCTTTTAAATATCCTTCAAGGACGCTTCCACTTCATACGTCCAGGTGGTTGTGCTTGTAATGCGTGAGAGTATCTGAGGTTCAGCAACCGGTTATCTCAAACATCAACCAACATTTTCATCCTGGTATATTGGCGTTTTTAGTCTCCTCTTTCACATCATATGCCAAGAAGCTGACCCTGCTGGATTTTTTTTTTTTTTACCTTTCCTTTGTCCTATGTTTTTTTTTTCTTTCTGTGGAATTTTATACGAGTCTAACAATCACCAGCTCTGCAATCAATAATTCTGGCACTGACACTGAACAAGAGGGCAATTAGAGTGCTCTGCCATTAATCTATGATAGGAACGTTGGTCATCACGGAGTCCAGTGTTTACATGACTTAGTCCAATTGCTTCCAGTGTCATGGAAGCGAATTTAAAGTCGATACTACCTGCAGATTGGACCACACAAACTGCCAGCCAGCCACCCGACGAGAGCCGGACATTTTCTTCTTCTTTTTTCGTCTCACTGTTACCAGGTTGTAACCCAGTGTCATGGTTTTCTGTGTTTGTCTTGCGCTTCTCGCATGGCTTGAGCGATGGATTTGTTCAACATTTTGCAGGTTAAATTCTACATCATTTATCCATGTCTTTCTTGGTCTTCCTCTCGGCTTCGTACAAGATGTTCTACTGTAAAAATAAAGTCTCATTTGTAGTCTGGGTTAGCTGCCTTCTCACTAGATGGCTGAACCATTTCATTCTTTGTTGTCAATATAATCCATACATAGTCATATTCCAGCTGTTTCTCTAATGCTGGTATTAGTAACCATGTCTCGTAAAATGTTAGTGACATTGCGGAGGCATCATCTACGTGAAAACAGAAGGATGATCACTGTTCTGTCAAGCTCCACATGCTTCGTATACTCTCATATGATCTGCACCATAGTATACTTGACTGGGGTAGATTCTGCTACTTCCAGTCTCTCTCTCTCTCTCTCTCTCTCTCTCTCTCTCTCTCTCTCTCTCTCTCTCTCTCTCTCTCTCTCTTTCTCTCATTTCTTCTGTTCTCTATGCCGGGAATGCCTCGCTGCGACAGAGCAAGAAGAGATCGCTGGAACGGACCTTTCTGTTCTCTAATGTCTCTGCGATCCCTATTCTGCGTGTTCGACCTCTGGGTCTGTTAAAGCTGTATCTGTATAACATTACTCTTTGGGGGCCCTGTCTGATGCCAGTCCTGTTACGTGGCCGAACCATTTGATTTGTTGTCTACCTATAAAGTTCAGTAATGCTTCTGTGCCGACTCTCCTCTCGATATCATCGTTTCTAAGACGATCTTTCATCGTTACACCTAGCATGATGATGAACATGTTATTTTTGTCGTGAATATTTTCCTTTTATCTTCTGAAAACAGTGTCCATGTGTGACACTGATAGCTTAGGGTTGGTAAGAGTATTGCGTTGATCTGTGTTCTTTTAGTGTTCATATTCCCAAGCTTGCGTTTTAAAACTGGTGCCATTTGTCCTAAAACTTGATTGGCTTCTTTGCCTCTTTGTTGGATATCTTTATTAACTCTTCCGTCTTCTAAAAAAGCTCCCCAGATATGTACAATTATACGCCTGATTTAACTGGTGTCCACCTTTTGATGCGATTGTCATCACTTCTGTTTTGTCTGCGTTGATCTTCAAATCATAACTGTCGCGTTCTGAGTTGAGTATTTTAAAATGTTCTTGTAGTGATACCGCAGTTGGTGCTATGATAGCATGGTCATCGGCGAATAGCAGTTCGTTTAGTATTTCTCTGATCTTGTCCCCCTGTCTCACTCAAAATCTAATGTAGAACTTTTCTGACATTTCTGTATTTGTTCTAACTGCGCATTGACTGTTGGCGTATAAACTTTTTTTGGTAATTTTTTTTTCAGTGTACGGGCTGACCTCTGAAAGGCAAAACACCATACACCAACAAAGTGTCCTCTGTGTGGTGCCAAGCTTGTTCTCTAAAGAGAAGGGTAATAATCAACTCACGGGTAATAATAATCTTACCACTGGACAACTTTCGAACAAACATCATCATCTATGCTGTCGTCATCTATTTTTCAGTCATGTTCATTTCCTGTATTTTCACCTTTAGTAATAAAAACGACTGAAGACATACAAACTATAATTATACTAGCAATAGGCAACCGAAGATATCACAACTATAAATGTATAAATAACAAAAGATTTATTGCATTATTTATGCACTTTTATTTTTCAAAACATAGATATTAGTTATTCCAAGCATACATGAACTATCTCCGCGTCGGATCCGGGGCCTCATTGTGGGGAAACAGATAAATTGCCTACGCAGATACATGTCGTAAGAGTCAACTAGCTGGTAGTTTCCCTCGAAGCCGCAGTACAACTGCTTGAAAGGCAAGGTACCAGTGGTCTGAATACAATTAAGTCAGATCTGTAAAACGGATGTGCACGCAACACTCAGGTTCTGGAACAGGACTAGAGTCCAAAAGTTGACGAACGATCAGAACTTTCCGCTGAAGTTTACAGCTCGTGAACGCGAAGAAGAAGACATCTGTACTAACCATATACGATTTAATACACCAGAAACAAACTTTTACTAACAACAGACGGTCCAAGACAACTATATTTCAATAACATGTTCCGACTACAATGCTTCATATGGAAGTCTATAATAAGAGAATCAGGCAATGCAGACTCAAATATCAGCCATTCAATAACAAGAACATTGGGGAAGCAAGATGTGTGCTCACGTAGAGATGGCAAACACAGATGGGATCTGTATTCTAAGGCTGCTAACTGTGTGAGAAGTCTCGCGTGATGTGACCCTACATGTTTGGAGTGAGCGAAGAGCGTCATCATAGTGGTGGAAGGGGGAGATGATGACGTTTTCCAAATTTCAGATGGAGACGTTTGTGTTTGAAGAGGCCAAGGGAGAAGCAGATGTAACAGGAGAGGTTACAACAAGCAAAGGTGGGTTGATAAAGTTGCCACAGAGAAGGACAGAAAAAGCTGGATAATGGGCTGACGATAAAAGTAGCAGGGAAAGAACGAAGGAGATGAAGAATGTTTATAAGCAGTAGTAAAAGAAGAAGTGAAAATAGCAGTGGTAGGTGTCAGAGATGGGGATGAAGAAGTATTGGAAGTAGTTACAGTATCTGTAGCATCAGCAGCTGCTACTACTACTACTACTACTACTACTACTACTACTTCAACAGTGAATTACATTTAGGTTGTGATAGCAACAAATCTTCAGTTGTAATGTTCTTTAAGTTCTGACATATGCCAGGGAAACTTGGAGAATCACCAAAGATTTGGAACCAAAGTTAAATACATTCGAAAATAAATGTCTGAGAAAAAAATATGAGACAAAAGGGGTGGGGCTGAGTGGTCTCGGGGCATAGCGTCGGCCTGGAGTGCTGGAGGTTACGGGTTCAGACCCCGGTAAAGGCTGAGATTTTCTTTTAGTAATTTCCCCTGGTCTATGGGTAGTAAGATCGGGCGCTGTGTTTATTGTTTAAAAAATCCCCTGGCAGTTGGAAATCGAAAAGAGTAGCCTAAGGGCGCTGTCCAGGCAATCATTTGAGTTTAAAAAATTTACCCCAAGTATTTCAGGATCCTCGCCGGTGCTACGGAGTTCGTGCACTGGGCTGAGATTTTTCGTACTCACTCTTGAGTTGGAAGTAGAATGGAGCACTTATGGGCCACTATCCTTGTGCCATGATGTTGATCCGTCGTTTAAACCTAACCCTAAAAGAAGGTGGAGATATACTAGGCACGTTTCAAGTTTGAACGGGCAATAAATTACAAAACAAGCACTAAGATAGGAAACAAACGGTCTGAGAAAAAAGAGGAGGTCCAAAGGAAACATTAAGAAGAACATTAATACGGGAGGCAAAAATTGCTGGGCTGAACATGTCAGAAATCGAAAGAGTTACAACTGTGATAGAGCAGCGTTGGGGAAATTGAATGCCAGCCCTATGTGACATCTAACGGCACTCAGAGCATTATGATGATGATGATGATGATGATGTTATAACTAAACATTTCGGTCCAACACGCCCGAAACATCTAATTAATCACATGGCAAAACTTGCTCGTTAGGAAGCTGTAAGTCTGTTCTTTTCCCCCGCACAACAGGGTCGCCGAACCCAGACTGGAAGACAAATCAAAACGGAAAATCATGGTCTTGTTAAACACCCAAACTACAACTTCAGTCAATAATTGCCGAATCTTCAACACCAGGTTGTCAGATATCTGACGCATGCACGCACGCTGGGCAGTGCCGGAAATGATGACACGTGACTGCCCGAGCGGATTCGATAAAGACATGCTGGCCCACTTGCCTGCACGCTTGACTAAACACGTGACAGCCTAGCTGTGCTTAACAGGAATTAGAGGGCTATTCTGAGATGGTTATTATGTTGTGAGGGGAGTAACTCTTGTGTTCAGGCGTAACAGATTACCGATTATTAGGGAGGTCTCAATGTGGTAGAGGAGTTGTGGTTATTTGTTGTGAGATTGTTGTGGAGTTTATCCAGTGATGAGAGATTGTTGTGGAGTTTATCCAGTGATGTGAGATTGTTGTGGAGTTTATCCAGTGATGTGAGATTGTTGTGGAGTTTATCCTGTGATGAGAGATTGTTGTGAAGTTTATCCAGTGATGAGAGATTGTTGTGAAGTTTATCCAGTGATGAGAGATTGTTGTGAAGTTTATCCAGTGATGTGAGATTGTTGTGAAGTTTATCCAGTGATGTGAGATTGTTGTGGAGTTTATCCAGTGATGTGGGATTGTTGTGGAGTTTATCCAGTGATGAGAGATTGTTGTGGAGTTTATCCAGTGATGAGAGATTGTTGTGAAGTTTATCGAGTGATGTGAGATTGTTGTGAAGTTTATCCAGTGATGTGAGATTGTTGTGAAGTTTATCCAGTGATGTGAGATTGTTGTGAAGTTTATCCAGTGATGTGAGATTGTTGTGGAGTTTATCCAGTGATGTGGGATTGTTGTGGGGTTTATCGAGTGATGTGAGATTGTTGTGAAGTTTATCCAGTGATGTGAGATTGTTGTGAAGTTTATCCAGTGATGTGAGATTGTTGTGAAGTTTATCCAGTGATGTGAGATTGTTGTGGAGTTTATCCAGTGATGTGAGATTGTTGTGGAGTTTATCCAGTGATGTGAGATTGTTGTGGGGTTTATCCAGTGATGTGAGATTGTTGTGGAGTTTATCCAGTGATGAGAGATTGTTGTGAAGTTTATCCAGTGATGTGAGATTGTTGTGGAGTTTATCCAGTGATGAGAGATTGTTGTGAAGTTTATCCAGTGATGTGAGATTGTTGTGAAGTTTATCCAGTGATGTGAGATTGTTGTGAAGTTTATCCAGTGATGTGAGATTGTTGTGAAGTTTATCCAGTGATGTGAGATTGTTGTGGAGTTTATCCAGTGATGTGAGATTGTTGTGGAGTTTATCCAGTGATGTGAGATTGTTGTGGGGTTTATCCAGTGATGTGAGATTGTTGTGGAGTTTATCCAGTGATGAGAGATTGTTGTGAAGTTTATCCAGTGATGTGAGATTGTTGTGGAGTTTATCCAGTGATGAGAGATTGTTGTGGGGTTTATCCAGTGATGTAAGATTACTGTGGAGTTTATCCAGTGATGTGGGATTGTTGTGGAGCTTATCCAGTGATGTAAGATTACTGTGGAGTTTATCCAGTGATGTGAGATTGTTGTGGAGTTTATCCAGTGATGCGAGATTGTTGTGAAGTTTATACAGTGATGCGAGATTGTTGTGGAGTTTATCCAGGGATGTGAGATTGTTGTGGAGTTCATCCAGTGATGAGAGATTGTTGCGGAGTTTATCCAGTTATGTAAGATTGTTGAGGAGTTTATCCAGTTATGTAAGATTGTTGAGGAGTTTATCCAGTTATGTAAGATTGTTGCGGAGTTTATCCAGTTATGTAAGATTGTTGCGGAGTTTATCCAGTTATGTAAGATTGTTGTGGAGTTCATCCAGTGATGCGAGATTGTTGCGGAGTTTATCCAGTTATGTAAGATTGTTGAGGAGTTTATCCAGTGATGTGAGATTGCTTTTGTAGAATAGAGATTTGTGCTAGCATCAGTCAACTTTTGCAGTACTACATGATTGAGTGAACAACATATAAATGGTTGATAGAGAGCTAGAAGCATAAGAAGAGAACAGAAACAAAAAAATTATAAGAAGGAACATAAAAACAATCAGAGGATGAAGAGGAAGAGGAAGTTTATTGAAGTGATAACTGAAGGTGGGAAAGAGGATGAGAGTCATACAGATGAGGTTCAATCCTTTGGATATTTTCTCCAGGTCACAGCGGTGTGTTAGGAAATGAGCAGGCAGATTGACTGGCCGGTTCTGCACAACTTGGTGGTAAACTGATGTGTGACAAGCTGGATCTTCTTTGGGAGCGAGTGAACAGTGCCGAGGCACAGATAAATCATTACGGTCTGAGAAGAAAGGCACTGCGAGGAGTTACAAGGGGATCTGGCCGACGCTCAACACTCAGGGTAAGGGCGAGACGGATTTACAATCAAACAGTTACTGGTACCATCTGAATTTTAACTATTCGCTTGCTGCTGAAAATGGGGACGGAGTGCTTATGGGAGTGTGCCGAGTGCTGTGATGTCGATTCTTAATTTAACATTTAACATAAGCAGTTCATGAGAAATATGATCAACAAAACGTGGTAAGAATGGGGGAGGGTCAGGAGGTTGCAGAGGAAGACAGATAAAAACAGCTTGTGCCTTATCAAAGAAGAAGATAACTCCAAAGTATGACATAGCAATAGATGGGAACATACTTAACCAAGTCAATAAATTCAAGTATTTGGGAACATTTATAACATCAGATGGACGATGTTTGACATAAATTAAGAACAGAATTGGCCAGGCAAATGCAGCTTTTCAAAAGATGAAAAGTATTTTATGTAATCAATCACTATCGTCAAAAAACGAGAATTGAAATGTTATATCGAGCCTGATCTGTTGTATGGTAGTCAATCTTGGAATGTGAGCAACCAATTAAGAAGAGTTTAGGGGCAACTGATATGCGGTTCTTGAGAAGAATAATAAGAATATTTTGGACTGCCAAAATCACCAACATTGAATGCACGGAAAAGGCTAATGAAATTAGAAAATTATATACAACAATGCAAAGGAGACAAACAAAGTTCTTTAGTCAAGTAATGAGAAATAGAGCATTGAAAAATATCGTGACGACCGGAAAGATCACTGATAAGAGGCCGATGCAGACCAAGATAGATGATGGTGGATGGTTTAAGACAGTGACATGGAGGAATATCATCAGTAGAATTGACCCAGAACACAAAAGACCGAGATCTGTGGCGACGCATGAACGCCTACGCCAGCTGACAAGTCACTTGATGATGATGATGATGGGCCCTTACAAATATGCTCATGTCTGGTTGATCCAGGTTGTCTTCCTTATCCACCAAACATGGACAAGGCTACTGACAGAGAGCGAGAGACAGAGAAAGAAAGAGACAGCCAAAAAGGAAATAAAAAGACAGCGATAAAGAAGAAGAAGATGAAGAAGAAAAGGAAGAGGAGGAAAAAAAAGGAAGCCGAGTATTGTAGAAAAAGAACATGAAATAGAAGCAGAGAAGGAGGAAGAGAATGAAGACGAAG
>CAJHNH020001215.1:112500-117500 GCA_905116865.2 Candidula unifasciata | reverse complement strand
GGTTAACACGAACTTTTGTTCCGTCCCTTTTAATTCATGTTAAAGAAAGTATACTGTACTACAGCTACTTTTTCATTTTCTGTGTCTCTATCTAATTTGTTCTATTTTCTTCCCTCCTTGTCATCCACATAATCCCCTCCTCCGGTACTTTCCATCATACTTTCTTTTCAATTTTCTCCGAGAGAGCTCTGTTCTTAAGTGCGCTGAATATGGAGTTCAGGAAATTAACGAAGCTGGCATCTTGTTTCTATCCAGTCGCGCATGCGTAATGAGACAGGAAGTGAGTGGAATTTTGGGTAACGCAACCGAGAGAAACAGTTTTTAAACATGATGTCTGGACTGTCTGACTTAATGCAGGCTTTAGAAACTGATTTCCCCCCTTTCCCTATTAACTTAATTACTGTACATTTGTTAGCTGATGCTAGACCAGATGTACGGCAAATGGCTTCCTTACGTGTTTTACCTGCTAAATGTGAGGCTTCGTTTGCGACAAAGTTCTGTAGTTGCTGCGGCTAATACTTCTTCTACAAAAAATTATTACGACTGCTTTCCCTGTGTGGGTTTCGGAGTGCGTCTGCAAAGAAGCAGCAATCTGTATAAAAATAAATAAGATTATATATATATATATATATATATATATATATATATATATATATATATATATATATATATATATATATATATATATATATATACTAGCTGTACCCGGCCACGCGTTGCTGTGGCGTAATTTGAGATAGTCTTTGACCCCCCCTCCCCTCCTCACAACTAAATCCACCTAGTACCCTCTCCCTCATCAAAGGTTTTTAGAAAAGAAAGACAATGGAAATCGCACCTGTCTAATGAAGTTAATGACGCAGTCAATGTCTGCGCCGACGTCGAGATAGTCCTTGATTGCCCCCCCCCCATCGAAGGTTGTTTTTAAAAAAAAACAGAAAATAGAAATCGTGTTTAATATGGTTATTGTGGCAAATATAGAGATAGTCTTGTTTGCGGTACCTACTCTATGTATTAAGGCGTTGGCTGCACGTAACTCGCCGGCGAATGGCGGAACCCTTGCGTTCTGACTACGGCGGCGCATGCGCAATTACTAACGTTGCTATAATTAGAAATCACTAAAGTTATAAATATTAGTTGTGTATATTTTTGCATAAATTGTGGTCACCTATCTCTAACAGTGACAGGTTGAATTTCAAACCACGACGGTTCAAAATCCGGTATCACAACAAATATATTCTGAAAATTTCAGCTAAATCGGTTCAGTAGTTTCCGAGTCTATAGAGACCAAACAAACACACAAACATTGATTTATATATATATATATATATATATATATATATATATATATATATATATATATATATATATATATATATATATATATATATATATAGATGTGCACGAAACACTTAGGTTCTGGAATCACACTTAGGTCCAGAGGTGGATAAACAACTAGAACTTTCCGGCGGAGTTTACAGCAAGGGAACGCAAAGAAGAAGACGAAGAAGAAGAAGAAGAAAAAGAAGAAGAAGAAGGAGAAGAAGAAGAAGAAGAAGAAGAAGAAGAAGAAGAAGAAGAAGAAGAAGAAGAAGAAGAAGAAGAAGAAGAAGAAGAAGAAGAAGAAGAAGAAGAAGAAGAAGAAGAAGAAGAAGAAGAAGAAGAAGAAGAAAAAGACGAGGAAAAAGAAGTAGTAGAAGAAGAAGCAGAAGAAGAAAAAGAAGCAGAAGAAACAAAAGGAGAAGAAAAAGAAAAAGGAGAAGAAAAAGAAGAAGAAGAAGAAGAAGAAGAAGAAGAAGAAGAAGAAGAAGAAGAAGAAGAAGAAGAAGAAGAAGAAGAAGAAGAAGAAGAAGAAGAAGAAGAAGAAGAAGAAGAAGAAGAAGAAGAAGAAGAAGAAGAAGAAGAAGAAGAAGAAGAAGAAGAAGAAGAAGAAGGAGAAGAAGAAGAAGTGGATCAAGCAGTATTAGTAGCAGCAGTAGTGGTAGTCAATAATAGTTGCAACAGAAAACAGCAGCAGTAGAAATAGTAAAAGTATTAGTAACAAACTAAAAATCAAGGGGAAAAAAAAAGAAACAGAAGAAAACGGAGAAAAGAAAATATCAGGAGAAGAAAACAAGAATGATTGTGATGCGGAAGAGGAGAGGAGAAGAAGGAGATTTAAAAACGAAATCAACTTTACCTATTTCATCTTTGATCAACGCAAATTAGAAGGTGGGTTTGAATCTACAACGTTTGGACAACCAGGCAAGCCTCTAGCTACGGAGCTATCGCTGCTTTCGTAACACATATAGCTCTTTCAAATAATTTAATTATAACATACATGGATACCATATGTAGCCAAACGAACTTTAATCATGAAGAAGATATTACAGAATTACTTTTCGCCGACGACCAGGTACTCATAGCAGAAAATACGGAATGCCTACATAACCACCTAAATCAAATTAGTAACAAAGGGGAGGAATATAATATGAACATAAACACTACGAAGACAGAAACAATGATGATAGGAAGACATAAAGACAATTTAGAAATTAAATTTAAAAAAAACACCCTGAGACAAACAGAGGAATTTAAGTATTTGGGAGCAATTTTTACATCTGACTGAAAACTGGACAGAGAAATTAACTCCAGATGTGCCAAAGCTAATCAAGTAATGGGGCAACTATCTCCCCGTTGACACACAAGCAGATATCTCGGAGTACTAAATCAATCTTATCAGAATAATTTTTTGGCCAACACTATTCTATCAATGCCAAACGTGGACACTTACATCCTCCAATGAACGTAAAATTGTGACAACAGAGATGAAATGCCCTGGAAAAGCTGCAGGAGTTTCAAGGAAAGTCAGAATACGAAATCATGAAATCAGAAAAATGCTCGGAATAAAGCCAGTCTTACAGGTCATCAAAGAACAACAAATGAAGTGGTTTGGATACCTAACAAGAATGCCCTGGTACTATCTGCCACAGCGAGCCACACTAAAACGTTACAAAGGGTATAGAGTGAGTGGAAGGACTTGGAAAAGATTAAGTGATGGCATTAAGAACAGCCTTACAGAAAAGAACATCAGTCTTAATAGTGCTCTTGACAGAGCTCATCAACGAACATTACATCTCTCTACCCCCCCCCCCCCACCCCCCCCCCCCGACACTTCGATGAGGTACAAGGTGGAAGAGAAGAAGAAGAAGAAGAAACAATTTAATCAAAACTGTGAAAGAGAACTTTCATGCTACAAATAAACAACTAAAGAAGTTCAAAGATGAGCTGGAATTTGTAGCATATTTTAAAATTCAACAAAAGATAACATTAGACACGCATGAGAGATTACCAAATATAATAGCTAATACAGCGAAGACAAGAAAGTTTAGGACTGATAACAAAAGTAACAAAAGTTGACAGACAGATGAGAAGAAAAACTAAGGGAGAAATCCAGAAATATAGGATTAAATTTTTTTTTGTTTTTTGTTCGGTGTCTTTATTGTTGCATTCGTGTTCTTCTTTTGCTTAGATCTTAACATTTGAATGCTGTTTTTCATTTTCTTCTTGTCTTCAGTTATTTCTTATAACGTATTTTCTCGTTTCCTCCTAATTTGACTTATCTTCTCTCTCGGTTATGGATATGTAAGGGCTTATGAGAATGATTGGGTGATTGATTGTGAATGTATGGGTGCCTGAGTATGCATATGTAGTTATGTATACATGTGTGGTTGCATATGCATGGGTGAATATGTTATCTTTGACTGATTGTATAGGTATGGATGCGTGTGTATGTATAGGTAATTGTGTATGTATGGGTGATATTGTATGATTATGTACATGTCCATGTATGGGTATTAGGGTATGTTTGGGGGTTAGTGTATGTATGTGATTGTTTATGGGTGACTGGGTAAGAATCATTTCTTGTGTTTGCAGGCGTGTTTATGTTTGTATGGGGTTGTATGAGTATGTGAGGGTGTTTGCTACTATATGGGTGTTTTGCATGTATGGGTGATTGTGTATGATTAGGTTCTTGTGCATGGATGAGATTGTATTGTAATATGTGGATGTTTGTGTGCATATTGTTGACTGTGTATGTATGATAAGGCGCTTTAGTGTTTGTGCATAAATGAGTGCGTGAATGTATTGGTATTTAGGATTTCTATGAATGTCAGTGAAAGTATGTACATGTATTCAGGTGTGTATGCATGAATGTGTAGTAGTATGCATGTGGATATTTGAGTGTGTGATTGTTTATCTGTGTATGCATACATAAGAGTGCATATGCATAGAAAGGTGATTGTGCATGTGTGTGTGTATGAGTTTGGAGTACATGTCCGTATGAGCTTGTATGTTATGGTATGAGGGTGTATGTATAAGAGTGTGTGCATGTGTGTATGTATGGGTGTGCTTATGTCTGTCTACGTATGGGCACATAAGGGTCTATGTGTACGTGTATATTGAGAGTGTCTGTGATAAATGATGCATGCATGCACTATTTTATTATAGATATATACTTATACAATATAGCATGCATTATAGATAATATGCAATTGTTATCTGAAAGATAAGGGCTTGAAACGGTAGAATGTACGACGGCACCTTGCGCCCAATTTGTAACCCTTGGAAAAAAAAAGTTGGTTCGTTCGCTCGTTCGTTTGTTCTCTCGCCTTCTCTCTCTCTCTCTCTGTTTCCCTTTTACTCACCCACTCTCTTAAAAAAATAATTCTTGTGTCGTCTTTTCTCTTCTCATTTCATCTCCTCTTCTCTTCAGTTTTAGTATCTTTCTCATCTCTCTCTTTTTCTCCATGAGAGAGAGAGAGAGAGAGAGAGAGAGAGAGAGAGAGAGAGAGAGAGACACACACAATGATATGTAGACGGACTGTCAGAAACTGCGTCACACATGTGTGCATAGGCAGACATAGAGCACACACACATATAGATAGATAGATAGATAGATAGATAGATAGATAGATAGATAGATAGATAGATAGATAGATAGATAGATGGATAGATAGATAGAT
>CAJHNH020001215.1:97500-110000 GCA_905116865.2 Candidula unifasciata | reverse complement strand
TGGGGGAGAGAAAATAATAGATCCACAGCCTCTTACAAGCATGTCGTAAAAGAACGCTTCCAAATCCGGAGTGCATCCGTCTGGGACGCGAGAACACTGTCTGCTCACACACAAAAAAGCCATACATGTAAAACGGATGTGCATGCAAATCTCAAGCCGTGTTGCAAGACCAAAATGCAGAAGTGGATAAAAAATCTGAGTTAACAGCCGGAGAACGAAAAAATAAAGGGGGAAAAAGATTTCATAAAAAGGAAATGTTATTTTTTTTAACGCTTTTGTTTTACCAGGTGCCTTTGATATCATATAGATCTTTACATGCAGCTCTCTATGTTCATAATTTTTTGCCATCACGTTTTCTGGTTTTGTACCTGTTCTTTTTCTTCACGTTCACCGGCTGTAAACTCCAGAGGAAAGATCTAGTTGTTCTTTCATTTCTGGACTCTGGCTTTGTTCCAGAAACTGAAAGTTGTGTGTATATCCGTTTCACTGGCCTGACGCATCTGCATGCAGACTATTGGTTCCTTGCCGCTCTGGCAGACGTACTCCGACTTTGAAGAAAGCTCCCATTTTTTCAACTCCTACGACATGCTTTTTAGGTAGGCAATGGGTCTATTCTTGTTTCTTCCACAATGGGGCCGCGGAACCCACACAAGACGGTTTTATACTGGCCTTGATTGTTTACACTCTATTGTCTTGTCCGCTGAGTTTTCTAATCACATTTTGCATTGTATGTTGAAAAAGACTTTGGCCGAAACGTTTCGTAGTATTAAAGCCATCCCTTCCGCTCCCCTTGTTGAGCTTTTTAGTTATGATTTGTGTTATTTTTAGTACCCCTTTCATCTCAGTGGAAATGCACCTTGTGCACTGTGCATTGGCAGTCACGAATCCGCCGTAAAAAAAACCGCGTAATCACCACGCCTCCACTATAGTCCGAACCTCAATAGAATCGAATACTCAATCAGATCACTGACAATATCAATTCCGTCCGGGGTATTGATCTATTTTCCCATAACTGCGGATATGACAAACATGGCAGAATCGATATCAGATTTTGCTGTTTGGGAGTGAACATAGAATTCATTGATGTGACTTCCGCAAACTACGGAGGATAAAGGACAAAACACAAAGAAATAATATGCACAGAATGCTGATAAATTTGTGCTCAGCCGAATAAAACACATCATCTGATTACTACTCCATTTTCTTAAAGTCCACCCAGTACAGTGTTTGTTTTCATGTCGTTTCGGAGCTTTCTGTGTCGTGTGAATTTCATCATTCATAACACAGATGTGCCCCTCATACCAGGATGCAAAGTTGTCTATCAGCTTGACTCCTGTCCATCCCCCCTCCCTCCTTTGCCTTTCTTCCGCTCCAATTTTCACTTTGTAACGGTGCCCTCCATCTCACACTTTGTCACGGTGTACTCCAAAGTTCTCGTTGTCACGGTGAACTTCAATTTTATTGTTGTCACGGTGAAGTCCATTTTCTAATTTGTAACGGTGAACTCCATCTCTCACGTTGTCACGGTGTACTCCGACTTTCGCATTGTCACGCTGAACTCAAACTTTCTCGTTCTCACGGTGAACTCCAACTGTCTAGTTTGCATGGTGTACTCCAGCCTTCATCTTCTCACAGTGTAAATAAAAATTATAGATGGTCTCTTTCATTCATAACACCAGATGTTTCCCATACCAGAATGCAAAGCTGTTAAGGTGTACTCCAACTTTCCATTTGTCACGGTGTACTCAATCTTTCTTGTTGTCACGGTGTACTCCAACTTTCCATTTGTCACGGTGTACTCAATCTTTCTTGCTGTCACGGTGTACTCCAACTTTCTCGTTGTCAGGGTGTACTCCAACTGTCTCGTTGTCACGGAGTACTCCAAATTTTTCGCTGTCACGGTGTACTCAATCTTTCTTGTTGTCACGGTGTACTCCAACTTTCTCTCGTTGTCACGATGTACTCCAACTGTCTCGTTGTCACGGTGTACTTCAACTTTCTCGTTGTCACGATGTACTCCAACTTTCTCGTTGTCACGATGTACTCCAAACTTCTCGTTGTCAAGGAGTACTCCAACTGTCTCGTTGTCACGATGTACTCCAACTTTCTCGTTGTCACGATGTACTCCAAACTTCTCGTGGTCAAGGAGTACTCCAGCTTTCTCGTTGTCACCCTGTACTCCAAACTTCTCGTTGTCACGGTGTACTCCAACCTTCTCGTTGTCACCCTGTACTCCAAAATTCTCGTTGTCACGGTGTACTCCAACTTTCTCGTTGTCACCCTGTACTCCAAACTTCTCGTTGTCACGATGTACTCCAACTTTCTCGTTGTCACCCTGTAATCCAAACTTCTCGTTGTCACGGTGTACTCCAACTTTCTCGTTGTCACGGTGTACTCCAATTGTCTCGTTGTCAGGGTGTTCTCTGTCTCGTTGTCACGGTGTAATTCAACTTTCTCATTTTCACGGTGTAGTGCAACTTTCTCGTTGTCACAGTGTAATTCAACTTTCTCGTTGTCACAGTGTAGTGCAACTTTCTCGTTGTCACGGCGTACTCAATCGTTCTCGTTGTCACGGTGTACTCCAACTTTTTCTTTGTCACAGTGTACTCAATCTCTCTCGCTATCACTGTGTACTTCAACTTTCAACTTCAAGCGCAATTTTCACGGAGATCCATGAGAATCATCGCCGGAACTACGATGTTCGTGCTCCCTGTGGCGCTCTCAGCAGACAGCTAGCTGTTCTGCAGAGAGAGAGAGAGAGAGAGAGAGAGAGAGAGAGAGAGAGAGAGAGAGAAAGAGAGAGAGAGAGTGAGAGAGAGAGAGCCATCTGGAATAAACCCGGTGCAAAGAAGTCGATCCTCCCGATGTTAACCTTTAACTTTAACTCCCTGAGGCAATTTCGCTCACGACACTTTTATAACTCTTGTATCAGTCCATGCCGTTTGTATCATTTGTCTACCACATGTTTGCAGTTCTTACATATGTTCTTCACAAATATCTACGCCTATAACATCTTATTGCTTCTTCTTCTGCCACGTGTCTTCTTATTAAGCATAGGTTCTCAGACAGCCTACACCAATTCTTCTTGTCCGTTAATATCACAGGCAGTTCACTCCTAGCTATCTTTGTTCAGTTCTTATACTACCTCTACTGACCTTCGTAGACCGATCTTTTTACCCAGAGCCAGTGTGTATTGATGCGCAGTTAAAAAATTCCTTGGCAGTTGGAAATCGAAAATAGTAGCTCAAAATCGTTGCCCGGGAAAAATTTGCAGTTAAAAATCTATCCAAAGTATTTAAGGATCCTCGCCGATGCTAAGGAGTTCGTGCACTGCGCTGAGTTTCTTTAGACTTAGTCTTGAGTTAGAAGTAGAACTGAACACGTATGGATTACTTCCCTTGTGCCATGATGTTGATCTGTTGTAAAAAAAAAAACCAAACGCTTCGTAGTGCTGAAAAAGGGGGGGGGGGGGATTGGGGAAAGAAAAAAAAAAAAGGGGGGGGGGGGGTGGGGTCGATCCCATCTGCGGACAGTTTATCTTGCGTTGGTTTGGACACTGATACCGTGAGCTGGGTGTTCAGAAGCAATGGCAAAATGACAATGGCTGGGGTTGGTTCTGCAACGTCCTGTGACGGATACGCAACTAACTGACCTTCCCTAATCCTACAAAGTAATAAAACTCCAGATGCCAATTCTTGATATTTTCCAAGGCCAATGGAGGTGTCTCGGCGATCTGGACACCCTTTTGGACTTCTGGTCAATGCCGTGTGGCGTTATTTATCGTGACTCTCCCCAGCCTATCTCTCACGTACTGTTGTTTCTATAGTCCAGATTGTAGCGGGAATACTCCATGAGACTAATCACGTATACATCATCATCAGCTTCGTCGCCGCATTATAATCGTCATTATTATCATCATCAACATCATCATCATCATCATCATCATCATCATCATAATCATTATCATCATCATCATGTGCCCTGCAGGTAAGCGAAGGCTGTCATCTTTTGCCATCTCACACGATCACCACAATGACGAGTAAGGTCAATGTGCTTGTCTCGTCCTATCCATATGACCAAGTCATCCAGTATTTTTCTCTTTGCCTTTCTCTTACTCTCTTTCCAGCAATCTTGCCAGTTGTTACTAAGTTCTCGAGTCCATTGCCTCTCATAGCATGTCCACATAACACCGGCTGTACGTATAATAAGATAGTTTCTAAAGATAAATAGAATCATTGATCCATTCAAGACAGATTGATTAGTCAAAAAATAATTCAATACCTCCAACGGCCTGCCTATCTGTTTCTTGTCCATGAGGCTATGTATGTCATTATCATCAGATTCTTTGTCGACTGGCGTTAGCGATTATGCCCCTCCACAATCTACGATCTCCTACAGCATGCTTCAGTTCGTGTGCTGACACACCTCCATGCCGTGCAACAAGACTGTCAAGAATCTTCTCTCGCTGTCTTCCTCTATTCCTCATTTCACAGATCTCTCCAGTGGTCACAACATGTTGCATTTTCCCTTTTTTCATAACATGGCCGAAAAATGATGACTGTCTCCTTCTGATGTCTGTGATAAGTTCGTCTTCGGACTGTCCCCTCTTTCAAAACCTCTTGATTGCTTTTTTGGCTGTCCAAGGTATTTTAAGCATTCTTCTGCAAAACCACATCTTTGAGGCCTCCAGAAATTGTTTGGCCTACCTACCGATTGTCCAGGATTCACAGCCATATGTTAAAACTGGATGTATGTAGCAAGCAAGAATTATGTTTCTAACCTTCAATGGCAAAGATATATTGCTTTAGATGATCTTCATTTTATAAAATGCAGTTTTTGCCTGTCCTATTCTGTTTCTTATCTCAGCAATGGATCTTCCATCCATCTGATGTTATCCATGTGCCCAGATACTTAAATTTCTGTACTTGTCCCAAAATAACACCATTGCTTTTTGTTACACATTATACACACACACATACCCCCACCCCCTCCCCCCACACACACATACAAAATACTAAACAGTTGTTAATCTGCATTACCTGTCAGACTGTCTACATTTCTGGGATTATATGTATCCCTCTGCATGTCTATCATTCTATCTATCACACAGTTTAAATCTAAGTAGATGCGTAACCCTTTAGCTTGAATGACTACCTACTCATCTGTATAAAACATAGCATTATGTCTGACCGGCTTGCAGACTAATTAATTGTTTAACAGTCTGTATTGTCCGCATAAATGTTATTCTGTTTGTTTTTGTTTGTCTGTCTGTATCTATTTATTTGTCTATCTGTTTTTATTTCTACGTGATGTGGATTTATGCTTCTCACTAGCTGCTTCTATGTACTCGACTCTGCGTGCGTCTCGGTCCGTATGTTATACGTGCTTTGCCCTTGCGCTCGTCTGTCTATATGACTGCCTATTCTCTTGTCCACAAAGCAAACTTTCTATCGGTCTATCTGCCTTTTTTTTTTTTATTCACGTTCTCTTGCCCACATGCCTTATCATTGTCTCTGTCAACGTTACGTCCAAAAAGTCAACGTCCAGACGATGGACTTCATTGCATCGTTTTTAACCCATACTAAATACAAGCATTTGTAGAGACAACAAACCAACAGTAAACACCCACAAGACCCCATTAGCAGACTCAATAGAAAGCAACATACAACAATTTTCTTTTTACGAACAGGACACTACAGGCTCAGCTACCAGATGCATTATATGGATACTGTACGGTCCCCACAGTGACCCTGTCAGACAGGACCACAAACACATGAGCACATTCTGCAGACCTGCCGGCTCTACCTACAACTTCGAAAACAAACCTGGCTTCAAGAGCAAAGTATGCAGCTGACATGAGAGTTCATGGAGGCAACCCACCTGATGGTCTGATCTGAGCATACGAAAACGATCGCAAAGAAGAAGAATAAGAAAATAACCCATACGATTAGGTGTTTTTCTGCAGAAAGATAGTACTCTGAGAGTTTGAACACCAAGCTTTTCTCATCTTTCCTCGGAATCCCTGGTAAAAATTGTACTCGTAGATAGAACGACGCAGCCGTGAGATGTTACACTTCCAGAGAAGGGTGGAGAAGGCATGCTCCATGCAGAGTGGCAAGCATCGCTTCAGAAGTCCGAGTTAGTTAGCATCCTGTGGATATTTTCTGCAGATGATGCCAGTGTGTTGGGAAATGAGCAAGCAGATATACTCGCCGGTTCTGCACCGCTTGGTAATGAACTGATGTATGACAAGCTGGATGTTTTGAGGGCTTGTTTGGAGCGATTGAACAGTACGGTCTGGGGAGTAAGGCGCTGCGATGAGTTACAAGGCGATCTGGCCGGCGCTCAATACTCAGGGGAAAGGCGAGACGGATATACAATCAGAAAGTTACTGGTGCAATCGCAATTGTAAATCTTCACTTCCTGCTGAAGATGGGGATATAGCGTTTATGAGGGTGTCCCGAGTGCTGCGATTTCGATTCCTAATTCAACATTCAACATTGCTAAATTTCCAGAACTCGCCATGAAGAATCCCGTCTGTCTGCTTGTCTGCCTTACCTGTCTGCTTGTCTGCCTGTACCTGTCTGCTTATCTGCCTGTACCTGTCTGCTTATCTGCCTGTACCTGTCTGCTTGTCTGCCTGTACCTGTCTGCTTGTCTGCCTGTACCTGTCTGCTTGTTTGCCTGTACCTGTCTGCTTGTTTGCCTGTACCTGTCTGCTTGTTTGCCTGTACCTGTCTGCTTGTTTGCCTGTACCTGTCTGCTTGTCTGCCTGTACCTGTCTGCTTGTTTGCCTGTACCTGTCTGCTTGTTTGCCTGTACCTGTCTGCTTGTTTGCCTGTACCTGTCTGCTTGTCTGCCTGTACCTGTCTGCTTGTTTGCCTGTACCTGTCTGCTTGTTTGCCTGTACCTGTTTGCTTGTTTGCCTGTACCTGTTTGCTTGTCTGCCTGTACCTGTCTGCTTGTCTGCCTGTACCTGTCTGCTTGTCTGCCTGTACCTGTTTGCTTGTCTGCCTGTACCTGTCTGCTTGTCTGCCTCTACCCGTGACAATATCTATCACCAGTCTGCCTACAAGCCGGCGTTTATTCATATAAATGCCCTCATAATTTTGGTTGCGGGGCGCCATTGTGGGGATCGGAGTGGCTAGTTGGGGGGGGGGGGGGGTGAAGGTATATAGACCCACTACAACATAACAAACACGTTTTACACATCAGTAACCGAGTCACCCTATTGCATGCCGGTTGACGACTCCGTTGCCGGTAGGAATAGTATTTGGGTCTGTCTCCTTTGATCGCATTAACACCGCTGTAAACCTTTTTAGGTTTTTTTGTGTGGCGTGCAATGCTAAACCATTTTATAAGGCGCACATGTCCTAGACGCAAATATAACCTAAGATTTTTTTCTTTCCGCAAAGCACCCAATTAAATGTATTAAAAGGCAACTTATTGGAGATTCTTTCTTTGAGGTTGGTGTGCATGTGCCTGAGAGGCGAGGAACCAACAGTCTGTCCACAAATAATCGAGATTTATGAAACGGATGTTCAGGCAAAACAAGACTTAAGTCCAAAAGCGGACGAAGAACCAGATCATTCTACCGGAGTTTACGTGAACAAGAAGAAACACATGCCTGTCCTTCTTTCGCTTGTCTGTCTGTTTGTCTGCCAGTAGCCCTACGCTTGTCTTTAAAACCTGCACAGTAATTACAATGATTCAAAGCTTCCTCTAGAAAAGATCATTTACTAGCCTATAGTGGTCAATGATGCGAGTCAGTAGACTGTAATGGGAAAGTCAGAATGAAGACAGTGACCGTATATCTTCAAAGCGGCCTATTTATCTGCCAGTCGTCTACGTCCCCTGCGAATTTGTTACTCTGTTCGGCGACACGCTCTTCATTTGTACATTACATCTGCCAGTGAAGCGAGGAGGTTTTCACATAACTCAGTCAAGTTAAAAAGTAAAGGACCCTTTTCCACGCTTTCAGGCGTATTGGGTATATAGGGCTAGACCCATATTATATAGACCAAACGGCACTTGGTGGGTGATGTGGTCAGCATCACGCCGGCCGCCTTTACTTCCTGGTACCCACTTAAGGCTGGGTCGACCTGGAAGCCAAGGTCATTTAAAAAAAAAGTCCGGCCACGTCATGACCCGAACCCACGACCTTCCAATCCGCAGGCGAGCGTTTAGCCGATAGACCACGGCGGCTCCCTGCACATAACTCAGGGTAAACCATTTCTAGTGATGTCGTGTGACTCACAAGTTAGTGACTGCTTTTAAAAATGTATGTTTTTGTGTGTGCATGTACTAAGGTTTAAACTCCGCAGAGAAAAGTTTTATAAAACAGAACAAAAAAACCGGTTATTTTTCAGACGACGCTACAAGAGTCGCTCTGTGGTAGAGACTGAGACCGCACCCAGTTACCAGAGACACCAGAAGGTTAAAGGGTCCTGCATGTTTTTCTCTCGATTTGCCTCTTTTCGCCTCTAGTCTTCTCACGGTTACAATGTACTCCATTTTTCTCCTGACGGATGATCAGAGAAAATGGCAAACTTCTAATCGTTAAAACTGCCCAGTATCCCCCCCCCCTAAGAGACACATTTAAGGTTCGGTATGTGACATCCTGTAAAACAGAAGTCTTCACCTTTTTTTTTACTTTTTCAGATTGCCTCATTCCCCTTTTGTTTTTGAGCATATGACAAGATCACCCCCTCCCCCTACCCTTTGTTCAGCATATGACTAGTAAATCCCACAGCCTTTTTTTGGGCATATAACAAGATCCTACACCCCCGTTTTGAGCATATGACAAGATCCCACACACCCGTTTTGAGCATATGACAAGATCCCACACCCTTTTTTTGGGCATATAACAAGATCCCACACCCCCGTTTTGAGCATATGACAAGATCCCACACCCCACTTTTGATCTTATGACAAGATCCCACACCCCCCTTTTGAGCATATGACAAGATCCCACAAACCCCTTTTGAGCATATGACAAGATCTCACTCCCTTTTTTTTGAGCATATGACAAGATCCCACACCCCCCTTTTGAGCATATGACAAGATCCCACCCCGTTTTTTTTTAGCATATGACAAGATCCCACACCTCCCTTTTGAGCATATAACAAGATTCCCCCCACCCCCACCCCCCGATTTTGAGCATATGACAAGATCTCAACCCCCTCCCCCTTTTTTAATGGAGCATATGATAAGTTCCTACCCCTCACCCTTTTCTTTTTCAGCATATGATAGGATCCCAACTCCCCTCCTTTTTTTTTGAGCACACGACAAGATCCCACCCCATCCCTTTTTTTTTAGCATATGAGAAGATTACCCCCCCCCCCCCACCCACTTTGTTGTTGAGCATATGTCAAGGACCCCCTCCCCTCTTCCTCTCTCTCCTTTGTTTTTGAGTATTTGACAAGAGACGAGGAACAAAGTGCTTACAAATAATCCAGATCTGTAAAATGTATGTGCACGCAAAACTCAAGTTCTGGAAAACGACTTAAGTGTAGAAGTGGACGAACAACCTAATATGTCCCCTGGGTTTACAGCCAGTTAGCGCGAAAGAGAAATCTTTCTCCAAACTGACTGCAAGAAGAAGAGGCGGAAGATTCTGGATGTGATCGCAAATACAATTGTGTGCACTCATTAAATATTCTTACGTTGGTGGCCTCAATGCTAATGCTCCGACAACATCATTATCCACATGAATAATTAAGAGGGAGAATACAGTTATCAACAACAATCTGGCTTGAATCCACCAGGATCGCAGATGACGAGGCTTTCGAATTCCTGATTCTGGTCAAGAAAATCACTTGTCACGTGATGGGAAGGTAGAGCGCAAATAATTTAGACTATCAAAGAAATCGTAAAAGCAAATGACGATGTCGTAAAAACATACTGCCATCAAGACATGTTAAAAATAATAAATTTAAAAAAAAAAAAAATCGAAACAAAACATCCAAAAAAAAAAAAAAAAAAAAGGATGTAGAAGATTTACATTTACATAACTTGGTATGTGCATCAACAGCAGACAACACACAAACTTTGGAAATTTTCCGAGGAGTGAAAAAGTTTGTCATGGGAAAATAGGTAAGTTGGAAGGAAAAAGAGAAGTATGGAAATCAATGGAATAAATGTTAACATTAGCCTTATAACATCTTTATCAGAAATAATTGATGGTGCTCAAGAAATGAGGCTGTGGTGCAGTTGTGAAAAAAAAGGAGGGGGGGGGGGATGGGTGACATGATAGCAAATGATGTACGGCTTGAGTGCGAAGAAAAACAAAGAAGGAAAAGGAGGAGTATAGGGTGGTGAAGATCGCTACAGAAGAAGAGAAAAATATTAATAATAATATCAACAACGGTAAGAAAAATATTTATAGAGCGAGGACGAGAAAGAAGAAACAGAAGCAGCAGCAGAAGGAGAAGAAGATGACAAAGAAGGAGGAGAAGAAGAAGAAGAAGAAGAAGAAGAAGAAGAAGAAGAAGAAAAAGAAGAAGAAGAAGAAGAATAATAATAATAATAATAATAATAATAATAATAATAATAATAATAATAATAATAATAATAAGAAGAAGAAGAAGAAGAAGAAGAAGAAGAAGAATAATAATAATAATAATAATAATAATAATAATAATAATAATAATAATAATAATAATAATAATAATAATAATAATAATAATAATAATAAAAATAATAATAATAATAATAAGAAGAAGAAGAAGAAGAAGAAGAAGAAGAAGAAGAAGAAGAAGAAGAAGAAGAAGAAAAGAAGAAGAAGAAGAAGAAGAAGAAGAAGAAGAAGAAGAAGAAGAAGAAGAAGAAGGAAGAAGAAGAAGGAAGAAGAAGAAGAAGAAGAAGAAGAAGAAGAAGAAGAAAAAGAAGAAGAAGAAGATGAGGAAGAAGAAGAATAAGAAGAAAAAGGAGAAGAAGTACAACAACAACAACAACAACAACAACATCAGCAATAATAAGAAGAAGAGCAAGAATACGAAAATTAAATTACGAATTACACGAATATTAAAGAACTAATAACACTACAGATGTAAAGCTCTCTCTAAAACGGCTCTGTCCCCTAAATGAAAGGAAGTTCGTCAGTTGTAATCAAACTTGATGCGATCAGTATGTGTGAATCTACAGTGCCTCGTGACAAAGATTAACCGCCAGATCTTAAGATACGTGATGGGAATTATTCATGGAGGTGAGCAATATGTCATCGAGGCGAGATGATTCCTTTGTAATTGATAAGATTAATACACTCTCTGGAAGATTTATGGCACGGAATTTGATTAGGAGATGTAATTTTTGATGGATGTTACAATGAAGTCATCAATTCGGTTTGTATAAAGGGTGTGAGCATTCAAGACAGTTAAACATCGTATCGTTGTGGTCGTTGTCTTCGTCGTCATTTTCCTTTTCGTCAACATTATCATCATCATCACCAGCGTCGTCGTCATCGCTGTCATTATAGTCATTATCGCAATCATTATCGTTTTCACCACTACCTGTTTCATGACCAACAATACCATCATTATCACCTCTCCAACCATCTATAGAGATAAACATTCAGATAAACAGGCAGGCATTTGCAAGCAGAGACAGTTAACATCAAATAGATAAACAGTCAAGTAAGAAAACGTTGCCACGCCTTTAGGTGTATTGGGTATATAGGGCTAAAACTATATTTTATAGAACAATCGATACTTAATGGCCGTCTTTACTTCTCACGACTTTACCTTGTACCTATTTAAGGCTGTTTCGAGCTTGAAGCCAAGGTAAGTTTTTAGAAAGAAAAAACAAGTCCGGCTCCTTCAGGATAGGAACCAGTTACGTTCTGACCTGCAGGCGAACGTAAAGCCATTTAGCCACGGCGGGACCCAGATAGATAAACAGACAGATCTCTAAACCCACGGGGTTGGGGGGGGGGGGGGGGGGAAGACAGTTACAGCTAGTTGTGTATCCCTTGTAGGACCTTGCAGAGTTAACCCCAGCAATTTTTGGCTGTTGCTTTTTTTGTAGGCACATTTAAGTTCATTAGTTTGCCACTGATCGCTGGACAGACGCCTCTAGGTACCACTGTCGAAGACAACGCAAGACGGTCTGCTGCCAGATCGCCCGCAGCTGGGTTCGAACCAGGCAACCCGGCATTTCGAATCGCCTTCGCAACGCCTAAGCCATAGACGCCGCCAGGTGAACGCACCGACAAAGACTTAAATCTCTTATTGGAGTAGAGAAAACCCACTCTCTGCTTCGATTATACCTCAACAGCTCGGTGTCTCTCTCAGCAGAGCGGACAACAGCCTGCTGCCTGAAAGCATGAACTCTACAGCTCAAGCGACTATCATCAGAGATTCCGTAAAAATTGTACCAGTGAACAACAGAGAACGAAACGAACCGACTACATAATGAGAATATTATATGCATAATTCCACCTGTGGGTTCCGGTTCCCAATTTTAAAAGAAAAGAAAATTCCTCCCCCCCCCCCCACCCTTTT
>CAJHNH020001215.1:82500-92500 GCA_905116865.2 Candidula unifasciata | reverse complement strand
TGTGAGTCGTGGACTATTTCCCAGTTCTTACGGAAGAAAATGTGGGATTTTGAACAGAAATGCTAGTGAACGATTCTCAAAATACCGCGGACAAAGAAGAAAAGAAATACTGACATTTTAAAACATCTGAACATCAAGGAAGATTGGCTACTATACGGCATCGTGTCTCGGAAGTTGAAATATTTTGGTTATAACAAGCGCCAAGGCGGACTGGAAAAAAAAAGCAGAAGGCATAGTACCGAGAAGAAGGGGCAGGGGCCGACCAGCACAAAGATAGCTCCAGGATATAAGTGAGTCCTTGAATATGAAATTTAACGAAGCGGGAGAGCTAGCGAAAGTTTTTTTTTTTTTTTTTTTCAGGCAAAGCGTGATGGAAGTTACGTTCTGCAAAGGACCTGCTACATGATGATGATGACTATTTTAGAAGATCCCCGGCAGGATGCATATAATAGGCAAATCATACAGAATCTAAATATGTATGCATCATCATTATAATCATCATTTGTATCACATTATCATCATCATCATCACCATCGTCGTTATCATGTGCTTTTACAGGTCAGTAGAGCTGGCTGTCAATTCGTCCATCTCGTTTCTTCCGGTGCAGTCCATTTGATATCACATACGGAATCCAACCAGGCACCTATTGGTTATATCAGTAACCTTTGTTTTTGCGTGTCTGTTTGACATTCTTGCTTCTTCAATCCATTTCAAATTCGGGGCGCGCAGACGTTTGTTATACGAATATATGTAATTGTAAGTGTATGTCTATATATGTGTGTGTGTGGGTGTGTATAGTGCATACCAGCCCCCTCCCCAACAACGCTCACGAGGGAGGTACTATACTACGGGTCCAAACAAACTAGTTTTGGTGCAATAATAAATTTCATAGCTAACATAAAATTGGTACAAAGAAACCAGACAATAATTATAACCGATACTGCTCTCAGTAGTTTGGACGTGGTCGTTTTTTGTTTTATTTTTCAACAACAGCTAGATCGATAGTGATTGTTCTGAAATTCACTAATTCACTGCACGGACAGCCTGCCAGTCACTAATTGTCCCAGCGATTAAGAACTCTGGGTTCTCCTGCGAGAAACCAAGGTTCGAAACCTCAGTAGGGTTATGGCGGTTTTATTTTCCCCTTCTTGTTGGGGGGAAGGGGGAAAAGGGGGGGGGGGAATTTTAAATAGTAACCCGCACTGTCCATGGCAACTGCACCAATGCGGCCAGACATCTTGGAGTAATTATAATACGAGGCGGCTCCACAATGGAGGTTGCCAGTCGTGGATACGTCTACTCACTGCTCTTTTGGGGAAAATTATGTCCAGTCTCTTTCACGGCGTGATTCTCGTACTATTGTCCGACAGCCACACGAACGTCATTTTCTAAAGCCCTCGCCCAATAAACCAAAACACATCATATCAAGGTTTGTGAAATCAGTCTTAACGAGTTACCCATTCGTTCTTTTCCTAGAGAAGATCAACTTCATTGCACCCGGTTATATCTTAAATGACTCGGTCTCTCTCTGCAAAGTGGCTAGCTACCTGGTAATAGCGTCGCATAAAGCATGAACTCTGTAGCTCCGTCGACGATTCCTATCGATCTCTATAGAACTTGCCGAAGGAGAAGAAAGAACATCTTCTTCGTAATCACCGGCTATAAACACAGGTGAACAGTCTGGTTGTTCATCGATATTTGCTGTACAGATCTGGATCCTCTGTATGCAAACTATTGGTTCCCAGCCTCCCAGGCAGATGTATTTTGATTCGACGGCAATATCCCTAATTATTCAATTCTTACGGCATGCTTGTTAGCAGGCAGCGAGTCTACCTCCCCCCACCCCTTTCTCTATCCCAGGACTGGGTCCCTAACAAGGAAACAAAATGAAAACTAAGGAGACCCGAGAGAAGAACCAGACGGAATAAGAGGACATAGGAATGTGGAGAGCGGGAACAAACAAATTGTTTCTTGTCGTTTTCGTTTGGGGCTCAGTGTAAAACATTCTCAGGAAAAGCGCCGAGAATAGAACAGTAAACTGTTTTAGTTTACTAGCCAGTTCCAATATTACCAGTTTCCATGTGTCATCAAGTGTCAGCATAATAGTCATAGTGGTCGTAATCATCATCGCAGTCGTCGTAATCATCATTATTATAAAATCAGCATCATGTATATCATCCACCTCTTCATTATATTGTTGTTCCCTTCTATAAAAAAGGCTAATAGGTTGAAATGGCAGGGGCATATTGAGAGAATGTCAGATGATAGAGATGAAAAAAGTGTAAACACAAGGGAGATGAATGGTCGTAGACCACGCAGCAGATCAAGAAGACTATGGAGAGATAATGTCCAGACAGACCAACAAATATTTGGAGTTACCAAGTGGAAAGAGAAGACCAACCAGAGAGATGAATGGAGGCGGGTGATATCTGCAGCAATGAACCTCAAGGGCTCGGAACGCTGAAGAATAAAAAGAAGAATTTGTTTATTATATACAATTAATAATAATAGAGTATAATCCCAGAGGCACACTGAGCATACGAACTCACATAGGCCAATCGGCAATCGATGGTTAGCATACTACTTTTACTTACAAGGAAACTTAAAATGGTCATTTTAGACTAGGTCAGCTGGGAGCCAGGCTCAATGTTGAAAAATAAATTAGAGTGGATGCTGATTAGAACTCATGATTTTCAGACCGGAACGCTACCTTAGCTCCCCAAAACAATAATAGTAACCAATGTAACTTTTTGCCGGCAGTGTGCTACCAGTGCCAAATATGGACCCTTACTACAACAAATGAGCGAAAGATCGTAAAAACAGAGATGAGATGTCTTAGGAGAACTGCCGGTGTGACAAGCAGAGATACAATCAGAAAGGCATAAATTAGAAGAAGACCAGGACTGAAACCAGTCATACAATTCATTAAAGAACAACAGATGAGATGGTTTCGCCACCTGACGAGAATGCCCTGGTACCAACTGCCACAGAGAGCCACGCTAAAGAAATACAATGAACTCATAGCAAGTGGAAGACCACGCAAGAGATGAAGTGATACCATCAACAGCAACGTAACAGAAATGAACACCAGCTAGTACGATGCAATGGAAAAAGCGCACAAACGATCCTTACATACCCCAGCTCCCTGAGCTCCCCCCCCCCCCCCCCCTTCCATCGACACATCTCGCTAAGGTAAATGGTGGAAGAGAAGAAAAAGAAGTAAACAAAGAATAATAAAATAATAATACGTCTTCTTCGTGTTTACTGGCTGTAAACTCCTGCAAAAAGTTCTGACTGTTCTCCATGTCTGGACTTTAGTTAGTCTTTTCCAGCAATTGAGTGTTGCGTGTTTCAGACTGTTGGTTCCTGGCCTCTCGGGCAGATCCACTCCTGCTTCGAAGTATAAATATAATACTAACCAGCGTTGTCAGTCATAATCATCGAGTTTATTATCATCATCATCATCATCATCATCAACACCATCATCTTTATCAAGTACTGCTTGACGAGAAGCTTGCTGATTATGCCATCTCCTAATCGTGGCAACCGCAAAAAGGGAAGAATTAATTAGTTTTGTTATCTAACCGCCATCACTGAATAGTCTGCATACTTCTGGTGTCACAACTGGAGCCTCGAGAGAAAAAAAAACCATGTGGGAGCCACCTGTCGTTACATCAACCAGAATATAATGGGAGTTGTTAGCCTCAAAACACGTATTCAAGACGAGATCGGAGCACTTATGGTCATGTCCCATGTGCAATAATGATGATCTTTAATAAACAATGAACAATACGGTCATCAATAACACTAATGCAAAGTTTCTCTTTCACATCAGGCATATGAATCTATCCCCATATTTGTATATCATGAAAAGATATTAAACCAGGTAAAAAAAAAAGATCCAGACAGCTTCACATTATTACAAACACAAACGACAGTTGAACATTGCGGCTAGACAACCTTCATCAGCACAGAACATGAATATACAATAACACAAATACGAACCAGGGGAAAGAGAGGCGACCGCCGTGATGCTGACCACATCACTGAATTATGCCGATTGGTCAATAAAAGTAAAGGTCTAGCCCTGTATGCCCTATACGCCTAAAAGCGTGGAAAAGGGGCCATTACTTTACTTTTTACAAATGCGAACAAATACTAAATCCCTCAGCTGAAATATCTCCTAGAGATATCACATAGTTTTTTTTTTCTTCAAATAAATAGAACTGTCTGCACCATAATGCTGATGGTGTTAACACCAGGGAAGAAAATAACGTCTTGGTATCTCATACATTTCCTAGCTATAATTTTAGGCAAGGCCATCCTTGCAGCTTGAAGTCAATAATCGATGCGGATGTGAACCCAGGACCTCTGAAACTGCAGGCTATAGATACCCCGGCTCCCAGTAAAATCATGATTGTTTCTTCTTTGTTTGCCCAAAAAATGGTGGTTGGCTCGTTCTGTTTTGGTTTAAACATATGCTGCGATAGCCGCCCCTTTCTTCTACCGCATCGGATTTAAGCAAATTCTTAATCGCATTTCACGACATGCTTATTACGGGTAGTGGATCCTTCACCCCCCACCCCCGTTGCAGCTGAGGAACCCACACAGTCAGTGACGCTAATATCAATAAAACAGTGATGGTGGTGGTGATAATGATGATGATGACGATGATGATGACAACAGAAAAAAGGCTGCTAGTAATGCATGCGATGCGGTGTGTTGCATAGATCCGGAGTTATAAAGAGAAAAAAAAAAAAAACAAAAACATCAACAACAAAAACATCAACAACAACACAGAACCAGTCGTCCAGGGCAGTAGGTGCTTCTCACACTACGCAGTATTACAGTCGCTCAACCCTATTCGTTTCTCTGAAGTGTAGTACATTTGTCTTCAACCACCGCTCATGCGGAACGGAGACAGCAGACCGTGAGATGACCGCTACTACAGGATGTGGTCATTACGGGCAACTGACGTACTTCTGAGGGTGGCGTTATTACGGTGCGAGAAAATCGGCTACTAATGGGATTGATCGTTCTTGCGATGACAGGCGTTTATGGCGAGGGGGAAAGGGGGGGGGGGGGCGGGGATTGGAAATCAATGTTTTTAGTTTAAAAAAAAAAACCCATTAAAAAACTAAAGGAGCTGAGTTGGAAGGTAAGATGCGTTAGTTTACGTATCCAGTATCTTGCTTTGGGATGTGAAGCAATGTGCTCGTTTGTTAGGCTGAGTATAATGCTATATGTTATGTTGTGTTGAGTTGAATCAAGAATTAACATCACAGCAATCAGATGATTCCCATGCGTGTTCCGTCCTCATCTCCAGCAGCTAGCGCATAGTTCCAGTACTGATGGCACCGGTCAGTTTGGTTAAATGTCCGTTATATCTTTCCTCTGAGTGTAGTGAGCCGGTCAGACCCTCTGGTTACGCCTAGGCGCCTCATTCTTTCCAGGCCATAATAATTTGGTTTCTCTACTGATTACGTTGCTTTTTCCCAGAGGGCCTCGGCCACATCTGCCTTGTCATGTATCAATTAACCACCCAGTGGTGCAGATCCAGCCAATCTGTCTGCCTGTTCATTACCCACCACGCCGGCATAGCCTGGAGAAAAAATCCAAATTATGCCCACAAGTCTGGATGGACCTTTCCACTGAAGCTTGCCATTCTGCTCGAAGCATCCCTGTCTTCACCATTCTCAGCATGCTTTCAGAGTGTTACAATTGCGACATGTTTATGTCTCTTGTTGTCTAGCCACCGGAGAGCTGCAGTTACCGCCTCAAACTCCATTCTCTTGCTAGATGTTGTGGTGTCGTATGTTATGTTGACTTGCACTAAAGATTTCTCATTGGCTTTCGCTATTAACCCACAGGCACTTCTCTTTCCTCTGAACACCGAACCACCTGTATAGATAATCAGATCACCTGGGCATAAATTGTCGTGAATAAACTGTTGGACTTCCACTTTCGTAGCACCAGCTGGCCACTCTCTGCACTCCCGACCCAATGTGATTGTAACCCTACACAGGTCAGACTGTTCCTTTACTACTCTGATCCAATCCTCTCCTCACCCAATGTTTTCCAGAATGCATACTTGTTTTATTGTTTCTTCTGATTGAACCATCAACGATTTTTCACTTTTCAGCCTCTGACCCTTACCTGGGTGTTTCCTTCGAAATCGGAATACATCTGCATGAGAGACAAGGAACCAACAGTCAGCACTCAAATAAGTCGGATCTGTGAAACGGATGTATACGCAACACTAAGGTTCTCAAAAAAATCTAAGGTCTAGAGGTGGATAAAATACCAAAACTTTCCACTGGTGTTTACCGCCAGTGAACGCAACGAAGAAGAAAATGACAAACAGTAGCGGTTCGCAGCTAATAATCACCGACGAGTGCTGTTACAGAAAGTTCGTACTCATTGTTTTAATACTGGCTGCGGGCTCAGAAAGGACAAGTGATCCTTATGCGATTAACTGTGTGCAACTACTGACGTGTTGCAGCTGCTACTTCCCTCGACGATAAAGCGCCAAAGAGCTCCAGACTTTTCGTTGTTTGCAATTATGACGGCTGGCTGATGTATTGAATGCGTGTGCATTCTATCGGCTTTGGTGAGACGGCAGTCTGTGTCAGTTATCTCACAATGGACAGTGTTGGGCGTTCTGTGTGGTTTTCGTTCGCACAGGAGTGGAGCAACTATGGGTGGCCTGTGAAGTTGGAACTGCAGTTTCTTGATGCTTGATTTATTGAGGGCCAATGTTTCATCTTCAGACTCCGGGAATGCTAACCCGGACAACAAATACCTGCAGAAGTAGGATGTGTCAGCCGAATGGCGTATCTATCGCAACCTTGTCATAAACGGACACAGCGCTTTGACAAATTCGGATGAACGCAGAAGAAGAAGAAGAAGAAGGAGAAGAAAAAGAAAGAAGAAAGAAGGGAAGAAGAAGAAGAAAGAGGTGGAGTAGTAGGTGGAAGAGTTGGAGAAGAAAAAGAAGAAGCAGAAGAAATAAATAAATAAAGAGTCAAAGTCAGAAAAAATGAAAGAAAGAAAGAAGGAAGGAAGGAATGAAAGAAAGAAAGAAAGAAAGAAAGAAAGAAAGAAAGAAAGAAAGAAAGAAAGAAAGAAAGAAAGAAAGAAAGAAAGAAAGAAAGAAAGAAAGAAAGAAAGAAAGAAAGAAAGAAAGAAAGAAAGAAAGAAAGAAAGAAAGAAAGAAAGAAAGAAAGAAAGAAAGAAAGAAAGAAGAGGAGAAGGAAAAGCACGAAGATGATAAAGAGGAGGAGGAGAAGAAGAAGTAAAAAAAAGAAATGGAACGCTAGAATCTGGTAATTATTCCCAACGGCTGTCTGGCAACTTGACAACATACGACTTCTGTGGTTTCTCAATGGCTTCTCCGTGATATTAGAACGACTTCATCCACATTGCTGATCTTTTTCTGTACACTTCAACTCTTGCGCATATGGTGAAGATATAGTATGTAATTTCGTTTGGCATAAAATGTCAGTAATCTGGCGTTCTCTGCTGTATTCTAATCTTCTTCTTCTGCCTTTCTATCCTCCAATAGAGCACAGGCCCTTAACCAACTCATGCCAAGTCGTTCTATCCTTCGCCATTACATGAAGCTCTCCCGATGTCCTCCCCATCGTTCTAACTTCACTCTCCAGCTCTTTTCTCAATGTGTTTTTGGCCTTCCTTTATTCCTATGTCTCTGTGGGTTCCAATGCAAAGACATTCTAGTTATGCTGTTTTCCTGTTTTCTCAGTGTGTGTCCTATCCAACGGTAGAGTCTTTTCCTCACCTCTTGGTCCACTGGAGCTTGTTTAGTTCTTTTCCAAAGCTCTACATTAGTTATTCAATCATACCATTTAATTCCTTCTATTCTGCGCAGGCACCAGTTAATGAATGTTTGTAGTTTATTAGAAATTGCCTACGTTTAATTAAAATAATATTAATAATAAATAAAAGGAAATACCATCTCGGTTATCATAATATTTTTTAGCTACATCTAAATCTAACATCATACTGAGAAGGACAAAGGGGACTGGAGAAAGATAAAAAAGATAAAAGAAACGATGCAGAGAGGAAGCAGAGAGATGGAGTGAGAAATGGAGAAGCGTCGAAGAGCCACAGAAAAACCCTACATCGTTAGAACGAAAGAAACCCTTGACTGAAAGAAACCTATTATCAACAAAACCTAATGGCCAGGACTACAGAGAAAATTAAGGCCACCAAAGGAAAGCCGTAGACTGCAGTCAACAGGCCATTTTGTGACCGGAAGCAGAAAACTGGGATCTAGAAAAAACAATTTGGGGAGGGGGAGGGTGCTGGGGGAGGGTCCTCAGGTTTGAGTATACAAAATAGAAACAGAGATACGGAGAGAGGAGAAGGGAGAGCAAAATATAAAGAAGAATGTAAAAGAGTGAAAAAAGGAGAATACAAAGAAAAAGTGTATCTCCTAGACATTATAACAGGGATAAAATAAATGTTGAGACGGAAAGAAAGTAAAGATCAAGAGAGAGAGGCGGAGATATATAAAGTGAGAGGGAGAGAGAGACTGACATTGACATAATAAAATATAATACGGGAGAAAGAACGAACAAACGAACAAACGAACTAACATACTTTATGTTCAAAGGGTTAAAAATTGGACACGCAGGCCCGTTTTACTTCTGGCCCTTCCAAACAGCAAACATTCACACAGCAGTTGTATTTTATCAATTAAGCATGTATTGTTCATATTATAATATGCATATTGAGAATACCAAGATAAAACACAAAAGCATGGGCACAGTCGCGCGCACACACACGCATACACATACCAGCCTATTCGTTCATTCACTTACACACCCTTACACCCACCCACAAATTCCATACACATCCACATATTCCATACACACTCACACACATCCTAATCCCCAGACACACCAAAACACATACCCACACATGTGTGGGTGAAGGAGAGAGAGAGAGAGAGAGAGAGAGAGAGAGAGAGAGAGAGAGAGAGAGAGAGAGAGAGAGAGAACTAGAAGAGGAACAAGGACACACTGAGATTGAAATAAATCTTTAGCTCACAGAAAACTAATGTGACCGGAAGCGGAAACCTACAAGTTTCTGAAACCCGTGGAATGCAGTAAAACAAGGAGTCCTGGGGGAGTATCTTTTGTTCCGGTACAGACAATTCAGAACCGAATATAAGTTACATAAATATCAAATACTTTTTTATCTTTAAAACTGCCATTGGTATGTCAAACAATGGAGAAAAGAAGGAGACACAACCCGCCAATTCATTGTCATTACCAGAAATCAGAACATTTATCAAAGGAAAATACAATGAATTGTGACGGGAACAAACTAACAGTAAACATCCACAAGACCCCATCAGCAGAATCAACAGAAAGCAACAAAAAACAATTTTCTGTCTACGATCAGGACACTGCAGGCGCAGGCTCAACTACCACATGCATAAAATAAAGATTGTACAGTCCCCACAGTCAAACAGGACCGCAAACACCTGAGCACATTCTGAAGACCTGCCCACTCTACCTACAACGTCGATAAGACACCTGGCCTCAAGAGCAAAGTGTGCAGAGCAAGCTATGGGGAACCATAAAGGACCTGCAACTGACATGCGAGTTCATAGAGGCAACCCACCTGATTGTCTGATCTGAGCACACGAAACCGAACGCAACGAAAAAAAAAAGACGTATCATACAGCTATCGTTTTGTATGTACCAATGAGCACAATGGCACTTTTGATGTAACTTTGTACATTGTCAGGCCATGCCTTGTTTCATAAATTTGAAAGCGAGTAATTGGTAATATGCTTTACTTGTCTAACTATATCATTACAGTGTGGGTTCCACTGGCCCATGCGAAGGGAGTTGGTTGGTTGGGGGGGGGGGGGGGCGGGGAGAGGGGAGGGGGAGTTGAAAATAATGGACCCGCTTCCAGCCGTTTCTAATAGGTTAATTACAAATGCATGAAAAAAACAGGCGTGGCT
>CAJHNH020001215.1:75000-77500 GCA_905116865.2 Candidula unifasciata | reverse complement strand
ATGTTACGACTCCAAGAGCCAGGGTAGGGCTTCAGAATAAAGAAAAAATTCATCTCATAAGGAGACAACTAATAATAGACACAATCTAATTGAACTCGACTCTGACTCCTGTCTGCATGTCTCCTCTCCAAAGTTACAACCACTTACTATACCAGAAAGTCTGTTTTCCCAGGGGACTCTTGGCACAAAGTACAAATCAGCTTGGGCTCCTACTAGACTGCATTTATTCTGAAACTCCAAAAAACAAAGAGAAGAATCCCTAAAAGAGACAAACATACGACAGAGAACAGAACAAGGGCGACAAAGTGGAGATAGAAAAGGGGGGAAAAAAGGCCCGCTAAAGTAAAATTATTATTTCCCATAGGTGGCGTCGTTACCGGGAAAAAGGCGGCGGATCGATTTGTTGTCTATTTCTTGATTGGCTTGGGTATTTATTGCGGTATTGTGGGATGACAGCCATGTCACACGTTGAATTTATGTTTGGACATAGAGTGAGAAATAGTGTAAACATTATGATATGAAGCGTTATCACAATAGACTACAGTGTACATTGGGAATTCTCACGCCTGCTCGGTTGTAATACTAAGCTACTGTAATAATCCAGTCATCTGCTTGTGAGATGCAATTTTTCGTTACCTGAAGCCCTACTCTGGTTCTTGCCAGGGGCTGCAATATGGCTCGACAATAAATGTGGTCTAATGGCTGAACGCGGTTTTTGGGACCTCTCCTCGGTGATCCTTATCCGCATGGTGGCACTTTGTATCATCAGGTGTTTATCGCTTGTGTGATGTTCTGGTGGGGTAAAAATCTACTGCTACTACTGCCTGCTCGGTCAGTCGACGCAGTAGTCATCTCACAGTACCTCTGCTGGTTGTTTCCCATAAGAACTGATAATCTCTCATATCTAACCTCGAAAACTACATAGACTGTGTTCGCTAGGCTTTACTTCCCAATGTACGCGATCGGGTTACTACTTAAAACTCGTCATTCTCAAATACCAGTGAAGTTCTTATATTGTTGATGATGTCAGCTCTGTCCATACATCTGCCCATATGTAATAGTCCATTACTAGCCAGCTGGTTGAATAAACATATGCACACATAAGTAAGTACACATCCTATTTCCGTATCAGCTAAAATGGCGGCTGTTTTCTTTCTCTGGTCGGCTCGACAAGAAACGTGATAGATTGCGACGTTTTGTGAAGCGATATGATTCCATTATTTGTTGTTCTAACTTTATGAGTATACTCGCCAGTATGTAATCATCCATGGACTAATATGATTAAAGTCATGAGGGACAGTGTTTAACGCGTAGCATTGTGGTAATCTGGTAATCTGGTAATTTGGTAATCTTAGTCTGAGTTTCATAGCAAAGGGGTCATACCATAGTTGCTTCGCTCCTGTGAAAACGAAAACACACGGACAGTTCCTCACTGTCTCGTGTGCAGAAATTGACACATACTGCAGTCTCAGTATATCCACTAGCATACACACGTATTAAAAGGATAAGGCAGCCATCAGAAGTGCAAAAAGTCCGACATTAGAAATGTAGCTCCCCATCGACAAAAGCCGCAGTTACAAACAGATCGCCGATTGCACACGCGATCAACTGTGGCGAGCCCTTCGCATGTTTCACGTACCGACACAGATCAGTCAAATGATCGAGCAATATTTCTCTAAGTTCGCTTTGCGCTTCTCTACCTCGACGTTTACCACGAGGTGGACTGAGTTGCAGATTGGGATAGCTATGGGGTGTACGATCTCACCCATACTGTTTGTCATGGCATTGCAGATCATGTTAGACGGGGCGGCCGGCTACGGACTGGGCCTTCAAATAGGGGATCACTGGTTGCCTCCACTACGCGCATTTATGGATGACACGACTATTATAACGGGCAGCGAGGAGTCTGCCCGCACGATCCTGAAAAGATTGGACGCGGTGGTCCAATGGAGCGGTATGCAGTTCAAACCGCAGAAATCGAGGAGTCTGTCAATCCATAAGGGCAAGGTGTCGGCAATCAGTTTTACGGTGGCAAGGAACAAGATCCCTACGGTTCTGGAGGAACCGGTGAAGAGTCTCGGTCGCGTTTACGATTCGAAGTTATCTGATAGAGCGGAGGTCCGGCGAATACACGAGTCACTGGCTACAGGCCTGCTCGCGATCGAGCGATGCAGGCTGGTCGGAAAATTCAAGGTATGGTGTCTCCAATTCATGTTGATTCCGAAGCTCCTATGGCCACTGTTAGTCTACGAGGTGACGATGACTGCAGTGGAAACCATGGAGAAAAAAATCAACACAGCCTTGCGAAAGTGGATTGGTGCACCGCCTTGTCTGACCGACGTGGCTATGTATTGTAAGCAGGCTAAGCTGGTACTTCCGTTCAAATCAATAACTGAAGAGTTTAAAGTCGGCAAGGTAAGGCTCGCCATGCTCTTACGCGAGTCTTCAGACCCAAATGTCATCGCTGTCCAGCCCGCTCTAAAGACTGGAACCAAGTGGA
>CAJHNH020001215.1:55000-67500 GCA_905116865.2 Candidula unifasciata | reverse complement strand
GTTGTAGAGTGACTAGGTGTCGGAGAGACAGGTAGAGTGACTAGGTGTCGGAGAGATACTTGTAGAGTGACTAGGTGTCAGAGAGACAGTTATAGAGGGACTAGGTGTCGAAAAGACACTTGTAGAGTGACTAGGTGTCGGAGAGACAGTTGTAGAGTGACTAGGCGTCGGAGATACATTTGTAGAGTGACCAGGTGTCAGAGAGACAGTTGCAGAGTGACTAGGTGTCGAAAAGACACTTGTAGAGTGACTAGGTGTCGGAGAGACAGTTGTAGAGTGACTAGGTGTCGGAAAGACAGTTGTAGAGTGACTAGGTGTCGGAGAGACAGGTAGAGTGACTAGGTGTCGGAGAGACAGTTGTAGAGTGACTAGGTGTCGGAGAGACACTTGTAGAGTGACTAGGTGTCGGAGAGACAGTTGTAGAGGTAATTTGTCAGAGAGACATAAGGAGTAGACAGATGGAGAGATGAACGTTTGCAGAGACAGACTGTGGTGAACATTTAAGAAGTTAAATGTTAGAAAGACATACCTTCGGAATGACGGTTTGGAAAAAGTAAGGGGTTGACGGAAGGAAAGGCTGACCGTCGAAGAGACAGATGGAAAGATGTACTGTCAGAGAGACAAAAGATGGAAACAATTTGAGAAAGATAGATAGATAGATAGATAGATAGATAGATAGAGAGAGAGAGAGAGAGAGAGAGAGAGAGAGAGAGAGAGAACTTCAAAGAGACACGCAAGATCGATGAACAAAGGTATATCATCGAAGAGATAAAGGAAAGAGAGGCAGAAAGACAGAGACACAGATGGGTGGAAATATAGATTGTTGAAGAATCAAACCGACGGATGGATAAAGAGAGAGACGCTTGGAGAAAAACGAACACAGAGACGAATAGGTGGAGAGACCGACCGATTGAGATGCAGGCGGGCGGATACAGACGGACTGTGAGACTGGCGGACGGAGAGTCAGACTGAATGAGAAACAGACAGAAACAGAGAAACAGCTAGTTTGACTGAAATACAGTAATTAAAACAAAAGGCCTACATTTTATAGGTCAAGCGGCACTTGATGGGTGATTTGGTCAACATAATACCAGCTGCTTTTACTTCCCATGACTTTTAACTGGTACCAACTCAAGGCTGGGTCCACCTGGCAGCCAAAGTCATTTATGAAAACAGTCCGTTTCCGCCAGGACCCGAACCTTCCGATCCGCAGATGAGCATCTAGCCGCTACACCACGGCGCCTCCCCCCCTTCCCACCCCCCGCCCGCCTTCTCCCGTTGTGCCAGTGGTTGCGGCTTATTGTCTACAACTGTGTGTGAAGTTGCCATCTCTGTTTTACAGCGTTTGCTCATAACATTTTATATATTTACAGGTACTCGATGGGCGTTGTTGTCAACAATACTCGGTCTTCTTTACTTTCCATGACTTTTCCTGGTATCTGTCAGGGTGTTATGGGACAGTTCAGTATGATGATGATGAATCTCGTAATCGTACCCTGCGACCCTTAGTGCAATTCAGTACGTGTATACACACGTAGAAATGAGCATGAAGGCATTAGCGAAGCGTAACTTGGTCATTGACCAGCGGACTTCACGAAGGTTTTGACCATCGCGTGAACTCGGAAGCGCAGAACAAAACGGGTGTGCAGAGTAGACTCTGCACCAGTGTTGCCACTTTGGATCTTTTATATCCAAATTTAGATCTTTTTCATTGCATTTAGATACTGTTTTTGACGTTTAGATCGTAAATATTTTTCTAGAACTTTTCATATGGAGTTAGATATTTTATAGATTTTTTTCTTTCATTGTCAATTTAATAATTACTGTGTAAAATATTTACTATAATATTTTTGTTTTGGTCTGGCACGTACATTGTGACAACTGCCATTACTTGAACTTTGAACTCTCACTGGGGTCAACACACAAATATCTGACAGCCTTTACTGATTAATAAAAACGCGCGTAAATCATACTAACCTTGTTTCAACCGTATTATCACTGTGCTGACTTTGCATTTCTTTTTCATGTGATTTAAAAAAAAATAATTGCTCACCTTCTTATGTGGCTTTCACTTTGAAAAAAAAAACATTCAACATGCCAAAAGTAAAGTATGAGCAAAAAATTTGGAAAGAGTGGTTGCATGATGACAAAATTAAAAACTGGGGATATGACGAAAGCTTGTTGTAAGTACTGCAAGTGTGAAATTAAAGCGAAAATACAAAACTCAAAGAGTCATGCAGAGACTAATAAAAGCATAAAACTGCAGTTCCATTTAAAGATATTACACCGCTGACATCTGTTTTCAGAACTTTACTGATAAATGAATCATCAAAAGTTGAAGTATCAGTCGCCATGTTTTTAATTTGTCACTATGCAATTTCAAACTGTGACCATTTGATCGATTTGTCAAAAAATCTTGGACTAGTTCAATTTGAAAAGTGTGATGTAGAAAGTATAGTTTCGGAACTGAAGGACCTTTTAATTAGCAAACAGTTAGGCTTGAAGAATTTGGCTGCAATTGGTACTGATAATGCCTCAGTGATGGTTGGTATAAACAATGGCGTTTATGCCAAGTTAAAGGAAGCTATCCCATCGTTAATACTTATAAAATGTATGCGTCATTCATTGCAGCTAGCATTAACACATGCTTCATCTAAATATTTACCAAGGAATTTGGAATACCTTATTGCTGAAACAAATAATTTGTCAGACAACAGCAATACAATACATTATATACAGCCTTGAATGATGGTTCCACACCACCGAAAATTCTGTCAGATTGCAAAACTAGATGGTTATCAATTTAACCAGCTGTTGAAAGAATTATGAAGCAATGGTTGAAGTTGAAGACACACTTTGAAATAACAAGACAAAGTGAAAAGTGCTACACAGCTGAAATACTATATGGAATGTACAGTGATGAAACAAATGTGTCATTCATTCTCTTTTTATAACCTATTCTAATGGAAGTGCAAAAAGTTAATAAACTGTTCGAATCTAATCATGTTGATAAAGTTAAATTACTTGATGATCTCACTTTGCTATTTCACTCAGTTGGTAAAAGACTGGTGTTGCCAACTTTTAAAGCTGATTTGCTCACTTGCACTATAGAGAGCTATTTGGCTCCTAAGCCACACCTTGGATATTGAATCAAAAATTGATGATTTAAAAATAAAAGGACTGTTAACAGAGAATGAAGAGAACAACTTAAGAAAACGCTGTCAAGCCTTATCTCATTATTCAAGCAACTGAAGCAGACTTCCTGAAAATCTAGATGTTTCGAAAAATATTTCACTTTTTCTGTGAGCAACATACTTCAGTCAATAAAGGACATACCTAAATATTGTAAAGTTATGACATTTTTAGGGGCTACTGAAAATAGTGTCGCGGAAACAGAATATCAGTTAACCAAAATAAAGTTAGCTGAATGGACAAACAAAACAGAAACTAAAGCGTTTTGGAGTGAAGTGAGACAATTTAAAGATGCTTCATCAAACAGTCCATTCTGCAAGCTCTTTAAAAGTGCCATGTCTGATATGATACTACCCCACTCAAATGCTGACGTAGAAAGAGTTTTCAGTGCTAGGAATTATATCAAATCTAACCTAAGAAACAGGATGAAATTTGACCTCTTAAATGCTATCGTGCCATTAAAATTCGGCCTGATGAGACTAGGGAAATAAGCCTACTGTTCCACTTATAAGGACATTTGAACAGCTAAAGCATACCAGGGTCATTTTGGATTTGAAGCTTCAACTTCATTATCTAAGCTAAGTTTATCCTGTGGATCTTGTGAGGCAGACATCAGTGAAGGTGAGGACATGATTATGTAGGGTAAGTCATAACAAAAGCTATGTAATTTTTGACTTTTTCAATTTGGATGTTTTATCTAGATCTTTTCCACGCAGATTTAGATCTTTTTAGATATTTTTTGACACCGTTTTGGATATTTTTTTGTCAAAGAAAAGTGGCAACACTGCTCTGCACATTTTGGACCGGACGCTGAACGCTTGCATGGGTGACTGATAGAGGAAGCTGGACCTGGGACGAGTGTGGAGATTGTGCTAGATTTTGAGTGACAGTTTGTTTTGACTTGTAGATAGGTACCAGTGTAGTTATTAGCTGTATCGCGTTCTGTTCGTAGTGTCATTAAATGTATTTCCTTAGTTACAGAGTAGACAGCATGTGTCCTAGTTAGATCTAATTTAATATCTCATGTAAGGTAGTAGCTAGAATGTGTCAGTAGTTGTAACTAGAAGCCAGACCATGCATTATTGGTGGCGTTAACACTGTCGACGCACTTAGGCCTACACGTAAGCGTATGCCATAACGTCTTTGGCATCGAGAGACAGCGGGTTGAGCTGGCACTGTACGGCGGCTCAGAGCTTATTTCATGAACGGGTAAAGGCGCCTCTAAGCGATTTTGAATTTAGACGCGGCCTGGTTTTAGAATAAGGAGCGCTACTCCCCCAGAGGTGTACCGCTACTTCGTTTGTATCTTTGATAATAAAGATTGTTTGTGTGTTGCAACAAGTGTTTGGCTTGAGTGTGTTTGTACAGTGTTTTCCTGTCATTAGCCTATAGCAGAGCCAATGCAATCGAACCCTAGACAGTTAGGTTCCTGACAGGAAAGTGGGGCGCTCTTACCGTGGATTTTCTGGGAACCCAACGTGCTTAGTCAATAGCTGATAGGACAAGTTAAGTAGTCGTTTTTCCGTAAATATTTTTGATAGGTAAAATGGGAATTTATTGTTAGTCCGTCTACATGTTTGTTGTTTAACACGACTGTATGTGATTAGAGGTAATAACTGTATGTTTACCCCACCAGGACATCACACAAGCGTTAAACACCCGATGATGTGGATGAGGATCACCCGTGGAGTGGTCCCAGAAACCGCGTTCAGCCATTTGACCATATTTATGGCTGGGCTATATTGCAGCCCCTGGCAAGAGCCAGGGTAGGGCTTCAAATTAAATTTTTTTTATCCTTCAAAGGGACGGTAAGATTACAAGAGACTGACTGGGTAACTTTAAAATTCAAATCGAACTTATGAACACCAAAAGCCAAGACAGCAAAAAGAAATACATCAGATTCCCACAAAACAAAAACCAGCTGCCATCAAGTCAGCAAATTTGCCCTTCGTGAGTCATCATACACCCCGAGACAAAGGGACCACCGCTCCAGCATGCCCCAGCCAAGAAACAAGAACACTCGCTTTTCTATCGCCATTTCCTCTCACGAATATTGACACCCTGCACACGTCGTGTCCTCATTTGCGGGGTCATTGAAGAGAAATGAGAACACAACTGATCCAACATTTCGCGTATTTAAAGGATTGTTTAGATTAGTTCAATTTTCGAGGCCACACAAACTAGACATTGCAATTCTCAGATTGAGGATGTCGTGTTCTAGGGATGAAGTGTTTGTTACTGTTTGTATGTCAGTGTGTTTGGAAGAGCGAGTCCGCGTAGTGATGCTTGATTTCTCTCCCTCACATAGTGTGGAGTGTCTGGAAGTAAAATAAAATTATGAAGCGAGCTAACACACTCGCTGAGGCCCTCAATAAAACTGCCAATTATGGCCTTTTTTTATACAACTGTTGTTGTGTAGGCAGGGTGGTACGGGGTGGGGGGGGGGGGGTCTTATGCGATACACGGTCGCATGGCTAGTACTGTCGCCACGACGGCGTAGGTAAGGACTTTTTTTGCTTACTCAGAATTCGAATCCGGGTCTCCCGCTTAAGAGCCCCGCTTTCTAATCGTTCGGCCAGTCGCTCCTCGCTCATCAATACAAATAGAAAAAAACACAATTATAGACCAAACATAATGAAAACAAACAAAATGTAGAAAAAAATATTTTTAGAAAATTGGTGATCAGTGAGGATTATCATCACAGCACTCCGGACAGATCCAAAGGTGATCCGATCTCCTCTCCCAAAGCTTCGATGCAGTTCTGTGTTGATTAATTAAACGTCTTGTTTCCTTGTTGGGATGTTCCTTTCTGCAACTCCAGGTTGCACCCCTATAGGAAAAGCATACGCCCTTTGGCGTATTTGTCTTTGCTGTAAGTGCTGCATGACACATCGCTTCTGTCTGTCGTGAAATGATAGCCATTACGCATCGGTCTGTAAGGCTGATAACCTGTCTTACCTGTAATCTGCACAAAATTCAAACTTGGACTCGCCCAGAAATATATAGTCCCTTATATCTATATATATAGGCCTGTATTGGACAACATTATTATGTCTGCCTTTTCTGGTTACTTTAACTAAACTCCACTTTTAAATGTATATCTCTTGGAGATATATTTAAGGAGTTATTTGAGGTTTCTTGGAAACCGATTTACTCCTTGCCCCAGTATACAAGGAACTTCTTTTGTACCAACGCCTGAAGTGTCTAAGCGACGCTATTCTCCTTGCCAGCTTCTCAAGCGTCCAGATGTGTTAATCTGTGCCTGTATAACTTTCACTTTTCAAGGCAATCTGGAAATGTCTCAGTTTTTACATATGCTTGGGTAAGTTAATTATAGTTTACGAGTACCTAGAATGATGTCTGTAAAGTAGTCACTGCTGTAGAGAAATCCATATCGGCTGTGTGATCTCACTTAGTTCGACCGTTCTTGATCGCTAGAGAAGCGGATTCGAACGTAGATCTTCCACTGTACAGACTAAATAGCTTATGCCCTCAATAAACCACCCATACCGATAAACATTTAATGCCCTTACAATTGTGTACGTTTTAAACTACTTACAGAATCTGTACATACGAAATGGGGACAGAATTGGGTCAGGGCTGTGTTAATCAAAGTATGTGTGTGTTTGACCCAGATCAATGAGTGCTGGGGCGGTTGGGAAAGCTAAGGAAAGCAGGTACTGACAGTAAATATTGGTGTCTGTGTGCAGAGTGAGAGGGAGAGTGATATATGTGTTAGACCACTTTATCTATCTCCACTGTATATCTGACTTGCCTTCTCTTGCACTAAACAGACAGATAAATATAGGAGACTTATGTCTTTTGGTCTGGAGAGGCAATTTGAGGAATGAAACAGGAGAGCAGGGAGGAGTCAGCAGATGGGGGTTGATGACTGATGCTTGCTCTGTCTTTCCTGTCAAGATGTTACCCTCTTGATGATGACTAATGTTGAGTTATTTTCTTGACAGGATGTATATTTTCTGAAGAGCTGGCAGAAGATTCACAGTCTCACCAACATCCACCAACCAGCAAACCACCAGAACCAACTTGTTACCCACCAGCTAACACCTGTGAAGGTTCCTGACATCTCCAACCTATGGGAGATGGTACCTCAAACAGCTACCAGTACTAGAGCTTAATGTGGCTCAAAGACATTGTGTGTCCTTACTGGTGATAGAGACTTGCTAAATACCGGTACAGTTGCTGTATAGTGAAGTACTCTTACTACTTGATCCAGTGGAGCAGAATTCCCAGAGTCAAAGACAGTCAAATCATCCGGAGCTGAGGGAGGCATCATAGACAGAGAGAAGAGAAGATAAGTCTAATGCTTCGCATGATGTTGTGTTCCTCACAGCTCCTTGTGTCCAGTGATGAGAAGATGTCATCTCCAAGACCTTCTGTCTGTGTAGTATCGTAGTGATTTGGACATGATATCCTGAGATCTGGCATTTGTCTCACTTTTATATATCTAATTTATATTGATTACATACATTCATTTTCATGGCTGACTTAGGTGTCTCTATTTCACCTTTTTAAGTGGTTAGCAGTTGTGTATGTATGTGTATCTTCATTATATGTGTTAACATGGTTATGATAATGAACTATCATAACCTGGGGGCTTTCTTTAGTAAGTAGTGGGGGTGTCCAGCCAAGTGTGCCTAGAAATATTATATATATATATACTGACATATTTTGTAGTGCCAATACTTGAGTTGCCCTACTCCAGAGATAAGTTGATCGTATATTGGCCACGGGGAATCCCTTAGACCAATACGAGCCAAACGACTCAACATAATTATCTCTGAGTGCTGCTGGTTCTGAAGGAGAAATCCTTACATTAGGCACGCGACAGGAGTGATATGTGACACTGTCCATTACCAAATCAGCCATAGCAAAAGCAGCATCTGCAAGATAATCTGCCGGATAGTTGCCTCAAATACCAGAATGACCTGGCACAAAGATGACGATTAGGCCAGTCTAAGTAAAGTATCCATTCTTGTCTGATGAATACAGCCTGGAGTTTCTTAAGCTTTTTCGCTGTGTCACTAAGGCTGCACTCGACTCGACTCGACTCGACTCGACTCGACTCCACTCGACTCGACTCGAGTTCCACTCCACTCTACTCTACTCTACTCTACTCTACTCTACTCTACTCTACTCTACTCTACTCTACTCTACTCTACTCTACTCTACTCTACTCTACTCTACTCTACTCTACTCTACTCTACTCTACTCTACTCTACTCTACTCTACTCTACTCTAGTCTACTCTACTCTACTCTACTCTACTCTTCTACTCGACTCTACTCTTCTACTCGACTCGACTCGACTCGACTCGACTCTACTCTACTCTACTCTACTCTACTCTACTCTACTCTACTCTACTCTACTCTACTCTACTCTACTCTACTCTACTCTACTCTACTCTACTCTACTCTACTCTACTCTACTCTACTCTACTCTACTCTACTCTACTCTACTCTACTCTACTCTACTCTACTCTACTCTATTCTACTCCAATCCACTCCACCCTACTCTACTCTACTCTACTCTACTCTACTCTACTCTACTCTACTCTACTCTACTCTACTCTACTCTACTCTACTCTACTCTACTCTACTCTACTCTACTCTACTCTACTCTACTCTACTCTACTCTACTTTACTCTACAGCACTCCACTCTACTCTACTCTACAACACTCCACTCTACTCTACAACACTCCACTCGACTCTACAACACTCCACTATACTCTTCTCTACTCCACTCTACTCTACACTACTCTACTCCACTCCACTCTACTCCACTCTACTGCACTCTATTATACTTTACTCAGCTCTACTTCACTATACTCTACTCTAATCTGCTATACTGTACTCCACTCTCCTCAATTCCACGCTACTCTACTACTCCACTCTATTCTACTCTACTCTGATGTTCTATACTCTGCTCTACTCTAATTTTTTTTTCTTACTCTATTATTAACTTTACTGTAGTCAACTCTACACTTCTTTAAATTGTTTTACTGTCTTTATTCTACTCTACGTTTTTAAATCTAGTATGTAGACTGTTAGTGTAGAACAATCGATGAGCTTTTGACAGAAAAGTGGGTTAAAAAAAGCAAATCAAGTTAATTCAGACTCTAACAGAGTTTAACTTCAAGCTAAAGCAGGCTAATTGTGTGTCCTGATATAGCAGATAATTCTACATTTTGTGAACTAATCTGTATTGTCATGTCCTGTCAAACTGTGATGATTTCGTTCATCCTGTTTTTTTTTTCCCATTCCAACTTATTAGCATTATTGTGTAATTATTTTGTTTATGTTACTGTTAAGTTAGTTAGTTTTTTTAGTTAGTTAGCTAGTTAGTTAGTTAGTTAGTTAGTTAGTTAGTTAATTAGGTTATCATCATTGCACTCCGGACATGTCCATAGGCGCTCAGATCCTCCCCTCGGTATAATCCACAACGTCCGATGGCTAATAGTACCAGTTCTATGTTGATTAACAAGTCTTCTGGCGTGTCTGCTGTGCGTCTCGTTTTTTTGCTATGCCGATCTTAATTCCCAAGTCTGTCATTCTGGCAAGTGATGTGGATTCACTGCCACCAAAGTCCTCTATCCTTCCCATTTTTCTGAGGGCATTGATAATATCAGCATGATCCATAGGCTGACCGTCGGTAGTGATAGGGGATCCAGTCAACCTGTCAGCTCTTTCATTTTCATCGAGGCCAGTATATTACTGTATGTAACGTTATCACAGTTGCCGTCACTGCACACCAGGCAAATCTAGCCGGTTTCTGATTGTTTAAGAATTATTACTTCAATGCTTTAATTTGTTTTCCCAGTGTTCACAATTTCTGTGCTTATTGTGCATGATGTATTAAAACATTGGTACACTTGGTTTGAGTTGGTTAACAGCCTTTGCTTCATTAGGGGAGGGAGTGGTGTACAGAATATTCCTCTTCTTCTTCGTCATTCCTATCCCTTGAGGTTCATTGCTGCAGATATCACCCGCCTCCGTTCGTATATATGGTTAACCTTCTCTTTCCAGTTGGTGACACCAAGTGTTTGCAGGTCTGTCTGGATATTATCTCTCCATCGTTTTCTTGGTCTGCCTCGTGGTCTACGACCATTCATCTCCCTGGTGTATACAGTTTTTACTTCTCTGTCATCTGACATTCTTTCATTATGTCTCAACATTTTCAATCTATTAGCTCTCATGATGCCAGTGATCAGTGGTGATTTAAACAGATTATGAATTTCGTTGTTGCTTCTCACTCTCAATTCACCGCTGTTTGCATCTTTGATGGGTCCAAAGATTCGTCGTAAGACTCTGTTTTAGAAAACCTGTAATACGGTTTCATCTTTTTTAGTTGTGCTCCAAGTTTCAGAGCCATATAACACGATTGGTCTTATCAACATTCTATACATTTTCATCTTGGTGTTGCAAGACAGTCACTTTGACTTTAGCAGATGTTGAAGGGCATAGTATACTTTATTTCCAGATTGTATTCTAGATTGTATGTACAGAATAGAAAAAAATAAAGTATCCGGTCTGTTCATTATTCTGCCAGGGACATTGTCAATTATGTAAGATATATTCTTTTGTTCTGTAAGTTCCGAGACCCCGTTGGGTGGAGGGGAAGTGGTTCTGGGGGGGGGGGGGGGGGCAGAGGATGGTGGTGGAGAGAATAGGTTCTTTCCCGTATACACAGGTCGTGACAGACCACTTCTTAAGTTATTGATGAACTTAGAGGGGCAGGGCCGAAAGGAGCAGATATCACAGCCCATCCAAAAACCTCAACGCAACGTGCCAAGGGCATTTCAATGGTGACAGCCCAAGAAGAATGAAAAGAAAAGAAATTTGTTATTCAATGCCATTTTGCAAACCTGTCTAATATCTCTCCTGGCCTCACTCTGGCTCTTTTCCATTTTTTAACTTTTCGTTTGCCACAAAGTAATTCTCTGTCCATGATGTGCTTAGAAAATATGAACTGTATTTTTTTTTCGTATGGGAGTAAACAGTTCTCTTTGTGAATTAACTGCTTTCACAAGGTACCAGGAAACGTTACACAAAGCATAAGGCAACACGCGTTTTGTTGACCCAATGCCGATAACAGGAAAGCCATTAGAAAAAAAGGAATTAGGTGTCGGCCTGGTGTGGAGGTCTGACTCCCATATAATTACAATGAATATGCTTAAGCAGATCAGAACTGTCAAACTCCGTCTATACGGGGCTAACAGAATCCAGAAGACCGCCTCACAAAACTAACTTGGCTGTGCACACCAGGACCGCGCAGGGGCGAAGGGGAATTAAAGAGCAGAAAGGCCGGCAGTGCCTGCAACGGTTAGTTTTGGAAGAAATATGCATGTGGCAGACATACTGAATACGATGCCTTCCAAATATGTTGAAACAAAAGGGTCAGAAACGACGAACCACCTGATGGAATTTGGGATTAAACAAAGACAAACATGCAGAACGAGGTTGTGGTGCAAATTAAGAAGTTATGCCAGTCAACTACCACTGGTTACTGTGAGTATGGAGACACTAGGATCGGAAGACGGAACATGGTTGAATTGAACCGATGTGCTATAATAAGCACATGTGGGATGGGGAGTGGGTGGGGTGGGGGTAGGGGTGGGGGTGGGCAGGGCTCGCGCGACTGACGTCTGGGCAACTCTAATAATAATAATAATAATAATAATAATAATAATAATAAATATTATCGTCATCGTTGTTATTCTATCTGCTGAATAGCATCTATATAGAATAATATTTTTTAAAATATAAAATATTTAAAGTTGGGCTGTACCGAATATTCGCTTCGTATTCGCCTCGGGGCCGAATAGTGGACCTAATAACTATTCGGTATTCGGCCGAATACTTGCGGTCGGGCCGAATGCGAATAGTGGTTACCTTACACCTGTTTCGCAAGCACTTATATTTAAAGGCAATGCGTTCTTTTTTGTTGTTGTTGTTGTTTGTGTGCCTGTCGGTGTGTGTGTGTTGCGAGAGAGAGAGAGAGAGAGAGAGAGAGAGAGAGAGAGAGAGAGAGAGAGAGAGAGAGAGAGAGAGAGAGAGAGAGAATCATGCATTTTTTGTTCTTTCAGGGTGTCTTCACCCAAATCAAATTTGAAGATATTGCTAACGAGAATATGAAGGTGCGTTTAAATTACATTGAACGAACGGCCGAGCGAACGATAGTTCTGAAAGAGGCGGGAGCCCGAAGACAATTAATCACAGACATCAGAAGGAGACAGTCGTCATTTTTCGGCCATGTTATGAGAAGAGGGAAAATGGAACATGTGGTGA
>CAJHNH020001215.1:45000-50000 GCA_905116865.2 Candidula unifasciata | reverse complement strand
TCGTTCGATTCCAGCTGCTGACGATTTGGAAGCATCCTGCTTCCCATTAATTTCGACACTGTTATGAATCACAGGTCGGCGTTTGTGGCTTAGGCAAGGCGAACGGACTTCGTAATGCCGCGGTGCCGGGTTTAATCCCAGCTGAGGACGGTTTGCCTTGCGTTGGTTTCGACAGTGGTACTGAGAGCTGACCGTTTAGAAACTACTGAACGAGCAATTTGCCTAAAAAGACCACAATAGCTTAAAAATGCTGGGGTTGGTTTTGCAACGTCCTGTAAAGGATACGCAACTAACTTTTAGTGATCACTGTCGCCAACATAGGTAGGAATATACACTTATATAGTGAGTGTGTGGGTTTGAATCCTAGCGAGCGACTCAATTGTTCGGTTTTTATCCCAAAACTGCACACCCACGTGAGAGCTGGACCAATATCTGAGCTATGGCATGGTGAAATGTAGCACACGCGATATCGACTGTATTGCGGAACAGCCTCGTCACTTATGTGAAAGTCGGATGGCTCGAGGCCGACCAATCAGAAGTGAGGTGGGCTGAAGGTCGACCTGTCAGAAGCGAGCTAGTGTGTACCGGCGCGTTAAATGTGGGGGTGGGGGGATTTTCTTTTGTTTTACCATAACTTCTTTTAACCTCTTCTTCTTCTTTACCCAAAACCACTATCATTCAATGGATGTTAAAGTTCCTACCCGTGGGTAAGTTCATTCACTGTCAGTAAGGACTGTACAATACTTGTTTGCATTCCCAAGGTTATATTCTCCTGGTCCATCAAGCTGGACATATCTATGCACTGTCATAAAAGGGGTCCCACTTTTCTTTCCCCTCTAGTTAGCCAAATATTTTGTTACCTGGTCCAAGTCGACCGCTAACACCTTCATAGGACAGGTGTAACACTAGCTCTCTAATCTTTAATAAAGTAGGGTAATCCACGACCGGCTCCAGCTGACGGGCCGTGCTGCTGACGTCACCGAGTCGGGCTAACAATGCGTCAATGCAGCGGTTCTCAAACTGGGTGCCGATTCACCCTGGAGTGCCGTGAGCGTATGCCAGGGGTGCCGCGGAAATAATCAAGAAAAGTCGGCTAAAATTTTTGAAATTTTTAAAGAAGGCATGTAGATACTTGCAATTTAAAATGTAAGTTGGCTTTCCTCGCCACTGTCGGAAATAGTTTATTTCTTGTTTGAGAACCGCTGCGTTAACGAATCGTTAGCCAGACCCGGTGACGTCAGCAGCATGGCCCGTCAGCTGGAGCCGGTCGTGGGTAATCTCTGGGGGAGATAATTACTTTGTCAGAGTTGCGCACCTCTGGTGGTCGGGCCTTAATTAAAGATAATTGTCTGACACCTCAAGTTAGGTGGTCAGTACATTCAACTGAACTAATCAAGTAATAACAAGTGTATTGATTGGCACTGTAACAACCGACCCGGCTGCATCGAAATACCAGTTAAGTGATTTTGTGTATCTATGTAGTATTGTTTATTTTGTATGTGCTGATGAAGGCTCAATAGCCGCAACGTCACGTTTTGTTTGTATTTGTAATATTGTGAAGCTTGCTAATATACTTTTCGTTCGATTTTATATCTTTTCACAGAAAGAAGTAAAAAGATAAAAGAACACACTAGACAACATAAAAATCGAAAGCTATAGTTGCCGTGCCGAGAATTGAACATGCCACCTCCAGACGGCGTGTTCGCCTCGCCATGAAAACAAGTGCACTTAGAACATGGTCAACTAGGCATCCCAAAAAAGGTCTCTTATTGGCCATATTCAATTAAACTGTAGACACTCATCTACCTGGCAGTCTTATCTGAATTATCTGAAGACCTCAAACAATCAGCAGGGGTACTGATGTTTGACTTCAACAGTACAAAGGAGAAATTAAACAGCTTTGTTCTGGATGGCCTTGATTTAGGATTTATCTAGCACACTATTTTTCGGTATACTTAAAAATACAAAGAAAAAATTTAGGTTGAGGAAAGACACGTTCTGAAGTCAAAAGCTTGTCGTCAAAATCACCGACCGTTGGGTAATCAATGACAAACTGTTGAGCTAAACATGCAAACGTTCAAAGTAAAATTGCTTAGTAACATCACAGGCAGAAAATGTTAAGGCTTGCTCTACAACCTCATGAAAACGATACACATAAAGCTGTTTGTGTCTGGTGTATATAATTATTTTATCAACTAGAATTACAAGGTATGGTGAAAGGAAATCAATAGAAACAATGTGTATCGCAACAGGACAGACAAGTAAATGAATAAAGCAAGACAATAAAAAATAAAATAAAAAAGAATAAAAAGTAAATAAAATGAAGTCGGTTAAATAAAAGTGACTATATGGGGGGGGGGGGGGGGGCATGACCACTACTAGGAAACGGACAAATCATTGAAGAGGAAAAGGAAGGAGCATTAAAGGAGACAGGAATAGTAAAAGAGACAAGATAAAACAATTTAAATGAAAATAATAAATTAAGGACAAAATAATAAAGGAAGAAAACAAGGAAAGAGTAAGATGATAGAAAACCAGACACGGAAGTAAAAATAAAGGAAGACAGGGCAATGAAAGAAAAGAGAAGAAACGATTTCATTTATACATCTTTAAAAACAAATGGGTAGGTAGGTAGACGATTTGGTTCAGAAGCAAAGAGTCAGACAAACAGACGGACACATAAACACGTAGGCAGACATCCGGCGTATCTAAATTCTTACAAGCAGACATCGATTGTCTTGACTTTAGATTACAAAGACACAAGTCCACAGAAACACAAATCTCTAAGACGGTAAACAAGACAATCATAACCTGCATTTCGTCTCGTTTGTGGAAGAACAGTAATATTTTTTTACTTTTTACCTTCAATCACTGGAAACGTCTAGTTATAACTGATTATGCTGCTTTGCTGTCCGCAATATTGTCTTGTTTTTGTACTGCTTTACACTTCATTTACTTTCAAGACAGAGGCTTGACAAGTTTTCCTGAACACGTTAAACGTGTGGATGTGAAGAATTTTCACTCACAGTTTTTGTTTCTCTGCGTGAGTTGCAGAATGAGCTTTCATGAGCATGTTGTTTTCAGAAGTGTGTACGTGATTGCGCTGCAAATCAACCGACTAAGGGCAGATAATTCAAGACCACAGCTGCAGTGATAACAGAATTACAAAGATCAATAAAGGCACACAAATTCTTCTCATGGGTTATAAGATATAGGAGGAAAAGAAAGAAATATTATTCCGGCTCACTTCTTAAACTCCTATTTTCTCCTTAAAAAAAAAAAAAACACACACACACACGCACACGCACACGCACACACACACACACACACACATATATATATATATATATATATATATATATATATATATATATATATATATATATATATTTAAAATAATTCCTTCTACTGTATTCATTCTTTCCTAAATCTTAAAATATTCCTGTATTATCCATTATAACCAATTTAGTATCCTACATCCACTCCTAATTCCTTCCTTTCCTCTCATTATTAATAACTCATCCATTTACTCAGAGATGTTTTTCATTGTCTTCATCATTCATTCTTCCTTCCTTTCTCCTTTTTTCATTTTTCCTCGTCTAATTCTTTTCTTTTCTCTACACCTTAACCCCTTCCACCTTTTCTACATTTACTTCTTTCCTCCTGCTTTCCCTTCATCCTCCTTCTCCTCATCATAATTATCATCGTCATTATCATCATCATCATCATCACTATCGTCATCATATCCTTTTCATCATCTTCATTTAACCCATTATTTGTCGCATAGGGCCAACAGTCTATGCCTCTTTTCCTTTATATCCTGTGCATATGTTTCAGTTTCATGAGAAGAATTTAATCCAAAACCTTTGGCCTCTCCCATCAATGTTCCTCTTTTGGTTTCTCTTGGATATCCTCAGCTCATCAGTCCATTTATTTCCCACTTACTTAAGTGCAGTGTGATTTTTTTATGTGTTCGTACTTCTAATTAGGATGTGCCAAAAATTGTGTCATTCTCTTTCGCCGTTACAGTCTTCAACCCACAACTCTTTATATTGATCTCTTCTTTCTTCTCCTTCCATCCTGCTTTCAATAATGCCTCTTCTATGTTGTTTTTCCTTTTTCTTTATTCCATACATCCTCCTTTATCAGCCTTCATATTTTGTTTCCCCCATCCCCTCAGTTCTTCATTTTACATATCCTTTCTACTTATTTTAAAATTTTCAATTGAATCCTTCTGCTCTCTTTGGTCGATGACTATGTTATTCCCTGGGTGGCTTTTGTGTCCTTCTATTAGGGGAAACAGGAATAGACGTACTGCCTGTCAACAAGCATGTTGTATAAGGTTACTATTTAAGAATTCGCTGAAATCAGATGTGTTGGAACAAAAAAGCATAGACATCTCAGCCTAGCTCTAAACAACAACACAGTTCGCCAACTACATTGTAAGGGCTAGCGCAGAAGAGGAGGAAAATTAATAATAATATTATTTATAATAACAATAATAATAATTAGAAGAAGATGAAGAAGAAAAAGAAAAAGAAGAAGAAGAAAAAAGAAGAAGAAGAAAGAAGAAAAAGAAGAAGAAGAAGAAGAAGAAGAAGAAGAAGAAGAAGAAGAAGAAGAAGAAGAAGAAGAAGAAGAAGAAGAGAAGAAGAAGAAGAAGAAGAAGAAGAAGAAGAAGAAGAAGAAGAAGAAGAAGAAGAAGAAGAAGAAGAAGAAGAAGAAGAAGAAGAAGAAGAAGAAGAAGAAGAAGAAGAAGAAGAAGAAGAAGAAGAAGAAGAAGAAGAAGAAGAAAAAAAAGAATATGAAAGAAGAGAAAGAAGAAGACGAAGACGAATGATAATAATAAAAATAATATTAATAATAATAAGAAGAAGAATAAGAAGAAGAAAATAAGAAGAAGAAGAAGAACAAGAAGACGTCGACACAGTAGCAAAACAGCAGAATCAAATGAAACCCTCCTACGAGTTAATTTAGTATTTTTTATTTGCTTTGTTTTG
>CAJHNH020001215.1:32500-40000 GCA_905116865.2 Candidula unifasciata | reverse complement strand
AATGAGCCAAATTTTAATGGCGAACGCAGAAGAAAAAATGGTTTAGAAATCCATTTCTGAGTGTTACCTCACAAAGGGATTTAATGACGGCCGGGTTGTCTCTATGACATGGATTCTAAAATTCATTTGACCTACGTGCCAGAAGTGTGCTATCCGCAATTGTAAAATGCACTAGGGAACTCCCATAAGTGCTTAGTCCCCATCTTCAGCAGCAACCGAAAAGTTCTAATTCCGATGGTGCCAGTAACCGTCTAATTCTATATCCGCCTCATTCTTCTCCTGAGTGTTAAGCGTCGGCCAGATGCCCTGGTAACTCCTCGCAGCGCCAATCTCCTCAGACCGTAATGATCCATCTGCGACAGCGCACTGTTCACCCGTTCCCAAAGGGAATTAAACTAATAGAAAGATGCTGGGATAATTTGCACACTGAAATGCGCGTGAGGCCACAGCTGCTTCCTTAAGTATACTAGGACCTCAACAATTCCACATTTGTTAACAACAACAAAAATGGCCTAGAAAATTAGTCAAAGGGGATCTTTTTATTCACTGCTTCAACCATCTTCTGCTTCCCTATCTCCTTATTCTCCATTTCTCTTCCCCTCCTCCTCTCTTTTCTTTGTCTGTGTCTGCCTCTGAGATTGCCTCTGCCCACCCTCCTCCTGCTTTTTCTTATTAATTCTTTCTTTCTTTCTTTCTTTCTTTCTTTCTTTCTTTCTTTCTTTCTTTCTTTCTTTCTTTCTTTCTTTCTTTCTTTCTTTCTTTCTTTCTTTCTTTCTTTCTTTCTTTCTTTCTTTCTTTCTTTCTTTCTTTCTTTCTTTCTTTCTTTCTTTCTTTCTTTCTTTCTTTCTTTCTTTCTTTCTTTCTTTCTTTCTTTCTTTCTTTTTCTTTCTTTCTTTCTTTCTTTCTTTCTTTCTTTCTTTCTTTCTTTCTTTCTTTCTTTCTTTCTTTCTTTCTTTCTTTCTTTCTTTCTTTCTTTCTTTCTTTCTTTCTTTCTTTCTTTCTTTCTTTCTTTCTTTTTCTTTCTTTCTTTCTTTCTCTTTCTTTCTTTTCTTTCTTTCTTTTTCTTTCTTTCTTTCTTTCTTTCTTTCTTTCTTTCTTTCTTTCTTTTCTTTCTTTCTTCTTCTTCTTCTTCTTCTTCTTCTTCTTCTTCTTCTTCTTCTTCTTCTTCTTCTTTCTTCTTCTTCTTCTTCTTCTTCTCCTCTTCTTCTTCTTCTTCTTCTTCATTTTTTTTCTTCTGCTTCTTCTTTTTCTTCTTCTTCTTCTTCTTCTTCTTCTTCTTCTTCTTCTTCTTCTTCTTCTTCTTCTTCTTCTTCTTCTTCTTCTTCTTCTTCTTCTTCTTCTTCTTCTTCTTCTTCTTCTTCTTCTTCTTCTTCTTCGTCTTCTTCTTCTTCTTTGTAAGGTTCATTGATGTAGCCATTATCAGTCTCACTTCATCAATACAGTTGGTTTTGTCATTCCAGTTGTGAGTGCAGGCTTGCATTTATATTACCAACATATACTTTTTTTTAGTCTGCCTAGTGGTCTACTCCAATTCAGCGCACCTCCATCCCCCTTCCTTTTATATTCATCGGAATTCCAGGCTTAGATGCACCACTAATTGGTCCATACATAAAATATTTGGTCTGGCACAGCTTGACTCAGGTAAAAATGGCGAAGAAGGGTCGCATATATAAAAAAAAAGTTGTGAATTCAACTAGCATGCATCAGAGTTCAAGGAAAAGCTTATTGTCATTAAGGATTCACAAAGGGGAAAATTAAATGTAACAGCAAACGAAACACCAAGCATTCAGCAAGAAAACTGAAATCAGAAAGAAAACCATGACATGTAATATTATCAGTTTAATTCTACAGGGTCGTAAACAGATACAACACAATTTCGCCACTCAAAGGCACAATATTAATGATGATAAAAAAAGATGCTGGGGAAGAAGAAGAAGAAGAAGAAGAAGAAGAAGAAGAAGAAGAAGAAGAAGAAGAAGAAGAAGAAGAAGAAGAAGAAGAAGAAGAAGAAGAAGAAGAAGAAGAAGCAGAAAGAAGAAGAAGAAGAAGAAGAAGAAGAAGAAGAAGAAGAAGAAGAAGAAGAACAAGAACAAGAAGAAGAAGAAGAAGAAGAAGAAGAAGAAGAAGAAGAAGAAGAAGAAGAAGAAGAAGAAGAAGAAGAAGAAGAAGAAGAAGAACAAGAAGAAGAAGAAGAAGAAGAAGAAGAAAAAGAAGAAGAGGAAGAAGAAGAAGAAAAAGAAGAACACGAAGAAGAGAGGAGGAGAAAAAGAAGAATGAAGAGGACGAGGAGGAGAGAAAAAAGCAGAGGAAAAAGAGGCAGAAAAGAAGAAGAGGAAGATGAGAAAAAAAAAAGAACAAAATGGTGACAAAAAGGAGGAAGAAGAGAGACATTAAGAGGAAGAAGTAGAGAAGAAAGACTTAAAGGACGAGAAATACGAGGAATAGGAAGAAGAGATGAACAAAAAGAAGAAATATGTGAAATCTTAAGTAGTGCAAACTAAGACATAATTCACCAATCACGCACGTTGTTGCAAGGTACAAAAACCTTTGGTTCACACAATCATTTTTTCTCATCCGTAATTAAACAACATCATTGCTTGAGTTCTGAATTTGTGCTGCTAACGAATTTTCGTTTATCTTAAAGTTTTTAAATTTTTCCGGCATTTCCCATTTTTGGATATCAGCTCCCATTTACCGAATAAACAATTCCTTTGCGGATGTGCGAGGGTTTTCTTTCGCTTCCCTTTAACTCGATTCTCAACATTGCAGGATTCTGGAAAATTGAATCTAAATGTTTAGACGAAAGCGGTAGAGTAGGAAGAAACCTGACGTGAGAGCATACAATGAAAGGAAAGAGGATGTGGCGCAGATGACCGTTTGAAAGAGAATGGTTAGGTGGTGAGGGAGATGGGAAGAGAGAAGCATCTGTGAAGTTGCACTGAGTCGTTATCACGAGTGGGGATAATTGGAAGAAGCCATTTGTTGCAGGCGGAATTAAAAAGAAAAAAATGAAGAGAAACCGGCATGGCAATCAAACGTGGAATAAACTAGAAATTAATTTAAAGATGATGACAAGATAAAAAAAAATTTTGGAGGTATAAAGGGTGACACAGAGAGAGGAGTACAGAGAGAGAGAGAGAGAGAGAGAGAGAGAGAGAGAGAGAGAGAGAGAGAGAGAGAGAAAGAGAGAGTTTTAGAAAGAGAGACATAGTGAGAGAGATGAACACAAAGAGAAAGAGAGAGTTTTAGAAAGAGAGAGATAGCGAGAGAGAGAGAGAGAGAGATAGAGAGAGATAGCGAGAGAGAGAGATGAGCACAGAGAGAAAGAGAGAGTTTGAGAAAGAGAGAGAGAGATAACGAGAGAGATGAGCACAGAGAGAGAGAAAGAGAGAGAGAGTTTTAGAAAAAGAGAGATAGCCAGAGAGAGATGAGCACAGAAAGAGTTTTAGATAGATAGAGATAGCGAGAGAGAGAGAGAGAGAGAGAGAGATGAGCCCAGAGAGAGTTTTAGAAAGAGAGAGATAGTGAGTGAGAGAGAGAGAAAGAGAGAGACAGAGAGAGAGAGAGAGAGAAAGAGAGAGAGAGAGAGAGAAAGAGAGAGTATTTAATGACAATGTCAAGAAGTAAAGTATAGATACATTTTCAGGCCTTTAATCGTAGGGTGCATGCGAAGCGCGCCCATATTTTACCTACCATCGGCACTAGGTGGGTAGTGTGGTCAGCATTACACCGGCCGCCTTTACTTCCACAGGACAGCTATCCTGGTACCCATCTTAGACTGGGTCGACCTGCGGCGCTCCATACCATCATAAAAATCCACGCAGCCAGCAAATGTCAAAAAGTGTAATTTGAATATAAGGACAAGAATACAAAAGAGTGATTTTTTTTTTTTTTTTATGAGAAAAGAGAAGTATATTTTTTTAATTTTTTGGATACTCCCCTTGATGTTATACGCTTGCCTCCCAGCCCGATGATTTTGGGGTCGGATGCACAGAAAAGCGAATTCTAAATTCTAGTATTTGCTCCGTTATTTGGCTTGATGCTTCCTTCCGATTCAAAGGAAATGTGAGCCTTCGGTGAACTTATACCCAAGTTGTGACATCAGAAACGACCTGCCTTTAGAGTTGCAGGAAGGCAAAGAACCATCATCATCATCACCATGTAGCAGGTCCTTTGAAGAACCTCACGTTATTACGTAGCACAGAGGTTCTCATGTTTTTGGTGATCAGCAGCCTTACCATTTTTTTCCCGTTCCTTCTTCATAACTTCAATGAAAATGTGTTTTGCGATAGTCTGGGGCGACCCCCGTGAAATGGTCGTTCGACCTCTTGTGAAATGGTCGTAAGACCCCCAAAGGGGTCGCGACCAACAGGTTGAGAACCGCTGATGTAGCAGGTTTCTTTCCAGAACGTCGCTCTGATAACGGTCTGATTGAAATAAACTCCATCTGTCGCCAGATCTCTCGTCTTGTATACTTTTATACACAAGGAGTCACTCATATCATGTACCCATTCCTGCTAGTCGGCCCCTGCCCTCCTTTTTGACACCATGGTTTCTGCTATTTTTTTGGCAACTTCCTCTTGGTGCTTGATATGACCAAAATGTTTCAGTTCCGAGACAAGATGCTGTTTATTAGCCAATCTTTCTTGATGTTCATATCTTTTAGGATGTCAGTATTCTTGTTTCTTTTCTTTAACAAAGAACCAGACGGACATTATCTGTCTAGAGCTGACTGTTAATAATATTAATATTAGGAAAAATTGTCCCTGTTCTGGTTGCGGGCCCTGTTATAGGGAAAACAAGATAGACCCACGGCATACGCAAAAGCATGTCGTAAGAGTCGAATAATTGGGCGCTTCCTTTAAAGTCGAAATGCATCTGCCTGAGAGGCATAAAACATACAGTCTGCAAAAATATTAATGAGATCTGTCAAACGGGTGCATGTGCAACACTCAAGTTCTGGGACAGGACTGCAGTCCAGAAGTGGACGAACGACCAGAACTTTCTGCTAGTGTTTACAACTGGTGAACGAGAAGAAAATGATGAAGAAAAAGAAAAAGAAGAAGAAGAGGAAGAACTGGAAAAACAAATAGTTGCATATCCTTTACAAGACATTGCAGAGCCAATCTCAGCATTTATTGGCGGTTAGCGTTTTTTCTAGGCAAATTTTAGGTCCAGTAGTTTGCCATTGCTTACTAAACAGTTAGCTCTCGGTACTACTGTCTAAACCAACACAAGACAAATAGTCAGCAGCTGGGATCGAACATGGCATCCCTGGCTTTACAAAGATGCCGATAATAAGCATAATTATATACCACATCAGTACGCATCGAATAATCATATGCCGTCTCCGTACTAACGGTTGGTTGCTATGGAACTTCTATATTTAATCTCTGGTCCTGATTGAAGTTTCTCAAATTGTCATTTGTCCATCTCTTGATGTTATTAACCCGCTTGCTGAGTTAAAGGAGTTTCAGAGAATCATCATCACGAGGAAAGATAATTGAAAGAAGCCATTTGTTGCAGGAAAAAAAGAAAGAAGAAGAAATGAAATCTCAATCGAAAACGAAATAAACTAGAAATTAACGGTGGTGTGATGAAGAAAGACAAAGGCGAAAGAAAGGTGGGTGCTGGGTGGGGAGTGGGTGAGAGAAGAATACGTTTTAATGATGATACTGAGAAGGGAAATGAGAATACAGGCGGATAGAAAAAAAAAAGGAAGCTAGGGGGTAAAAAAAAAAGAAGAAGAAGAACAGGACAGAAGCAATTTTTTAAAAGGGAAAACATACAAAACAGGAAACAATATAAGAAACACTCAATATAGAGCTAATTGAACAAAACGGAATTATTTGTAGTGTTGTTTGTTTGTTATCTAGGTCTTCATAACGAAAATCATTATAATCATCATCGTCGTCATTATCATCATCATCATCATCATCATCATCATCATCATCATCATCATCATCATCATCAACATTATTATCATCATAATATATACATTAAATGACTAAAATAACTAGGCAGATTTATGGAAAGAGAGATAGAAAACGAAATGAAGGAAGAGAAAAATCTCTACAGATTTCTCTATAGGCATGAACAGGTTCTGATGGAGTTCGCTAGATGGAGAGAAGTGTAACTGCACAACGTCAACTGATGAACCTTAATTGACGACGCACCAGTGCGCCGAAACAACATATATGGTCACCCGTTAAAATCGTAAATAAATGTTTGATATATTGTAAAAAGATAGCTTCCATGGTGTGGCGGCTAGATTCCTGCCACTGCCTTCTCTAATAATGCCTAACAACTGAATCACGATACATTTTGGCTGAGTCCCCTCGAAAATAGGTTACTTGAAGCGTTTCCATGTTGCATTGTGTGACAATATAATATGCTTACAAACTTCTGTGTTCTGATTGTATTCGTATTACAAATCGACAAGCGGATATTGTAAAGTGGATATACAAGATTTTCATACTTTGTTGTTAGATTACAGCAATTTAAATTTTAATTCACGGGAGACAGTCGTGTTGTGATTTTTGTGTCACTGTTTCTAGTCAGTTGTTCGAAGTTTGGGTAACTGGCTGTTTATTACTTTTCTACTTTAAAAGTAGAAATCTTACTTTTAGGGAAAATACAAACAGGTAATTTAGAAGCCGTATCTGGAGAATATCTACAGTTGTCAGGTGCAAACTATCTTGTGTTGGAAGAAAATTATTGCTTTAATATTGACTGTGCAACCACACTGTGGATAAATTGTGTCAAGATATTTCGGAGCTCTAGGTAAGTGGATGAAAATAATATTTAATTTACTAACTAACCTCTCACAGCAAGTCACTCTTTGCCTCTTTACTAATTGTTGACTAACAGTATAATTATATGTTCTAGCAGTACACTAATAATATGAATCCCTAACCATTTGACTTATGCTTCGGGAACACTGACTGTAAACTCTTGCGGAAACTTCTGGTTGTTCATCCACTTCTTATGCATATTTGCAGTTGTACGGTCTGTGTTAATTTTTGTAAACTGGCTTTTGCTTCTAATGTATATTTGCTACCAAACTATTCTCAATGATAAGGAATTGATTTCATCCAAAAAGATGAAACTGGACAAATTTGTGCTGTTTGTACCTTGGGAATACATATTTAGTAGTGCTATAAGTACTGTTAAGAAAACTACTCTGGGTGAAAAAAGCATTGCAATATCAATATCATACTGATTGTGCTTGTTTACTAATTATTAAATAACAGTATAATTATATGTTGTAGTAGTCTACTAATAATAATAATAACCATCAATCATTTATATTTATGTTATGTATGACATGTGTATGTTTTATAGCAGTATTTTTATGCGCTAAATTTGATAAAGTACAAATGTCATTCCTCCCCCCCCCCCCTCCCCGCTCCTCTGATGGAACAATACCCTCTCAGAATCAAATAGTCAAGTATGTATGTATGTATGTATAAAAGACGTACACAGAACAAACTGCAAACA
>CAJHNH020001215.1:0-30000 GCA_905116865.2 Candidula unifasciata | reverse complement strand
TTAAAGCTGGCAGGTCAGTTCACTCTCTCTGTGTTGTCTCGCAGATCTTTTTGAGTCGCCTGATGGACTAACATGCAGTCACGCAAGAAAACAATTTTTCTGTCTGTTTTTTTTTTTTTTTTTTCATTATTCCTACAGTTTGGTTGCATAACAACTGCCTTCTGCTCAGAATTATGTTTGGAGTTTGTCGAGACATGACGTTTCCCATTGTGGTTCCCCCTGTTGCAGCATGATGACCGAACCGTCCCCTTTGTGTTTTTCTGGACTCTAAAAATTTAGCTTATCCCCGCCCCCTTCCCCCCATCTCCCCCCGTATCTTGAACCATTTTGAGGCTCGTGAGATTTGATTTTTACAATCTGCCCAAAGAACATTGATTCTGCCTTCTCCTGATGACCTTTCGAAAATGTGATATTTTCTGGTCATTCTAGACAATGTTTTTACGGCTTGGTAATACTTCTCTGCAAAGTCATTGACATCTATCCTTGGTCTCGAGCTAGCGCGCGGTTTTGACGCATATAATTTTGTATTCCAACAAAGATCGTATACCTAGCTAAAGTTTTCGCGTCTAGACAGGACTTACACGAAAGTGAACGTATACCAAAGCTAACGCATACCAAGTTACTACAGTACTTTACATTACTTACGTAATAATGCAACATTAACTATGACACAACTGGCTCAAACAGATAAATGAAAATTTACGATTTTAGGCAACACCAGTGGCGGCCTGATGAGTTCCGCGACCCATTAGGGCCTGTAGACCACCGGTTCTCATTTTATCTCAGAAGGCCCCTAAGGGCCCGAGTACACTTTCCAGAAATGCTGGGGCTGCTACAGAAAAATTCATGAAAATTGTATAAAATATTCTCATTTGCGTTCCGGAGTACCATGTTGGAGGAATAAGTCGAGTGGAGAGGATTGACATCAATGCACCGGATGTTGTCACATACGGCTTAGTCTCTTTTCCCATAAAGGCTAGCCGCATGCCAAGAGCTTCTCACAAAGAACGAACTCAGCAGGATGCCAGTAAAACGTGCACCCGTGAGCTGAACCTCGCGTCTGCAAAACGAACCCATGACTCTGAGAGCCCGAGGCAAAGGGGCTGGACCACTTTGACACGAAGTCATGCTAGATAACGTTTTCTGTAGGATATGAACTTAGCCAGAAAAGGTCGCAATGAATTTGTAGTCTAATGCCTTTTCATTCGGCCACAACGAGTTGAATTGGAGGAACAAAAATAAACCCGCTGTCCTGATAAGTATGTTGTGAAAGATGTCTGCAGAAAGTGGATGTACTGGGCCGAAAAGTGCATAGCGATTTTACTGAAATGTGAGAGAACTTGTATATATGACGAAGTATTGACAATATCGTATATAATAATAGGAGTTGATGATAAATCGGCTGTTATAGTAAATTTCAAAGTTTAAAAAAATATAATATGATTGCATGGACATTTTGTAATTGCTTAGACATCAGAAGGAAAAAAAAAAGGGGGGGGGGAGGCGGCAGTGAAATGGTTTGGTCATAAAACGCGGATGCCGACTAACGGTAAAACACCAAGCTATGATGTATAGACGAGTCGGGAAGCGAAGAAGAGGCTTATCCTGCAAACGATGGACAGAGAGAATAACAGATTCCCTTTAAATCCCAATTTACGAAGCACACAAAAGGACACTTTCCCGCAAATGATACTTCACCCCGACACCGCACAGTACTAAAGGATCAAGACAGGATGATATAGACTTCTCTGTACATTTCCTTACTATCTTGACTCCTCCTCCTCCCTACACCCCTTACCCCGCCGGCTTCTTCCTCCGTTCCTTAACATTATTTCTAAACACTACAACACTTGTAAGACATAAGGCACAGTTGACATAAGGCACCACATAAATTTAGTTTAATAAGGGCTCCGCAAGTGAACAATGCTGAGAAACACTGCTGTAGACTGGTATAGGCCACCATTTCTGCGTGGAGATCCATAAATCGTTGTTGGGACAAACCCGTATGGTTAAAACAGAACCTGCTGATGGCGATAGATAAGGGCTCAGCCAGTTTTAGCCAAGGACAAATCGAGGAATAGCGTGACAACAGCAAATCTGCTGGCTTCTAATCACGCCTGGACAAAGAATGGTACTACTTAGCGTGTGGTTGGCTTGAGCTATAGTGGCAGTATGAATAATGGCCTTACCGTGCTATAGAGAATGTTAACTCAGTACACATATGATCATTTTAAAAGACCTCTTGCAAATTTATTTTTTCTTTTCAAAGTTAGTGGCATTTTCTTTACAATACATTGCAGAGCTTATCCTAGCATGTTGTGTCTGTGTGGGAGAGTATGTGTGTGTGTGTGTGGGAGAGTATGTACGTGTGGCTGATCTGAATTTTATTAGGCAATCTTTACGTGCAGCAGTCTGCCATTGACACCTAAACGGTCAGTTCTCGATACCATTGTCCAAACCGACGCAACTCGGCCTGCTGTCAAATTGCCAGCAGCCGGGATTGAACTCATCACCGCTGAATTACTAAGCAGCTTCGTAACGCCTAAGCCACAGACGCATACTCTTGCGATACCGGTGTTGGAAGTTGAAGGCCAGCTCGCAAGAAGTTAAACAACGATACATTTGTGAGGATAATTTCAAGGAATGAACTAACAGCTATCTCAATAAATATAAAACTAGGACAAAACACCGAGAATTTCACTAATCCACTGCAGCCGACCATCGCTGAGAAGACGTTAACTGATTGAATCACGCTTAGATAAAGAATAGTTCATACAAAGAGCCTGGCTGGTTTCAGGTACTGGGGTAATAAGAATGAACTGCTAAACTCTGTTTTAAGGAATGTGAGAGAATGAATAATGTAGAGGTTTTGGAGAGAACTAAACACATGCCACTGAATCAAGAGGTAAACAAAACGCAGGTGTTGGATAAGACACATGCTGAGAAAACCTTGCTAATAATATAAAATCAAATGCCGGTTCACTAGAACGCAGAGGGTCACCGGAAGAAAGTCAAACAAAACACAGACACACAGCCATACAGAGAGATTTAACATTTAAAAAAAAAAAAAAAATCATTCGAGATGGAAATGATAAGAGAACAAGAAAGTGTAAAGATGCATTGCAGCTGAAATTCATTGTAGAGACCAGACTTGACTGACTGAATCACCGCCAGACAAACAACTCCACTACAGTCTGATTAAAATATGGAAGCAGTATGTTAAGTGGCTTCACAGTTGTTTATTCTAAAGGTATTCGGATAGTACTGTCTGACCCGAATTTCTAAACGCCTGGCTAGCCAAAATAGAGACAACAGGACGAAATATAAATGCAATTGTTGTACCAGCTTGTGCTACAAGTGTCAGACGCGGACATTGACTAAAGAAGAAAATAGTTGCGTATTCCTTACAGAACGTTGCAGAATCAACCCTAGCATTTATTGGCTGTTGTGGTTTTTCTCGGCAAATTTTACCTTCAGTAGTTTTCCATTGCTACTGAACGGTCAGCTCTCGGTACCACTGTCGAAACCAGACAAATCGTCCGCAGCTTGGATCGAGCCCGGCACCCTAGCATTACGAAGCGCGTTCGCCACGCCTAAGCTACAGGCGATAAAGTTAAAATCATCTTCTACACGTGAGAAAGTCATTCATAGTTGTTTGTGTGGTGTCAAGAGATTTGTCTAGCATCTTTCCTGTCTATACCAGAGTGTAGCAGAGACTTCAGCTATATTCATAATTATCAAAGACTCTAAACCCGTGATATACTCAGGACAGTGACGGGGTATGCATTTCTGGATTTTGTTAGTCAGTGTTTCTAGTCCTGAATGACGTCTGCTGTATCCAGAATTGAGAAGACGTTCGTGAGTCAATACACCAGCTTTCCTAGATGTGTAAGGAGACTTTCGTTACAGTGGACCGGACTCTGTGAAAGCTAAGTAAAAAAAAAAAAAAAACCCAGCACCTGCGGTTAATCCTTACCTAAGTGCCAGTTCCCTGGGTCCAGTATTTCACACCTTAGAACTGATGATTTTGGCTGCTACTAGGGGCAACTCATGCACTCGTCTGTCATAACTTGTCTTTATTTCTTCAGTGGTGATTGACTTTGCTAAATTCCTTTCCTTTTATTCCTACAATTTTTACAATTATTACATGGTGTTTTTGTGATTTTTACATTCTGTTTTTAGTGTCCATCCTTCACAATTCCTAGTTATCTGGAGTGTTTGTGGTAATGCTGTACTGCCTGTTGTACTGTGTTTTTTGACTAGCATAGAAGAACTCTCTAGTCTGGGGGCCTAATAGTAGTGTGGAAGTCAGGCCAAGTTGCGCCTAGGAATGTTTATATATATATATATTCTGTAGTGCTAAAATTTGAGTCGCCTCACACCTGAAGTAGGCTGGGTGTTTTTTGGAGCTGCTGGATTCTGCCTAGACTATTGCGAGCCAACATTACAACATTTAAAAACTACTTCAGAGTGCTATCTGGTTCATTAGGCGAAACCTTAACAAAGGAACGTGACACTAGCAGTGTGTGACACCATGTCGTTCTTTCCTTCGCTATGGCATGCAGCTCTCCCAATGTCCTTCCTTCCTTATAATTTGGCTATCTAGCTCCTTTCTCAATTTGTTTCCCTTCCTTTACATCCATGCAACTATGGATTCAAGTGCAAAGAAATTCTAGTTATACAGTTTTCAGGTTTTCGCAAAATGAGTTTTATCCAACGTCAACACTTTTCTTCGTCTCTTGGTCCACTGGAACTTGTTTAGTTCTCTCCCATAGCTCTACATTCGTGATTCTATCATACCATATAATTTCATCTATTCTGCGCAGGCAACAGATAATGAATATTTGGGGTTTATTAATAAGTGCCTTAGCTGTTCTCCATGTTTCGGCATCATTTACATTATAATTTAATTTTTAGTTTAGTAATAGTTCTAATTTCGTTTGACCTCCACAAATTTCCCAATGAAAGCTTCTCTTGTCTTTTTAATTCGTATTTCAATACCTCTGTCAGTTCCTCCATCTTTATAAAGATAACTGCCAAAATAGATGCACGACTTCACGTCTTGGAGTGGGGTACCATTAACCCATTACTATTTGCTTGATTTATTCTCATTATCTTTGTTGTGATCTCACATCAAGCATATTTAATTTATCTTGCATCTGATTCCGTGAATGGGACAGAAAATAAATGTCATCAGCGAAGTCCAGGACAATCAAGCTGTTTTGTAAGGGTCCACTGAATTCCACTCTTGGTGTTAGCAGTTGTTGTCCTTTTAAAATAGTCTATTGCCAGTAAAAACAGGAGATGTGACAAAAGACATCCCAGTGGCACACATGTTTTTATTTCAAATTGAGCTTTCCCTCATAAAGAACTCTACATTTAAATTCTTTGTTTGTTGCCTTTGCTAAGTTATCTTCTGTGTGCAACAAATTATGTATAATTCTTTCCCACTCAACGATAGGTACAAGCGCATGCGTGAATTACCTATGACAGGTTTTATGTTGGTAATGTAACCAGTAGGGGGCGCTGGGACAGTCCAGGGGGCGTCAGCGGCCTCTACCAAATGGAAAAGGGGGAGGGTAGTATGGCCCAATGGAGGCGGTAGCAGCCTTACGTGTATTTAAGAGGCATTGAATGAAAAAAAGATAGTGGTAGTGAGAGAGAGAGAGAGAGAGGAGTGGGGGGGGGGGAGATAGTGAGAGAGGAGAGGTAGATGAAAGGAAGAGAGTGAAAGACAGAGAAACAAATTGAGAGAGACAGACACAATTCTACACAACATTAATTAACAATCTCAGGTGCGTCTCTCTACTTTTTGAAGCTTAAATCTCTTAACCCAGAAATCAGAAGGGCTTCTACTGACTCCACAACTTGTCGGCACAGCACTCACATTTGTATGAATGTTCATCAGTCTCTTTTCCTACTAACAGAAAGTTAACAGGAATTCTCTGTTTGAAACACATAAGGCACTCGCCTTGTTTAAACGTATTAATTCAGCTGTTTTGTTGTTGTTGTTGTCTGGTCGGCTCTGTGGCTAAGTCGATGCGAACACTTCCTAATGCCGGGGTGCCGGGTTCGATCCCAAGTAGGGCCATGCCCCTTGCATTGGTTTCGACAGTTGTATCAGGGGGCCGACCGTCCAGTGGGCAATGGCAAAATACTGGACGTAAATGTGCCTAGAGAAACCATACAACAGCCAGAAGCTGCTGAGGTTGGTTCTGCAACGTATTGTAAAAGATACGCTACTAACCATGTTGTTGTCTGTATGATATAATCTTGTCCCCCTGGACTTCATGCACTTAGCTACCCTAAGTGTCTCATGTGTCCTATACCCTAACTTTCTGCTGGTCGGCTCCTGTCCCTCTTTTTCGGAATAATACCCTCCATTACTCTTCTTTCTAAACTACTGCTACGTTTGATATGGCCAACATATTCTAGTCTCTGTAATAAAATGCTGTTTACGAGCAAATATTCTTGGATATTCACATCGCCTAGCAAGAATGTCAGTACTTTTGTTTGTTCTTCTTGGTCAGTCTAGACCATATAGACACTGGTTTACGACTATTTTACTAGCGCCACGCTTCTAATGTTAACGTTTATCTTGCTAACGCGCCGCTACTATTGTTTGCCCCTATTTTAGTAGCGCTCCGCCACCATTTCTTGCCATTATTTTGCTAGCGTGCCCCCCCCCCCTCCCCCCCAGTGTTTGCCATTATTTTGCTAGCGCGCCGCCACTGCTGTTCAAAGAAAGATATAAAACCGAACGAACAGTATATCAGTGAAAAGTATATTGTTCAAACACCCTATTAATATTATTATTCAAATAAATCTACAAACTGCTGTATCCATAACGGAAACTGGCTGCAACATATCCACTGTTGGCTATGGAAATATTATTTTCTTTTAAAAACTGCCTACCTAAGGAATCGAATCGTTTAAAACGTCTAGGATTTCAATCTTGAAAGGATTTTACTAGCTTCCAAACCACGATACCAGTGTCCCCCAAACTTGTCTTAGTCGCGGCGCCTTTTTTTTTTCTTCAATTAAAAATTGTCCACGCCACCCTAACCGAAGTAAAAGTATGACTATTCGTATGTAAGAGATTAAAAAAAAATTACAACTCGTGTATCTTCGAATATTTCGCGGCGCCCCTGTGAAGAGGTCGCGGCTCTCTGGGGCGCCGCGGCGCACAGTTTGGGAATCACTGCACTATACCTAAAGTTAAGCGACGGAGCATTTTCTACGCCTTCGGTTGTTTTGGGCATATAGTGCTAGGCCTATTTTTTTTTTTTTACAGATTAGTAAGTGATGTTAAAAACGTTCCGTCGGACGCCTTTACTTCCCAGTACTTTACCTGGTACCTTTTTAAGGCTGTGTAAACCTTGAAGCCAAGGTCATTTTTGAAAAAAAAAAAATGCTCTGCTCTGTCAGGACCCGAATCGACGACCTTCAGACCCGCAGGTGAACGTCTAGCCGCTACACCACGGCGGCTTCCCCACATGAGTTCAGGTTAGTTGCGTATCCTTTATAGGACGTTGCAGAACCAACCCCAACAGCTCCTGGCTGTTGTGTGGTTTCTCTAGGAAAATTTACGTCCAATAGCTTACCATTGCACTGGACGGTCGGCTTTCTTGATCCCACTGTCGAAACCAACTCAAGGTGCATGGCCCGAACCTGGGATCGAACCCGGCATCCCGGCATTACGAAGCGTTCACATCGACTTAGCCACAGAGCTGACCCACATGAGTACGGTAAGCTATCTATCACGCAGTTTCAAAGCCCACCCATTGTACTTTGGTCAGAAGAGTTTTGAGTTCTGATTGATATTACCACCTGTTTTATTGCATCCCTGTTCTGTTTTTGTTGCGATTATTTTGCTAGCGCCGCTTGTTATTAATTTCTTGACTACTGGGCTCCCCCCCCCCCCCAAACTCACTCTTTATTTTGTGTGTGTGTGTGCCCACTTCCTATGTATAACTACACAATAATTCACAACAAAATATTTGCTATCTCTGAAGTTAAAGAAAGACCACAAATTACTTCCTGAGGACGGAAATGTTGGCAGTTAATACAGTCTGGTTGTAAACCACCAATTTGCAACGTTCTCCATTATTGTTCAGACTTGAAAAAGATCACGCAATTAGAGAGCGGATGGTACTTTAGATGGGAAAGTTTTGAGTGAAGACAGAAAGATTTTACATTTGTGTTTTTTTTTCTGAAATAAGACTCAGATGTAAACAACAGTATTGAATGTGTTAACTAAAGACTTCATGAGAAGCAAAGGATAGTAACAAATGGCTTTTTCGAGTGGTTGGAGCACCTTGCTCTCACATGGGAGACCTAGGTTCGACCACTAGTATAGAATGGATTTTGTTTGGGTCGTAGGGAAGAAAAAACAATTAAAGTCCCAAATTACATAGTCTGTATCGACTTCCACAGCTATACGACCCCATAGTCCATTCAAAAATGTGTGTACGAATTTAAATCTACAGCGCAGTAACCGTTCAGTGTAAATTTTAGAACATCGGCATGCAACCTGTCGATAATTATGTCCATATAAGGAAAATACTAATAATGTAACCAAATATCAAGTTTTTAATTTGCCTTATTTGTGGTTCAGGACGAACAGGCACCGATTCAAAGCACACAATTACAGTTTCAAGTAAATGCTAACATTGTTTTGGACATAATCCGTGCGAGAAACTAAGGCGCATGTGTTTTGAATAGTGAAGTGGAAAGGTCTTGTACTGCCAAATGTTGAATGTTGAACTCCCATCAGCGCCCCGTCCTTATCTTCAGAAGCAAACGAAGAGTTTCAATTCCGATGGCACCTTAGACAGTCTGAATGTATACCCGTCTCGCCTTTTCCTTGACAGTTGGGTGTCGGCCACATCCCCGGGTTCCTCGCAGCGCCATTATTTCCAGGCTGTAATGATCTATTTATTTTTCCGCACTAGTCACTAACTCCCCATAGGGCTCTGAGAACATGGAGCTTGTCATGCATTAATTCACTACCAAGTGGTGATGAACAAGCCAGTCTATCTGCCTGCTCGTTTCCGAACACACCGGCATCACCTCGAGAAAATATCTAAAAGACGCTAACTACCCAGGATCTCTGAAGCGATGTTTCCCACTCTACACAGAGCAGGCCTGTCTCCACCTTTCTCAACATGCTCTGTGAGTCAATTAAAATTACAGCGTGTGTGTACAGCTGATTCTCAATCCAGCGGAAGGCAGCAGTAACTGCAGATTCTGCAGCACCAGCGGGTCAGTCCCTGCACTCACGAACTAACCCTCCAGCTCTCTACCCTCAGATATGAAATTGCTTGCAGAACCGTGAGTCTGTTTGCAAAAGCATGCAGTATATATCGCATAATACCTGGGTATCTATTGTACATCCCTTATGGTTTTATTTTGTATGCTTTCAAGTTTCATCAGCTGACTCTTTGATATGGCAAGCATGCCAAGTCCATAATCTATCACCGATAGGATGCCTAGTGAAGTTGGTTAAACCTGATTTTCGCGGCGGTCGGGTGACGAACTCCTTGTGGTCCGGGTTCACTCCCGGGGGTAGGCAGAAAAGCCACATTTCTCCCAGATTAACGGTACCTATAATGGAATCAATGCCGAAGGGTTGCGATATCCATAGTACCGAGCCAAAGGGTTTACAACTCATGGTTTCTGGATACGTTAAAAAAAAAAAAAAAAAATCACCGATAGGATCACATGCTGGATCATTGTGAACAGCATTCTTTGCTCCATGTCCATTGTTGCCGTAATCTTGAGAGCGTTTAATCCTTTTTTGGCATTTCACCACAACTGTCTCCACGTGATCCCTGTGGGACAGGCTTCTATCGAAAAAGATACCCTCAGTCTGCTTTCTCTTTTGATGTGGTTGTTGTTGTTGCGTATCCTCTAGAGGACGTTGCAGAACCAACCCTAACAGCCCCTGGCTGTTGTGTGGTTTCTCTAGGCAAATTTACGTCCAGTAGTTTGCCATTGCTTTCTGGACGGTCGGCTTTCTTGATACCACTGTCGAAACCAACGCAAGGCGCATTGCCCGCAGCTGGGATCGAACCTGGCATCCCGGCATTACGAAGCGAAGTGTTCGCATCGACTTAGCCACAGAGCCGACCTTTTGATGTGACTGTTATTAAAAGTGAGGCTTGAAACACTAACTCTTGCAATTCTACAATTCCACAAAACATCTGCTTTTCCTGAATTGACGACAGCACCCATCTCTGCACACCAGTCATTCACATTGTTTACAGTTGCCAGTATCTCTTGGGCTGTCTGTTTCCTATCGCTCCCCTACCTATACGCAAGAACACCATCTGCAAATGTCAATATCCTCCAAACACCTGGTGTGTTAAGTCCCGCAGTCTTTCTATACACTGAAAAGCACATGTGATATTGCAGAACCGGAAGGGGGAGGGGTGTAGTCCCGGTGTAACATTACATGGTTATATACCTATGTATCTAGGCGAAGGGCAACCGTACATGAATGCAGGACAATTGCTATCCAGTTCACCAGCCAGGGACAAATCCGCCTCTCCATGAGCGCAGATATCAAAATATCATACCTGACTCTATTCAAAGGGTATCAGGTAAATCCTACGTTGTAAAGGCAGCCGATGTGATGCTGAAACCATAATCTACAAAGTGCCGTTTGGTCTTTAAAATAGAGGTCTAACCCTATATGCCCAAATACGCCCTAAGGCGTGGAAAAGGGTTTTGGATTTTTAACTTTTTTTTTCTGTACATTATTGATCTTTGTGGTACACCGTGGAATGGTCAAGCCATGTTACCTGTTGTAAATAAGTGAGTAAGTAAAGTACTTTTTTCAAGCAATGGAAAAATTTTCGTTTTTTTTTTCGACTGATCAACATCATGGCACACATGTGTAACCCACAACTGCTCTGTTCTACTTCTAACTAAAGTATGAGCCTGAAAAATCTCCGCGCAGTACACGAACTCCGTCGCACCGACGAGGATACTGACATACCTTGTGTAAATTTTTTCATTCAAATTTTGCTCCGGCAGCGCCGTTATGCTAATTTTCGATTTCCAACTGCCATGTATAATGTTTTATGCCAGAGATCAGGGGAAATTACTAAAAGTCCACACGAAAATAGAACCCAGCTTTCACCACAGCCTGGGACCAGCAGCATTATTCATATCGGTCGGGCACCATTCCTTGAGTCCACCCAGCTCCCGCCATGGAAAGAGAGCACAGGACTTCCCATAATTCTTGTGTTATAATAAAAGCTAGCGCTGCTTCTACTTCTATTCGCTCTCGGATGTTGTGAAGTCTGAAAGCCTGTTGTTTTTTTTTTTTTTTTAAATTAAGTGCTCTGCTTATGAATCTTACCTCCTTTGTGATAATCTTACCTACTTTGTGCTAATCTTGCCTCCTTTGTGCTAATCTTACCTCCTTTGTGCTAATTTTGCCTCCTTTTTTAATTTTGTTTGTTTTTCATCTCTATGACTATCATTGGTTTAAAAAAAAAACAGTTTTACAGAGAGAACTGTTTTATATATACAGATAAACAATGTTTGCACCTTTAAGTACCGCGCAGCAGCGCTCGTGGCTTAGGCGTTGCGGGTTCAATCGTAATCAAATGTACCGCGGTCAAAACCGACTGCTGGCTGCGTGGATTTTTATCATGGTTTTGGGGCGTCGCAGGTCGACCCAGCCTAAAATGGGCACCAGGATGGCTGTCCTGGGGAAGTAAAGACGGCTGGCGTGATGCTGACCACATTACCCATCTAGTGCCGATTGGTCTGAAAAAATATGGGACGCTCTTCCCATATGCCCGATGCGCCTAAGGCGTGGAAAGGGATCTTTACTTTACTTAAGTACCATTCACCATTGATAACTATAGGTATCTATGTCAAAGAAAATGCATTTTAGTAGATTTTGTCATGTCCTAAATAAAGAGCACCACAAAAAGGCAACTGGAGCACGTCGTGAAAGTTGGAGAAGACGAGAGGTTTATAGAGATCAAGAGAGAGAGAGGGAGTTTCCCCATTTGGGTTCAGAAACCTCAGCTATGGGAAAAACCGAAGGGACCCGCTGCCACCTAATAAAGATGTCGCGAAAAGCGACTAATTAGTGTGGCAACCTTCGAAGTCGGAATGTACCTACCTGAGAAGAGAGGAACCAATAGCGTGCACCTAACTGAGTCATATCTGTAAAACGGATGTGCATGTAAAACTCGTTATGGAAAAATATAAAAGTTCAGAAGTGGACGAAATACCAGAATATTTATTCCATTGGAGTTTACAGTTAGCGAAAAGCTGAGCAGAAGAAGAAGACGAATAATGATATTACTAATAACAAAATAATAATTGTTAATAAACATTTTGGTATCAAGACACTAAGGACCATTTGTTACAGAAATGAATGACAGCAAAAGATACAGATGGATGAACACAAACACGACGATCAACGCAATATGGAACAAGTTTTGAAAAGAATCAATGTGTCACATCATTTGCCAAGCAGACAGTTGGAGAGGACGAGAAATGGAATGAGACTAAATGAGAAGAAACTAGGCACTCTTTCATCGTTATACGAACACACACCCACCTACACACCTACACACACACACACACACACACACACACACACACACACCCACACGAGAAATGATTGATAGTTAAGAAAATATGGGTATGTGAAATGGCATAATGGCCGACACTATACGAGAAGGGCCAAATGGAGAATCAATATGTGAGATGATATGACAAGAAATGACATAAATTGTGTTGATGACGTAACTCAATAATGCATGGAAAATAAAAGATAAAACATGATGTGACAGGACAGGACAACGCCTGACATGGTTTGACGAAACTTAACGAGACAAACAAAGAATTCTATTGTCAGCCAACAGATTATAACTATATATAACAGTCTGGTTTTTCTAGCCTTTTCTTTGGTGTGTAGGTGTGTGTAGTTGTAAAAATTGTTTTGTTGTTGTTTTGTATTTACATTTTTTTTTTTTTTTTGCTGGTTTCTTCTCTTCCACCCCTCCCCGCCCCACCTATCCGCTTCTTTTTCTTTATTATTATATTATTATTGAAAGATATAAATCTCAGATGTTCAAAGACCCCCTTCCCCCATTTCTCATTCCCCTGCTCCCAATTTTCTAATCCACCCACTCTCCCTTGCCGACACCGAAGAAATTGTAAATGCGCCAGCAATGGCAGTTTTAATGACAGACCAAACAAACATGGTGATAAACTGAATATGGTGATAAAATAAAAGTGGTGATACAATGAAAATTGTGATTACATTAAATGGTGATATAATTAAATTTGTAATAAAATACATTTATGAATAAAATTGGATGTTGATTATTACATACAGTGAATGTGGTATACAAAGTACTGTGAGGAATTAAAAAAAAAAATTATTAAATACACTTTCAGTGTGCAGATGCTTATTACTTAGACATTTGCTTGTTTGTTTCTCATTCTTCTGTCTCTTCTTGCCTTGTACTGTAATCCGTTTCTTCTGTCTTTCCTTTTAACACACCGTGGTTCTTTTTCTTTCCAAACGTGCCACCCTTTCTTTTCACATTTTCTTTTCGTCCCATATGGCCTTATATTTTCTCCCCTCTTCATCGATACAGGTGAATAGAAGCAGCTGGCAAATAGTTCAAGGCTGTGGCTGTAATTCTTGAGGCGAGGGTTTGATCCTCGATAAAGGATTCCCCCCTTTTTTGTGTGTTAATGCTTCTCCTTCTTTAAGTGATTTCTACTGGTATGCCAGAAAGAGATCACTTCTCAAGTGGTATGCCAGGAAGAGATCACTTCTCAACTGGTATGCCAGGAAGAGATCACTTCTCAACTGGTATGCCAGGAAGAGATCCCTTCTCAACTGGTATGCCAGGAAGAGATCACTTCTCAACTGGTATGCCAGGAAGAGATCACTTCTCAACTGGTATGCCAGGAAGAGATCCCTTCTCAACTGGTATGCCAGGAAGAGATCACTTCTCAACTGGTATGCCAGGAAGAGATCACTTCTCTACTGGTATGCCAGGAAGAGATCACTTCTCAACTGGTATGCCAGGAAGAGATCTCTGGAACTAGCCCTTTTGTTCGCTTGGTATCAGTTACTTTTCAGTGTACCTTTTATGCTATTGGCAAAATAATAAAAATCCTAACCATGCACAGATCTCAGCGATTCCCTGATTCATGCGGTTTTGAATGTTCAGAATCACAAACCTCCTGTCTTACGAATTAAAAAGGGTAAATCAGTGCAGCAAACACTCATGGAAGCAATACAATAAATATGATGAAACTAAGAATGACTTCGATGTGAAATACAAAATGGTGATGGGATAAGAAACGCGATGAAAGAACACAATGACTATGAATAACACGAAGACAATTATAGCGATTAACTGAAAGTCAGGTACAAGACATATTCTGTGAAATCAACACATGAATAATAATAAAATAATAAGGGAGGGTAAGTGCTAGTCAACAGTGGAATATTTTACCACATACAGTAAAACAAAACAAAAATGGAAACAAAAACATCTATGAGGCAGTACCAGACAGGATTCAACAAGATCTAGCGAAACTAAACAAGAAAAAGCCAACATTCTAATTTCATCCCAAAAGGCCACAGCAAACGTGCCGTTCGTCATCACTTGCCATGAACACACGTGTTTGTGACACAACAGATTCAAAACTTGTTTGGTGCTTCTCTTCAGACGCCGCTTGATTCAAACAAGCCTGTATTCAGCAGTGTTATTGATTGCTCGGTTTTATCTCTGGTTCTTCCACCAGTGGACAATTTGGCGAGTCCAGAATGTTATCTCCCGGTTATTTTAGTATTTCCGGGGGACGAAACCGGATAAAGAAAATAGCGGAGCAATTGACAACGAATGTAGGTCTGAATACTGATTGATGTACAAACTATTTGGAAGTGGAAGAATGACAGACGCGGTGCAAGACTTGGTTTAGTTTTTTGTAGACAATTTGTTTTGTTTCTGCGTTATGTTATATTTTGTGGTATTCTCACAGTCGACGTTGCTGCACATTAGGCATTTCCATGCGTGCTCAGTCTTGCAGAAGCAACTTCAAGGTAGCTCTACTGATTGTTCCCACGAAGAGCTGGTTATAATGTCTGTTATCGCCTAAAGGCGGCAAAGGCGTGCTTCACAATGCTTTACTCCCAGGTCACGCAATGGCGTTAGTGTCGAGCTTTGTCGCTATCCACCAACTCAGCCCGTAATGCTTTGATGAAACATGCGATGTCCATGCTTTTTTTCCTCAAATACCTTATAGTGCGTTGGTTGCCAGTTGGTCTGCTCCTTCTACATTCTCTTTGTTTCTATCCTTTCTAAACAGTGCCCACCCCCGCCCTCCCCCCCAACCCCCCAAACTAAAAAAAATCGGTCATATATTTTAATGCTCTTTTTCTCAATTTCTTTGCTTTTGCAATTACTTTTTGTTTTAAAATTATAAGTTATCTGTCCTAATTTACTTTTTTCCTTCTTTACTTTCGTAATTGCTCCTACAGTCTTTAATTGTCATTTATCTGGATGTATGATGTGATCAACACCATAACTGCAACCTTTACTTCCCATTAAACTTTCTTATACTTATTCTAGATTAGGTCAATGGCGATTATGTAATATATATTGATATGGATTCGAACCCAAGACATTCGGAGTACTGACTTGTAACATAAATGTCCAGCTGAAGGCGAAACTTTTATTAAACATTTACTGCCTGTGTGACTTTCGGGGTCGTAATCATGGGGGGGGGGGGGAAGGGGGGGGGGGGTTGGGGGTGGGGGGGGCAAAAAAACATTACCGCTTAACAAAAGAAGATGTTGATGAAGAAGAAGAAAATATTATAAGAAGAAGACGAAAAAGAAAACGACGATTTCGAACACACGAAAGTGAAAAATAATGGTTTTATATATATATATATATATATAATATATATATATATATATATATATATATATATATATATATATATATATATATATATATATATGTGTGTGTGTGTGTGTGTGTGTGTGTGTGTGTATCAGATGTAAAAAAAATAATTCCCTGTTATTATGAAGGAAAAAAAAGACTAATTGGGAAAGAAACTTGAAACATAAAACTTATAGTTCCCTGGGGGAATTCAGGACAATGAAAGAATAGACACCCTGTCAATCCTGTTTACATGATGATTGACGGAAACTGTTGATACATTATGTAGATTACGACAAGGTACTTCCCTGAGTGGGTTCAGGGGCTCCATTGTAAGGTGACGGTGGTGGGGGGGGGGGGGGACGGGGTAGACCCACTGCCCTCTAATAAGCATGCCGTAAAAGCTGACTAATTATGTTTTTTTTTTTTTCAAAGTCAGTGTGCATCTACTTGAGATGCGAGGCACAAACGTTCTGCCATCACAGTCAGCTTTGTAAAACGGATGTGCCTGCAAAACTCACGTTCTATAACAAGACCAAGGCCCAGAAATGGTCAACAACCAGAACTTTCAGCCGTTGTTCACAGCATGTGAATAATAATAATAATAAGAACTGAAAATGAAGAGGATTACCGCATATTATTTGCATTGACTGAAATCTGGTTTTGGGGTGCAGTGGGCAGTGGTTGAAACCTGGTTCCGGAAGCAGGAACCCTATGTCTAAGGCATCTAGAGGACCCCCCCCCCCCCCCCCAACCACACAATTATTAGGAGACTGGCTGAGTAACCCCCCCCCCCCCCCCCCCACCCACCTCCCTCCCCCCTCCCAAAAAAAGTTTTCTAAGGGCACCACGTCTGGAAACTTTTTTGGTTTTAGGTTTTTTTTATACACATTTTGTTTTCAAATATGTAATTCTCTTTGGCCATACAACACATTCTTATATTATTATTATTAACTCCATAAACACGATTATACCAATGGAGTTCCCCTTTCTTAAAAGCAATTTGTAAGGGGACGTGGCCTCAGCAATGCTACAGTGTCTTGTCTGTGTGGGCTTTAATCTAACTTCCTGTGGCCGCTAACATTAGCTGAAATCTAGTCTTGTATTGCAAGAAAGGCAACGCGTCTTCAGTTTCTCAAATCCCAGATTATAGTAGCGACTCATCACCACAACCATTATCATCGCTACTATCATCGTTATAATCATCATCATTATCGCCATCCTCATCTTCGTGGTTCTATCCACAAGAGATCACTAGGTTCCCAATCGTGGTTGAGGTCAGTGTTCTTGTTCAGTCATATCAATGTGGTTAATTCATCCGGGCATACCTCTCGCTGCAGTCTCCAAGGTGGTTCCAGTGCCACAGTGAGAGTAAAAAGGGGCTGAAAGGGGGGGGGAGGGAGGAATCAACAGTCTTCCTAGAAAAGCATCTGGTAAAAGACGGCTAATTAAGTGTTTGTAGAAACAGGATTTATTGGGGCCAAAAGCGCAGACATCGCAGCCTAGCACTAACCACAAAACATCATGCCAGCCGCTCTGCTAAAAAAGAATAAAGAAGAAGAAGAAAAAGAAAGAAGAAGAAGAAGAAGAAGAAGAAGAAGAAGAAGAAGAAGAAGAAGAAGAAGAAGAAGAAGAAGAAGAAGAAGAAGAAGAAGAAGACGAAGAAGAAGAAGAAGGAGAAGAAGAAGAAGAAGGAGAAAGGAAAGTAACAATCGACAGTGTGATCCCTTAGTGTAATTTAAATAGCACAGATAGTGACAACGCATGGCCCTAGCCTTTTTATTTCTTTCTGGAAGTTACGCAAGGCTATCATTTGTCCCTCTCGATAGAACACATCTCATAGACACACTCATAACAGCCACGTCGGAAATAATGTACCCTGAACGCGAATAACCTATGACATTTCCTCTCGTTGCGTCTTGATGGAATGAACACCAGTACTTAACCCTACAAGAATATTTGTATTGAAGGTAATCAGTTATGAGGAGGCAATGGAGAAATGACAACTCTCGCTGGTGCCTACAATGATTTGTTTCCGTGCCGATGTTTCAAATGTAAATAGTGTTGATACAATGGTGTCCAGTAAATCGTAGAGCTTAGGGATACACAAGCATTTAAGAGATATACATAGACACATGCGAGGTGTATGTATACACGTGTGTTAATATTCATGCCCAAGAATTTAATACAGGACGGGTCTCTGTTTTTCCTTTTTCCCATCTTCAGGAAGTGATGACACAAAAAAACATTAGGGGTAGTTGTTTCCTGGAGCCCTCTAAATTTCGTGGCGGGGGCCTGTTCCTTCTTAAAGTGTCTAAATGCTTATATATATATATATATATATATATATATATATATATATATATATATATATATATATATATATATATATATATATATGCCAGAGGGCTGGCGATTGTTGAAAGACGGTCCAGGGACTAGGGTAAGGCACTGTCGCAATGGAATACCTGAGGAGACAGGGGACTTGTGAAGTCATTTAATATATACAGGGAGAGAAAGAGTACTGAAGGTGAAAATATATACATATATTTTTGGGGGTCAAATTCTGGAACTAGACTAGAGCCCATAGTGGACGAACTATCAGAACTTTCCGCCGGGGCTTAGCGCCAGTGAACACGAAGATGAAGAAGAAGAAGAAAACTTAGTGCCCATTTATACCTCGCTAGGCTTGCTCAACTGTTTATTTCCTTCTAAACGTTTTTACAAACATGTTCACCTAAAATCTTTTCTTTGCAGTTTAGTTCTCTCAGGACAAATACAAGAGTCAGTTTTCAGATATCCCCAACCCTGGACTCTTGAGTGTAACCTGAAAAGTCAAAGTTTGTGTGGCTGTGGTTGTTTCAGAAATGTTTACTGCTGCATGCTCAGATACCATACTCTCTCCCCTTCCCTCCCTCATCCCTCTTTTTCTGTTATAATCTCTTCCTCTCTGTCTGTCTCTAGGCCGGTTTCTCTCTTTCTCTGTGTGTGTGTGTGTGTGTGTACGCGCGCGCGTACGAGCGAGCCAGCGCCTCAGGTCAGTCAAACCAGGTGTGGTAAAACCAGGGCTTTTTAACATCTCTGCGATAGACACTTTGTGCTGCGTACTGGCACCTTTCATTAGATGTGTTGTGGTGAACACCGGTTCCTTCTTTTCTAGAACAAACAGCCCTGGGTAAAACCACACACAGGCAGCAAAATCCGGATGTTGGTGTGCTAAGTCCCGGAAAGGATTACCATCTAACTTAAACACCTAAGATACAGCGATAGTAGCAACGAAAATTAACTATATAGATTACATTTACATTGGGCAAATAAAAGACGTTTTCATTGCAGCCAAACTTTGCATCCTTGCCGGGTGTAGACATAAACAGACAGACAAAGCCAGGCCGGCATCAGACACAGGTATGTGTCAACAATTACATCCAGGGGGCGGGAGAAGCAGACACAGGATTGTATCAACAGTTATACCCAGGGTGGCCAGAGTGCACAAACAGTCCAGGGATGTTGGCTATAAACATCCAAGCTGGATTCTGTTTAGAGCTTTTTTTTACAGGCTCAAATACATTTATCGTCTCTCTCTCTCTCTCTCTCTCTCTCTCTCTCTCTCTCTCTCTCCTCTCTTTCTCCCAGTCTCCCACTATGTCTCTCTTTCATTGTCCCGCTCTATATGTCTCAGTCTGAATGTCTTTTTTTTTTTCTGTATGCAACTCTTGATTTCTTGCAGTCTCTACCTATTTTGTTGGTGTTACTATTATTATTATTATTGCAGTTAAATAAAACGTTTGCCCCCTGAGTCATATTAAACATGTATTAAATTAACGCAGTTACTATCATGAGACAATCTTCAATATTTATATCACCGCAGTGTTGTGCGGTCACTAAATGTGTCTTTCTATTTGAACAGGGGAAGTTACCAAGTTCAAACACTTATGTGCTATCGGCTGCAGATCGACCGCAGCAATTAAAACTAGTGACAAGTTAATCTCCAGAGGGCTGGCGTTTGTTGAAAGACAGTCGAGAGACTAGGGTCAGGCGCTGTCACAATGGAATACTTGAGGAGACAGGAGACTTGTAAAGTAATTTAAGTCAACGAAACGTTTTCTCTCCTCTAGCCCCAATGGGGATATAGGGTTAGAACTACATTTTATAGTCTAAGCGCTCACTAGGTGATGTGGTCAACATCACGCCGACCTCCTTTGCTTCCTAGGACTTTGCATGGTAGCCATTTACGGCTAGGTCGACCTGGGACTCAAGGTCAATTTTTTGTATTATTAGTTGCAAGATCATCGTGTTCCAACAACATCCTCCTGTGTTGGGGAGACGATGTAACATAGTAATTAGACGCACACCTGCCAGTCACAAAGTGTTGCGATCGAATCGGCATCCAGTCTGATATTTTTCAACATTGAATTTACTCGCAGGTTGACCCACGCTAAAATAATTTATAGGCAATGTTATGGGAAGTAAAAGAGGTCGACGGATGTTGCATCACCCATGGAGTTTTGGCTGATCTATAAAGCCATGATTCTAGTATTGTGTCTCCGTGCTGCTTGCGTAAAATTAATCCTAAACATTGGCTTACATCAGAAACATCTTAAGAGTATTATAGGCCCCTGTACTAACCAATGTGCTGGGGCCCCTGCAACAACCACTCACAGAAATTAAATGCACATGGTCGGTAATATTTAACATCTATTTATCTTATTGGCACTTCAAAAAAACTGGTGTTAAAAACATGAACACAGGTGCCATTGCACAGTTTGAAATTCTTGCAGGGTCAGTGTCCTCTACAGAAGAAAACAAACATTTTCCAAGCCTCCAGATGTTCTGGGAATACATGGCTAGATCTACATTTAACAGACCGATTGGCATTTGGTGGTTATTATGGTCAGTATCATGCCGGCAGCTTTTACTTTCCAGGACTTGTATCTGGTGCTTACTCAAAGCTCGGTTGACCTAGGAGCCAAAGTAATTGTTTCTTTTTTTTAAAAGTCCAGCTCCGTCAGGTCCCGAACCCACGAAGTTTCGACCCCCAGGCGAGCATCTATCTGCTTCACCACTGGCGCTGAAAATCAAATCTTTGTGTGTAAAAAAAAAAATTGTGTTTACCGGGGACTAATAGAGTATTATGAAAAATGCGTCCCGGCTGGGAATAATGCGTCCCTGCTGGAAATAATGCATCCCTGCTGGGAATAATGCATCCCTGCTGGGAATAATGCACCCCTGCTGGGAATAATGCATCCCTGCTGGGAATAATGCACCCTGCTGGGAATAATGCACCCGGTTGGGAATAATGCACCCTGCTGGGAATAATGCACCCTGCTGGGTATAATGCACCCGGCTGGGAATAATGCATCCCTGCTGGGAATAATGCACCCCTGCTGGGAATAATGCACCCGGCTGGGAATAATGCATCCTGCTGGGAATAATGCACCCTGCTGGGAATAATGCACCCCTGCTGGGAATAATGCATCCCTGCTGGGAATAATGCATCCCTGCTGGAAATAATGCACCCTGCTGGGAATAATGCACCCCTGCTGGGAATAATGCACCCCTGCTGGGAATAATGCACCCCTGCTGGGAATAATGCACCCGGCTGGGAATAATGCATCCCTGCTGGGAATAATGCACCCTGCTGGGAATAATGCACCCGGCTGGGAATAATGCACCCTGCTGGGAATAATGCACCCTGCTGGGAATAATGCACCCGGCTGGGAATAATGCATCCCTGCTGGGAATAATGCACCCCTGCTGGGAATATGCACCCGGCTGGGAATAATGCATCCTGCTGGGAATAATGCACCCTGCTGGGAATAATGCATCCCTGCTAGGAATAATACACCCCTGCTGGAACCAAAATTGTATTCATGTTAACTGACTGTAAGCCGAACAATTCCTCGAGGATTCGGACTTGTGGTTTTACAGAAGAATTCTTAGAATTCAATAAACAGCTAAAGAGGCGAGAGCTCAAAGACAACTTATCACAAACATCAGAGAGAGGTAGTGGTAATTGTTTGGTTTTGTTATAAGAAGAGGGAAACTGGAAGATGTTGTGACGACTGGAAAGATCTATGGAAAGAGAGACAAAGGAAGACAGCGCGAGAAGATTATTGACGGGCTTCTGTCATGACATGGAGGTGGGTCAACACACGAACTGACTGATACACGCAGTTGCGAATCGCAGATATTGGAGAGGATGATCGCTCACGCCAGTCGGCACGGCATGTGATGATAATGAACAGATTGGTCGTCTTGTTCATGGTAACGAAATTTTGATGTGTCTAGGCATTCACTCAGACAAACAGTCACACACTCAGACAACCAGTCACACATACAGACAGAATTCAAATTCGATGCAGGCAGAGAATCAGACAGAAAGACATACAGACTTGATGAAAGATACATATGCAACGTTATCAGACGTAGAAAAAAAAAAAACAACAACAACAATGAAGGAGACACAAACAAATGTGGGCGGAAAAAATAACACACACCCTGGGGTACCTGAACTGTGGAAGCTAAAGTCACTTGCCATCCCCCCCCCCTCTTTTTTTTTCTTCCCTGCCCCCCTCTCCCCCCCACCCCCCTTCCCCCCCCCCCAAAAAAAAAAAAAACAGCAGTAAAAACGACTAGGCCTTATCCGACCCTCCAAACATACGCAACAGCTGCAGCAGCTCTCCTTCACGTATTTTTTTTTTTTTTACATTTAAAATTATTTCAAACTCCCTGTTACAGGGAAAACAGGAATAGACACACTGTTTACCCAAAAGCATGTCGTAAGAGTCGACTAGTTGGGAGATTGCATCGAAGTCGGAGTGCATCTGCCTAGAGGCAAGGAACCAACAGTCTGCATACACATGAGTCAGAACTGTATAACGGACGCACACGCAACACTCAGGACTGCAGCCAAGAAGTGGACGAACATCAGAACTTTCCACCAGAGTTTACAGATGGTGAATGAAAAGAAGAAGAAGATTTTAAACTAGTTTTTTTTTTTTTTTTTTGGTTTCTGGTCTGGAAATTTGCCGTTTAGCACATAACAATGATGATAATGTTTTCAGCTTCAACAATTATTATTGTCATTATTATTACACACTTAGACAGAGCGAAAGCTCCAAGTCAATGGGCGGATTATGTAAGGGGGAGACGTCTAAGGGGGTAGAGGCCCGCAGACAAGCAATCACATGAAAGATGCTTCTGCAGCGACGAGGAAAGGAAAGGAAAGAGATACAATGAAAGACACAGAAGTAGGGAAAAGAATAAATAGACAACATAGCCAAAAAGACTGACACAATGACGTAACTGAATATACATGTTGTGGGCGACAAGCAAGTGGGAGAGTAAAAAAAGAGATTTAAAAAAAAAAAGCGAGAGAGAAGTAAAATACAATGAATAAACAACATTAAAAAAAAACAAAAAAACAGACAAACAGAATGCACAACTAGACAGACAGACATTCTGGGTATGCAAGATTGTTTTAATACCCAGCAATAGACGGCCCGGAAATTGAATTTTCCTCTCCATGGACTTCGCCGAATCTGATTGACGATATTCGTGCGAATAGACATTTGCACGTGTCTTTGCACTGGAACGGCTATTCGCATAATTTTTCTAGAGGAATAAGTGTCACAGAACGACGTATCCGCACAATTTTCGTCTCTCGTAATTCTGATCTGTATTGCATTATTGCACGACGCGTTTGATTGTTGGAAAATATATGCTTCTTTATTTCTGGCAAATTCATGAGTGGCACTGCATTGAATGAATGGTTCTAGAGCCTAGTGTAGACGTGTTGTGAGAGGTTGAAGATGACATATGTATGCGCATGCTCTTACATGCGGGTTCCGTAATAAAGGATATGTAATTTAGCTGCTGAGTGCCAAAAGGCAAGTGCAGTTATATGGCAACTGGTAATGTTATTGAGGTACAGACATATTTGTCTGCAAACTAACGCGGTATGAGTGGAATAAAAGGGTGTTTGAAGGGCAAACATTTGAATTTGTGAAGACAATTTCAAAGTGATGAAATTCTTAGTTTTAGTCGAGGTTTTAATTTCACTGCAATCTAGTTTCCTCATACTTTCTTCGTTCCTGAGCCAGTGGAAAAAAAAAAGAATGCTACTCACTGTTGCATTTGAAAAACTGGTGAACAAACAAATAGTCCCGGAACAATCCATAAATATACGCAACCAGTAAATGCACATTTTAGTTTCAAAAGGTGCCAAAGCCAACAGTTGCGACCAGAAATGCAGTATGTCGTTGATGGAAGTAATCAGGCACGATAAGATGGCTATACACACGTAGAATTATTACATAAGGTATTTCACCAGCTCACGCGTAAACCGGATACCAGGCATATTGAAAACTACGACAGAACCGCGGGGATAACAGTAAGCTGGTTAAGGGCTAATGCTTCAAAGGACTTGGACACACACAAAAAAAAAAGAATGTTGAAATGATGAAGCAAAAAATTGATAACAAAAAAAAAAAAAAAAAAAAAAGGAAGGGACAGGAGAAAGAATGGAAGTAGGATCAGAAGGAGCGGGAAGGGATGAGGAGGATGAATGGGAGAAAAATAAGAAGGGAATCTTATGACATCAAAGATGATGGAAATGATGATGATGATGATGATGACGACAATTTTGAAGCGGCAGCAGCTACAAGGCAACTGCTGCTGCTGCTGCTGCTGCTTCTTCTTCTTCTTCTTCTTCTTCTTCTTCTTCTTCTTCTTCTTCTTCTTCTTCTTCCTCTTCTTCTTCTTCTTCTTCTTCTTCTTCGCGTTCACAGGATATACATTTAATTTTAAAAACTATTGTTATAACACTGGGATTCCTAACCTGATGCCCACAAACAACGCAACGGAAACAACTGTTCTTCGACAAACTACCATTCCATTTGTTTAGTGTGTCCAAAACTAGTTAACCTGCAACATATGGGTACCTCTTAGACTGCCAGTCAATAGCCGCGTAGATGAATGCTGGAATAAACTAAACACATCAACCATATTAAACGCCAATATGGTGGATGTTGAGGAAGCAGTGAGAGCAGCTGTCTAACAGCTTGAAAGCAGCTGAACCCGACATGTTATATTAGTAACGGACTCACAGAGCATGGTTTCGGAAAATTGAAACTAGTATCCTACGCGCAGTATAGATTGAATCACGTGACAATATTCATATCAGAAGCATATGGATTGTTGTGTCCAAGACATTCGTGTGTGTGGGAAAATAAGCATAATGAAAGATTGGCTGTTGTAGGTCTTCTCTGCATTGAGTTACTTTATAAGAAACCTTACGCGGTGAGGGCTCTCAGGGATCAAATATTGCATTAGAATAGACAAAGAATTATACACCGAAAAACTAATTTAACTGAAAGATATTCAACATAGGCAGAGTAAATCATGTTGGAACTTACACTATTAGTATTTCGACTCTTCGTTAGCGACTGAGAAAGAAGCTGGAGCACATGTGGGATTGTCGGAATGAACTGATGTCTGTTCTTGCTTCATTTATTTATTCAAACGCCCAAGGGGTTTGCAGAGAATGGCGAAAGATGCTCTGGTTCCCAGAAGAAATAGTAGGGATCGACAAACAAGACAGTCGACCCAGGATATCAAGGACACCCTGGGCATCGCAATTCACAATGAGGAGAAGCTGACAGGGAACCTAGTGGCTCTCGGTGTGGTAATATTCTCCTCTTGTTGTTGCTCGTCGGATTTTTGTCCATAAAGGCTCCTGCCAAACGTAATATCTTTCTTGTGTGTGTGTGTGTGTGTGTGTGTGTGTGTGTGTGTGTGTGTGTGTGTAAGTGTGTCTGTGTCTATGTTTGTGTAAGTGTTTGTGTGTGTGTGTGTTGTTCCCCTTTCATTTTTCCCTATAAATTCTTAGTCACATATCAGTGGATTCTTGACCTAATTTATGGTAAGGGACTTCCTTGACGCGTTTGGACCACTGGCCCCATAGCGCTAAATCTGCATTTGTAGAGACCATTCAACATTTGCTGTTGCCCTTATTTTCCAGGGCATTACTATTTGAGGCTGTTTAGACCTGGGAACCAAGGTAAATTTCGAAAACATTCTTCTTCAGCCTTTTCACGTTTACCGGCTGTAAAGACACATGGGCTCTGGAACCTAGGCGTTTTGGCCATCTCCCTCTACAAGTCCGCCCCCCCCCCCCCAACAACCATTTTCCCCAAAAAAGGGCGGTGGAAGCCTCAGAGCCCACAACGTATCATCAACTATGTATAGAAGTTCTCTAAGTAAGTTTTCCTTTACACATGTCGTCAATATTAAACATAATATTTTTTTTTATTTCAGCACATAGTCATTATTATTTTTAACCACTTACACACAATTTAGGACTCTAGGCCCTCGTCCCCTCCTCATTTAAAAAACTTAATAATGTGGCGAGCTTTCCCCATCAATGTTTTCTTTGTTTAAGAGCTCCAAAAAACTCAACCCAGTGGTATTGACCCAGCGCACTATTTCCTATCAAGTTTACAGTTAATGACCATGTCAAGATCGATGCCACATTTTACGCTGACACGTGATCCCCAGAGAAACAATGTAATCGCCGAGACAGAGGGATTAGAGGGGATTTGTAAGTATCGACTGATTTATTCGCTTGATTACCGTGGCTTGATCCGGTCCAGGGTTCTGGTTTTAGCAGATGTGTTCGGAAACTAAAAAAACAGAAGCCTTTTTATAACATCCTTTGTTCTGGTTGTAGCTAGATTGTTTGGAGACTGGGTGGCATGGGATTATGTTGTTGTCTTTTCTTCTTCTAAATTTCGAGGTTTCTGTATCTTTAAAAAATAGTAAGAACTGGGTGTGGAGATTCCGGGGTGGGATACAATTTCGCATAAACATATAAATGTTTATTATACTGAAGGAGGCTGTCCAACTGGGAGAGTCTACGGAATAATTCACCAATAAGGCGTTTCTCATGACATGTGTCTTTTAAAAATAGCAAGAATTGGGTGTGGAAATTCCGGGTTGGCAGACACTTTCACATAAATATACACATGTTTATCATATTGAAGGAGGCTGTCCAGACCAGCTAGGAGTGTCCACGGAATAATTCACCAATAAAGCGCTTCTAAAGACAGCTTCTTATGACATTTTCTTGTCAGTCAAGCTTGTGTTCTCAGCACTCTTCTTTATGGTACTGAAACTTGGTCAAATTATTCGCACAGGAGAAGCGGCTAAATAGCTTTCACATGCGATGCCTAAGAAGAATACTTGGCATTAAGTGACTGGACAAGATCACAAACCCTGAGGTACTGGAAAGATTAGATATTACAATAGTTTTCTCAATGCTCTGTCTACGAAAGCTCAGGTGGCTTGGTCACACCTGGAGAATTGAGGATGACATCCTCTATGGTGAATTCAAGATGGGTAGAAGATGTCGAGGCCGACTTCTACTACAATAAAAAGATGTGTGAATGCAAGACATGAACGATAGAGGCATTGCGGTGGACACGTTAGAACAAAATACCATGGACCGTGTTGTGTGGAGGGAGCACACCAGAAAGGGGAGGGCAATGATGGAAGAAATGATTTCAGAAAAGGCAAGAACTGAGCGTCTAGGAAGAAACACACTAAACACAAATGTTAACAACGGTCCTAAAATCCCATGCTATAATTGTGGAAGACTTTTCTGAACGATGGCAGGACTTGCTAGATGTCACATATCACTCCTGTCGCGTGCCTAATGTAAGGATTTCTCCTTCAGAACCAGCAGCACTCAGAGATAATTTTGTTGAGTCGTTTGGCTCGTATTGGTCTAAGGGATTCCCCATGGCCAATATACGATCAACTTATCTCTGGAGTAGGGCAACTCAAGTATTGGCACTACAAAATATGTCAATATATATATATATATATTATTTCTAGGGCACACTTGGCTGGACACCCCCCACTACTTACTAAAGAAACGCCCCCAGGTTATGATAGTTCATTATCATAACCATGTTAAACACATATAAGAAGATACACATACATACACAACTGCGAAAACACTTAAAAACGGTGAAATAGAGACACCTAAGTCAGCCATGAAAATGAATGTATATAATCAATATAAATTAGATATATAAAAGTGAGACAATTGCCAGATCTCAGGATATCATGTCCAAATCACTAGGATCTACACAGACAGAAGGCCTTGGAGATGACATCTTTTCATCACTGGACACAGGAAGCTGTGAGGAACACAACATCATGCGAAGCATTAGACTTATCTTCTCTTATCTCTGTCTATGATGCCTCCCTCAGCTCCGGATGATTTGACTGTCTTTGACTCTGGGAATTCTGCTCCACTGGATCAAGTAGCAAGAGTACTTCACTGTACAGCAACTGTACTGGTATTTAGCAAGTCTCTATCACCAGTAAGGACACACAATGTCTTTGAGCCACATTAAGCTCTAGCACTGGCAGCTGTTTGAGGCATAATCTCCCCCATTCTGGAGATGTCAGGAACCTTCACCGGTGTTAGCTGGTGAGTAACAAGTTGGTTCTGGTGGTTGGATTGGTGGGTGGATGTTGTTGAGACTGTGAATCTTCTGCCAGCTCTTCAGAAAATATATATCCTGTCAAGAAAATAACTCAACATTAGTCATCATCAAGAGGGTAACATCTTGACAGGAAAGACAGAGCAAGCATAAGTCCTCAACCCCCATCTGCTGACTCCTCCCTGCTCTCCTGTTTCATTCCTCAGATTGCCTCTCCAGACCAAAAGACATAAGTCTCCTATATTTATCTGTCTGTTTAGTGCAAGAGAAGGCAAGTCAGATATGCAGTGGAGATAGATAAAGTGGTCTAACACATATATCACTCTCCTATCCCCCTCACTCTGGCACACAAACACCAATATTTACTGTCAGTACCTGCATTCACTAGTTTTCCCAACCGCCCCAGCACTCATTGATCTGGGTCAAGCACACACATACTTTGATTAACACAGCCCTGACCCAATTCTGTCCCCATCCGTATGTACAGATTCTGTAAGTAGTTTAAAACGTACACAATTGTAAGGGCCATTAATGTTTATCAGTATGGGGGTTTATTGAGGGCATAAAGCTATTTAGTCTGTACAGTGGTGAAGATCTACGTTCGAATCCGCTACTCTAGCGATCAAGAATGGTAGAACTAAGTGAGATCACACAGCCGATATGGATTCTCTACAGCAGTGACTACTTTACAGACAACATTCTAGGTACTCGTAACTATAATTAACTTACCCAAGCATATGTAAAAAACTGAGACATTTCCAGATGTGCCTTGAAAATTGACAGTATACAGGCACAGATTAACACATCTGGAGGCTTGAGAAGCTGGCAAGGAGAATGGGCGTCAGTTAGACATTTCAGGCGTTGGTACAAAAGAAGTTCCTTGTATACTGGGGCAAGGAGTAAATCGGTTTCCAAGAAACCTCAATTAACTCCCTAAATATATCCCCAAGAGATATACATTTAAAAGTGGAGTTTAGTTAAAGTACCCAGAAAAGGCAGACATAATAATGTTGTCCAATACAGGCCTATATATATAGATATAAGGGACTATATATTTCTGGGCGAGTCCAAGTTTGAATTTTGTGCAGATTACAGGTAAGACAGGTTATCAGCCTTACAGACCGATGCGTAATGGCTATCATTTCACGACACTAGACATACTCGCTATTGCCATGGGCTGGAGTCCCATGACTTCTCGTAGCGCAATGTAACACTATTGTGTGGAAAAAGGGAAAGGTGACAATCGATCAATCAATCTAGTCAATCAATCAATCAATTAATCAATCTTCTTCTTTTTCTTCGTTCACCGGCTGTGAATTCCGGCGGAATGTCCCAGTGGTTGGTCCATTTGGACTTTTGGCTTTTACCAGGACCTGAGTTTGGCGTGTACATCCGTTTTACTGGCCAATTTGTTTGCCTTTTCCTGCCTCACTGGCAGATGTACTCCGACTTCGAAGAAAGTCGTCAATCAAATTTCTAGGATGACTGTGGCCATTGTTTTGTGTGGGTCGAGATGTTGCCTCATTTGTGTGGTTTCCTCTTCG
>CAJHNH020001214.1:172913-189621 GCA_905116865.2 Candidula unifasciata | reverse complement strand
AGAGAATGTTGGCTTACAGGTAGGAATATCTATGTAGACAGAGAAGGTTGGCTAACAGGTAGGAATATCTATGTAGACAGAGAATGTTGGCTGACAGGTAGGAATATTTATGTAGGCAGAGAATGTTGGCTAACAGGTAGGAATATTTATGTAGACAGAGAATGTTGGCTGACAGGTAGGAATATATATGTAGACAGAGAATGTTGGCTGACAGGTAGGAATATCTATGTAGACAGTGAATGTTAGCTGACAGGTGGGAATATATATGTAGACAGAGAATGTTGGCTAACAGATAGGAATATCTATGTAGACAGAGAAGGTTGGCTAACAGGTAGGAATATCTATGTAAACAGAAAATGTTGGCTAACAGGTAGGAGTATATATGTAGACAGAGAGTGTTGGCTAACAGGTAGGAGTATATATCTAGACAGAGAATGTTGGCTAACAGGTAGGAATATATATGTAGACAGAGAATGTTGGCTAACAGGTAGGAATATCTATGTAGACAGAGAAGGTTGGCAAACAGGTAGGAATATCTATGTAGACAGAGAATGTTGGCTAACAGGTAGGAATATATATGTAGACAGAGAAGGTTGGCTAACAGGTAGGAATATCTGTGGACACAGAGAATGTTGGCTAACAGGTAGGAATATCTATGTAGACAGAGAAAGTTGGCTAACAGGTAGGAGTATACATGTAGACAGAGAAGGTTGGCTAAAAGGTAGGAATATCTGTGGACAGAGAAGGTTGGCTAACAGGTAGGAATATCTATGTAGACAGAGAATGTTTGCTAACAATTAGGAATATCTATGTAGACAGAGAATGTTTGCTAACAATTAGGAATATCGATGTAGACAGAGAATGTTGGCTAACAGGTAGGAATATCTGTGGACAGAGAAGGTTGGCTAACAGGTAGGAATATGAGATACAAGGCAGCCATCGTTCACATGGAGACGGCACTGACTGATTGTTGACTGACTTATTTTTGACTGAAATGACCAGGACATGCTAGTTTAACTGACCAGCTGGCATCATCATGTGTACTGCCAACTGGCGTAGGTGCTCATGCGTCTCCACGGATCACGATCCCTGGTTGTCTGGAACAGCTTTCTTGATGATATCTTCCATGCCATCGTTTCAGCCCTTCCAGCATCATCTCTCCTGGTCTGCCTCTACCCCTCTTCCCACTGATCTTTCCAGTTGTCAAGATGTTCTCCAATGTCTCTCTTTTCATTATGTGGCCAAAGAACAGTGTTTGTCTCTTTCTTATTGTTGACCCCCCCACCCCCCCCCCCCCCCAACAAAAAACATTCAAACAGCAGGAGTTATCATCTAAAGTGGTAAAACAGTAGACAGCGGGAACAGAAGGGACTACCCAACAATTCTGGTAGCAATTTAATGCAGCCACTGTAGGCAATAACAGGAAAGAACACAAATATATTTTTTTTTAATCTGCACTAGCCAAAGAACGACTACGTGTTGTTTCCGGGGTACAATCGTTGAGGAAATACGAGATGTCCTCGTGTGATTTCTGGGGCACAATCGTTGAGGAAATACGAGATGTCCTCGTGTGGTTTCCCAGGTCCTATAGTGTAAAGGTTTGCTGAAATCAATGGGCGCATATATAACAGCAAACTAAGCGCCGCAACTCCGTTTTCAGGGGCTGATGCAGAAAGCGAAGAAAAAGAAGAAGAATCAGAAGAAAGAGGGTGAGGGTAAAAAGAAGAAGAAGGAGGAGGGGGTGGAGAAGCAGCAGAAGAAAAAGAAGAAGAAAAAGAAGAAGAAGAAGAAGAAGGGGGGAGGAGGAGGGAGGAGGAGAAGAAGGAAGAGAGAAAGAAGAGTAGAAGGTAAGAAAGAAAAGAAAGAAGAAGGAAGAAGAAAAAGAAGAAGAAGAAAAAGAAGAAGAAAAAGAAGAAGAAGAAGGAGGAGAAGAAGAAGAAGTAGAAAAAGAAGAAAAAGAAGAAGAAGAAGAAGAAGAAGAAGAAGAAGAAGAAGAAGAAGAAGAAGAAGAAGAAGAAGAAGAAGAAGAAGAAGAAGAAATACCACTTGTTCCAATGTGTACTCCAGAAGAAACAAACGCCCAACGGCCACGCCGAAACACCAGACATTTCAACCACCAGTAGCAGCATCACAACGTCTGCAGGTTTTCCAGGCAGGTCACTGAACTCTAGCAGTTCACGTACAGTAGCAAAACAAAACACAAACAGTGAAAACACAACAAAACAGCACGGGTACTGCGGTACTCACCATTGCCTGCTCGATCTTGTTGTCAATGGCCACGGTGCTGCCTCCACTGTGGAGAAACAAAAACCAAAGCGTCAGTTAAGCGAGGGTCACATGGTTAGACAGACGGAAGCTAAGGGAAATATCTTGCACAGGATCGATACCCGTGAGCTGTTGTGTGCGTCGTCTTTAACACACTTCTTTAGCAACAGACTATTTCTACCCCTTTTTCTTCTTCTTTTTCTTCCTTGGGTATATGGTGTTAAACCCATACTTTTTCACCTGTGGGTTTCATGAGCCCACACTAACAGACCCACTACGCACATAACAAGCATGTTATAAAAAAAAAAAAAAAAACTACAGGCGACTAAATAAGGAGTGTTTCCTTTAAAGTCAAAAATCATCTGCATAAGAGGGCGAGGAACTAACAGTCTGCATACAGATAAACCAGATGTGTAAAATAATTGTGCACACAAGCCTCAAGTTCTGGACAGAGCCAAAATCCAAAAGTGGATGACCAACCAGAATTTTGCGCTAGAGTTTACAGTCGATGAACGCGCAGCAATAGCATCAGCAGCAGTAGTAGTAGTAGTAGTTGTATAAGAAGAAGAAGAAGAAGAAGAAGAAGAAGAAGAAGAAGGAGAAGAAGAAGAAGAAGAAGAAGAAGAAGAAGAAGAAGAAGAAGAAGAAGAAGAAGAAGAAGAAGAAGAAGAAGAAGAAGAAGAAAAAGCAGAAGAAGAAGAAATTTAAAGTTAAAGAAAAAACGTCTTAAGATAAAACTGCATAGACATGTGACTGAAACATTTAACATATAACATTATGTCCACATCTGTATGTGTTTCGGTCTTAAACGCCAGCCGGTCCGTGAAATATTTATGGAACTGCCCTGGTCCCGGACTGTAAACAAGCTTGACTAACGCTGACGTAAACTGTTGAGGTATCGTATGGCAGACATATTGGTCACAAAATAAAAAGTTTTTTTTCATGCACACGAGGCATCGGTTATATCATGGCTAGACTGTTTGTTATTCGCCAATCAGCACTCGACTGGTAAAGTGGTCAAAAGCAGTTCGACCACATTTCCTTCCTAGAATGATTCCTGGAACCCCTTTCAAGCTGGGCAAACCTGAGATCCGAGGTCAACGCTGAGAGAATCCATCCCAGTGTGGATTTGAATCGAAAACCTTCGGGCCGATTGGGTTAAGTCTAGCCGCTGTGCTACCGTCTCTCGTGTGACACATTGGGCCGTCATGGTAATCAGAGAGAGATATAGAGAGACAGTTAGTTGGTGCGTATACTTTACAGGACGTTGCAAAACCAACCCCAGTATATTTTTTTTGGCTGTTGTGGTTTTCCTAGGCAAGTTTATGTCCATGTAGTTTGCCATTGCTTTCTGAGCGGTCAGCTTCTCGATACCACAGTCGAAACCAACGTAACGCGCAAACCCCGCAGCTGGGATCAAACCCGACACCCCGGTATTATAAAGCGCGTTTGTAACGCCTGAGCCACAGACGCTGACTAGAGAGGGAGACGGAGCACAGAGTAATATCAAAGGGAATTAATAATGAATATCACCAGCCAACATGCATAAACATTCCGTACTTAGTTATGCCCCTTAGACCGTTGATGCCTGCAACAGGAAGGCATTCTTTACAGAGTAATATTATTTTAAAAACTGTACAACCTTACTTACTGAACACACTTCAATATTCCTTCTTCTTCACCATTAGAATTCCACGGAATTTTGACTAAAAAGCTGAAAACAATGGGAAAGCAAAAAAACGTGCACAGAACAACACAAATAACGTAACGTTTCGGCCGAGCAGCCTTTGTCAAACGTGAAGTGAACTACACACAAGCATGTGAAAATCCCCAACAATTGTGAAAAAATGGGAGGTTGGGGGGAAGGAGGAAACTCCAGTCAAGCTAGTGCAAGGAATTCCAGGGAAATTTGACTAGAAAAGCTTAACCAAAGGGAAGCAGAAAAACGTGCGGTTACACACAGTGTTGTGGTTTACAGACTTCTTTCAGTTCAAAATCCGAATTGAACAAACTCCTAATTAGTTGCCTCTTACAACGTGTGTGTTTTGGGAGCTGTGGATCTATTATCTTACCCCCCCCCCCCCCCCACCCCCGAAAACTGAGGCATCAAAACTTAGTGAAAGTCTACACATGGAACTAGGGACCAAATAGCCCGCTGGCAAAGTTTAGAGGGGGCCTTGGTCCCATACAATTTGGTGGGTGTGGGGCTCTCTATCTACCCCCCCCCTCCCCCATCTTCTCCCGTCCCAAGGTACCTGAGCCCTAAGGTTCTAGCGGGCAGAAAATCAAAATTGAACTGTTAAATGTAAAACAAAGGGAAACTATTGTGCATAATTACAGTACTTATTTATTTATCAAGGTTACTTCCCTTACTTTCCCTAACATCACAACAGATGACAAGAAAGCTGTGCACTACTGTAACACAGCAGCGGTGATGTAGCGGCCAGACGCTCGCTTGCCGAGGAAAGGTTCTGAAGTTCGAACCTGCACTTGTCGGATTTGGGGGAAAACATGACCGCGGCTCTCAGTTCGACTTTGCCTGAAACGGGTACCAGGTAGTGTCCTGGGAAGTAAGGGCAGCAGGCATAATACTGACCACAACATCCATTGATAGTCGATCGGTCAATGAAAGATATGACTCCGGACATGACATGCCCAATGTAGCGCAGGACAATCGTTGGAGGCTTCTTAAATGTTTGGTCAAACTACAAATACCGGTTGCTGCTGGGCCAGGTGTGCAGAGAGTGGCCAGCGGGTGCTACAGAGGTTGAAGTCCAACAACTGATTCACGACAATTCACGCCCAGATGATCTGATTATCTATATACAGATTGTTCGGTGTTAAGATGAAAGAGAAGTGCCTGCAGGTTTGTAGCGAAAGCCAATGGAAAATCTTTAGTGCAAGACAGCTTAGCATATGACACAACGTCTAGCATGAGAATGGAGGTGGAGGCGGTAACTGCAGCTCTCTGGTGGTTAGAGAACAAGATGCATACACATGTCGTAATTGCAACAGACTCTGAAAGCGTGCTGAAAAGGGTGAAGACATGGATGCTTCGAGCAGAGTGGCAAGCTTCACTAAAGAGGTCACGGGTAGTGAGCATACTTTGGATCTTTTCTTTAGGCTATGCCGGCGTGGTGGGTAATGAACAGCCAGACAGATCGGCTGGATCCGCACCACTAGGTGGTGAATTGATACATGACAAGGCAGATGTGGTCAAGGCCCTTTAGAAACAAGCAACGGAATGACAGCAGAGAAAGAAGATTATTATGGCCTGGAGAGAATGAGCTGGGTGTAACCAGAGGGTCTGGCCGGCTCATTACACTCCACATTTAACCTGATTGTGACAGGTACCATCAGTATTGGAACTCTGCACTGGCTTCTGAAGATGAGGACGGAGCGCGCACGGTAATGCCCCGAGTGCTGTGATGTCTCAATTCCTGACTCAACTCAACTCAACATTCCGGTTGCAAATTGGTTCATCTGTGTAAAGACTCGAAATCACAGCACTGAGGATAGGCAAGTATTATTAGCTCTGTCTCCCTTCTCAACAGCCAGAGAAGAGTCCCCCATACTGATGGTATCCGCTGTCATCTAGTTAACTACTCGGCTTGTCTCCCCCTCCGCCCTTTCCCTAAGTGTCGCCCAGAGCCCATAGAGAATTCCCGTGCAGCATTCTCTCCAGGTACAAGTTTCCAATATCTTCAATTTCACCTGTTTCCTTCTCTCACAGATTAGAGATCAGCCCTGCCTTTTACAGTTACAGTATACCCCCCAAGTGGGACCAGCCCAGCCAACCCAACTACTTGCTCATTCTCAAACTTCCCTAAATGGCCCAGGCAAACAATCCACGTGACTCTCACCACCTGCGACTCCTGGATTGATGCGACCCATTCTACACGAAGAACACATGCTTCCACTTTCCCCAGCATGCTTTGCGAATCTGATACTATGACAACACGTGCGGCTGATATTTTCTTTATCCACTGGAACAAGGGCAATTACCGCTGCAACCTCCATTCCCTCGTTGCATGTGGTAATGTCGTATGCCAAGCTCTCCTCAGTCATCCTTCTGCTCCAAGTTTTCGCAAAAGCGGTATAGCGAGCTATAAATAAAATGCAACGACGTTATTTCCAACAAACCTGAGCTGTACAGTGGTCTTGATGATGTGTGCTGTACTTTATGACCAAGCCTTAATCAAATGTCAGTTAAAGTTAATGTCGCGAGAATCGACTTCCTTCCCCTGGCTTAATCACTTTCAATCGAACTAACAGCCATATGCCAAACGCGTCGCACAAAGCACGACCTCTTTAACTCTAGTGACAATCCTCGGGTATTTCGTTAAAAAATTGCAAAAAAAAAAAAAAAAAAGTGAACAGAATGAGGCAGCTGTGAAGCGAACCCACCACCTTCAGATTCTCATCTTTTCAGAGCACCAGGCAAAAGGTTTGATCACTTCAACACATGCCCATCGCCCCAACTGTCTGCACGAACAAACTAAGATCTTGATCAATGCTGAACTTGTCTAACTTACCAAGCCACGGAAAACATAACTGGCTTTATTTGATATTTACATGTAAGACATGACGTTTTCACCTCTAATTATAGAAGTACAGGAGACAGCATAACAGTGGTGCGAATGAGTGGTAGCTAGAGAGCTTAGTAAATGTGTGGGGGAAAGTAGCAACATTAACAGGAACATAGATGTAAATGGAAGTGGGATTCCAGTAATGAAAGAAAGCTGACGGGAAATCACGACTGACAGCAGCAAACAATTCTTACATAAATGGAGAAGTAGAAAGTTGCATTAAAAAAAAAAGTATATGAAGGCTGTATGAAGAAAAAAAAAAACAACAACACAAGTTAGGACACCGAAGTGAACTGATATAAAATACATGCGACAACATATTAACTCAACAGTGGATAGCAAAACAGAGAGAGAGAGAGAGAGAGAGAGAGAGAGAGAGAGAGAGAGAGAGAGAGAGAGAGAGAGAGAGAGTGTGAGAGAGAGAGAGAGGGGGGGAATAAAGACAAGGGGGAGAGAGAAAAAAAGAAAGAAAGAAAGAAGAGAGAGAGAGAGAGAGAGAGAGAGAGAGAGAGAGAGAGAGAGAGAGAGAGAGAGAGAGAGAGAGAGAGAGAGAGAGAGATGAAAGACCTAAACAAATTGCCAAAGCTACTAAGAATTCCGCTTTCTGTTACAGCAAATAATACAGGAAACAAACAGTGCCATGCAATATTCAGTTGCACAACAGACCAATTCCAAATCCTTTGAGAAAAAATCAAAAACTCAACCATGTTCAACCTGCTGCTAGCTAGCCGAAGCTGCCAACAGTGTCCGGCTATATTTGTGGTCCTGGTTTTTTTTCGCCACTTTCGTGGCTTAAGTTCTGGTATTGCGTCGTCTCTGGGCTTGATACTTCTTTCCTCCAAGTCAGACCGTTCATTCTCTATCCTGTTGTCAACTGTCCTTTTCTTGCCCTTTCTTTTCTGATGTATCATTCTTGGTTCCAGCTCCTTCTGATTTGGTCAGGCGTTTATCGTAGGAGAGCGAGCTTCACAACATAATGTCCTCTGGACCACCATTTATAATTTTAAAATTGTGAATATTTTACTTTGCCGAAAAGTACTGAAAACAGTTTTTGGGTTTGGATAGACCGGAAATGTGAAAATGTTCTGCGTGTGACCATAGTGGTCTGATAGTTAGTTGTCTTCCTGCAATACGAACGGGTTAATGGAGATGTTTGTGAAATGTTAGGCGGAGCCTCACAATGATTCTATCCGTCATTTGTTATAGTGTGGTCCGATCGTGTCGGTTTTGGTTGTTACCTAGGCTCCGGTGTACGCAAAATACCAGATCTCCGGAATACGCATCGCGTCACTAGTCTTTACCATCATACCATGGAGTTGGGGGGGGGGGGGGTGGAATTGATGGTTAGGCGCTCTGGTCCAGTCAGTATCGATCCATTTATCTTCCCTATTTGAGAGACCGAGAACCAATGATTTATCCCTGCTCGACGCGAACTTCGGGGAGGGGGGGGGGGAGAACGTCAGGGTAATTATTATAACCTTACAGCTGAACAGGACTCACAAGGATTTGTACATGTAGGATTCTCATACCTGAGGTGCTAATCCTGCCCACTGCAATCAGGAAGGGGACAAACTGCAAGCAAGCGAGAAGTAAAGAGGAGAAGACAAGACAACTGAGCTCCCAAAGTAAACAAAAATCGTAAAAAGCTAAGATATATAATATCCTTCTGGTCTTCCGTGTTCGCCCTTCGTGGGGTTGGCCCGGTGGGTTGTTGGTTACAGACAGGCCGCGATATCTGCGCCTTTTGGACCAAAACATCAGATTTTAGACAACTCCGACTTTGTCGTCTTTTACAACATGCTGTGTGTGCGTGCGTGTGTGTGTGATCGCGTTTGTGTGCGTGCATGCGTGTGAGTGAGTGTGTGTGTGGAGGGGGTGGGGATGGCACGCCAGCCGCCCTTATTTCTCATGACTTTATCTGGTACCAATTTAAGGCTGTGTCGAGATGGGAGCTAATGTCATTTATTTAAGTCGCAAGAAAAAAAAGAGTCCGGCTTCGTTAGGACTCGAACCCACGACCTTCGGATCCGCAGGCGACCTTCTAACCACTACATCACGGCGGCTGTCAATGATGAGCAATGTGCTGGCAATGACAGATCCAGTGAGTTCATCAATCCCATACTGGTAACCCTACAGCAATATCAGGTCACCAAACATCGATTCTTGTAACATCGATTCTTGTAACATCGATTCTTGTAACATCGATTCTGGTAACATCGATTCTTGTAACATTGAATTCTTGAACGGCCTGGCTGGCTACAGGCGGTATCGACAACATTAATCTGGAATCGGCCACTTTCTAAGAGCCACAGGTTTCACGATTTGGAGAAGCAACATTCCCGCTCATTAACTGTGGCTGGCGAATAATAATTATCTCCTACCAGACAAACTGGCAACAACAATTCGTTCCCATGGCGATGGGAAATCACACGAAAAGGAAACTCATTAAAAAGCCTAATAACAATTATCCATGACTTCCGTGGCAATCAACTTTTCTAACTTGACCGAAAACACCAGTTTCCAGTGGACAGGGGCACGAGAGTCGCACAGTGGAAAGGATTAAGGCCTCACCACGTACCTATCAGAAAGACAAAAGAAGGTGTACAAATCTACTGCTAACAATCTTCACTCTGTGGATGCCGCACGCCTACAACAACAAAAGATAACAAGAATCCAGTAATCCACCCTTAAGAGTTATCAGGGTCAAATGGAGTAAGACAGTTTGGGGAAGAACAATGAGCAATAAGTGGGCTAACTTGTATATCCACGCAAGGGGGGGGGGGGGGGAACTGTACAGGGTAAACGGGAATTGAGGAATCAACTGACAGACCCGTGTGATGTGTACAGCTGTATTTACTTCTGTTTAGTGAGTTAGTAGCGACTTCTTTACAGGACGGTACAGATCCGACCCTGGAAGGTTTTGGCTGTTGTGGTTTTTCTAGGTAAATTTTAGGTTCAGGAGTTTGCCACTTCCCCCTGAACGGCCAGCTCTCGGTACCACTGTCAAAACCAAACCTAGATAAATCCTCCGCACCTGGGATCGAACCCGGTATTACGAAGCACGTTCGTAATGCCTAAGCCATAGACGCTGACCTACTTCTGGTATTTATCACTTTTCAAGGGCGGTGTGTATGATTGTGTGTAAAACAAAAGGGGGTGGGGTGGAGAGAGGTAGTAAAACTGAGGATTCATTATGCCTACATGACTTGTGCAATCGCCAGCAACCACAGATACCGCAGCCTAGCCGTAAACAACAAAAAAGAGCCACGAAGAGGGACGAAGAAGATACAGATCCACGAACTAAATAAACGAGGTGCTAACGGATCCGAAGATCAAGTTTTTGACGCTGCCAACAGAACACTGAGGTACGAGTTTGTTTGTCGCTAACACTGAGCTCTCGCTATAATCTGTCTACATGGCCCAGCCAAACGTTTGTCGCTAACACTGAGCTCTCGCTATAATCTGTCTACATGGCCCAGCCAAACGTTTGTCGCTAACACTGAGCTCTCGCTATAATCTGTCTACATGGCCCAGCCAAACGTTTGTCGCTAACACTGAGCTCTCGCTATAATCTGTCTACATGGCCCAGCCAAACGTTTGTCGCTAACACTGAGCTCTCGCTATAATCTGTCTACATGGCCCAGCCAAACGTTTGTCGCTAACACTGAGCTCTCGCTATAATCTGTCTACATGGCCCAGCCAAACGTTTGTCGCTAACACTGAGCTCTCGCTATAATCTGTCTACATGGCCCAGCCAAACGTTTGTCGCTAACACTGAGCTCTCGCTATAATCTGTCTACATGGCCCAGCCAAACGTTTGTCGCTAACACTGAGCTCTCGCTATAATCTGTCTACATGGCCCAGCCAAACGTTTGTCGCTAACACTGAGCTTTCGCTATAATCTGTCTACATGGCCCAGCCAAACGTTTGTCGCTAACACTGAGCTCTCGCTATAATCTGTCTACATGGCCCAGCCAAACGCCAGGTTTAGAGCGCAGTTATAGTTCGTTCCAGAAGTCTTGAGTAACTTTAAAAATCTGTAACTTAGTAAGTTGCTGAAATTTGGCACCAGCCTGTTTATTTACATTACCTTTTAGGAATTGAAAAAAAAAAAAAAAAAAACTATGTAAACAAACATATTGCTTTCATTCTGCCTTATTTGCGGTGTGTGCAAAAAAAAAAAAAAAAAGACACCGATTCAAACTAAACAATCAGCATACTTACAGTAACCTAATCAAATTTTGTAAAAGGAACTTCTCAAAACATCTAAATGCACGCGTGTCATTTGCGTTGAACTCTCAGATGGTCATCTCCTGCATTACTCTCACGAGAGAGTTGCGGTTTTTTTCATTGAGTGGGGAATAGGCTATCAAAACAATCACCACGCATCAGTGCACCTGTGAACTGATTTCAAACAATCTCCACACGCGTGTCATTTACTGTATATTAAATTTTTCAGTAGTACAGAAATTATTGGTCAAATAAAGATCAAACAATCTGCCGCTTTAAGAAAACGCAGCAGCTTTGAGTTTTGAAACGCACCATAATTAATAAACCGCCTCCCTGGGATTCACCCACAAATAGTCTCATCCAGTTAACACAAACAGAAAACAAACCTGCCCTTGGCACACATCAAGTACACAGAGTTAGTGCCTGATCTGCTACTCCACTTATCTCATCTACTGACCTACATCGACTTACTGACAAGCTGTGTGCCACCTGTATTCTGAATGCATGGTGAATTAGGACGTCTTGCTTGGCTGATAGATAAAGTCGGGGTGAAAGTCAAGAGGATCGACTTCATTGCACCGGGTTTTATCCCATATGGCTGGGTTTCCCTCCGCAGAGCGTCTAGTCGCCTGCCGAAAGCATTGCATCAAGCACGAAATCTGTAGCTCCAGCGACCAATTCCTACGATCTCCGTAAAATTTAGCACTGAACGGCGCAGCTGTAAGACGAACAAGCCACCTTTCATAGCGCCAGGCAAACGGGAATTAAGGAGAGACTTGAAAAAAATAAAAAAATAACCCTTACTGCGGAGATGACATAGGGGATAAAAGCGATTCGTATAGAGTACCATAAGTAGGTATGTAAGCAAAAGGCATCGTAAGTACGTATGTATAAGCTATTGTTTAATCGCTGATAGAAAGAAAAATTAAGTAGTTCTGGGCCAGGACTACAAACCACTTGCCCACCAAGTGTCCACAACCCAGGGATTTTTTTCGCCTCCATTAGTTAAAAGTCTGAGCCCACTGTTGAGCAACTGAGCTCAGGCCCTAGGACGTGTCTAGGCCACCGACTACCCCAATGATAAGTTAGTCAGTCTTTCCTCGTGAGCCGAAAGCGGCGCATAGGGCAAAGTTTCACAGCTCTCTATGTCTGGCGGTTCGTTGCCACCTGTTTTGGCTGTTGTGTGTTCATTAGGCCCATGGGCGAGCCTTCCCTGACGATGGTTCTACACAAGGTCTGTCTCTCTTGGTCTTCTCCGGTTACTTTTACCGTGTAACTATGTCCTTATGGTAGGGATATTGAGAAGGTGTCACATATACAAGCCAAAAAGACCCAGAATATAGGCCGGCTACGTCAGGGTCTGAACCCAAGGCCTTCTGATCCACAGGCGAGCGTCTTGCCGCTGTACGACGGCGTCTGCCTTGAGTGTATGTGTATTCATGCACATGCATAATGGAGGCGTGTAAGCAAACACGTGTGCATAAATTTTTGCCTGGGCGTGTACGCATGTGTCTAGACATCCACACGAGCAGCCCCCTTCTCAATAGCCCTCACTAGGTACTCTAGAGTACCGCTCCAAGCAACCAGTTTTGGTGCAATTAACATTTCTTTGCCAACTTATTTGGCACAAAGAAACCAGACTACAATCATAACCGATCCTGTTCGCAGCAGGTTGAACGTGGTAGATTTTTTTGCTTTGTTAAATGGATGAATGGACTGCTACTTTTCCTATTTATAAAGCTATATACTAATGTTATATGACAGATAGGAGAAAATGGCAACCACCGAAAGCAGGTAAACTCGTATATCAAACACTCAGGTAAACACATATTTCGTTCACACACACAAAAGGTGACATGTCCAGTTATACGGTCACAAATTCACTATTTAAATGTAAACATGTAATCCCGAAATAAGTCTAGCTTGTCGCGGCTGGTGACATTTTTGTTGGTGAGATTAATGTGTGGTTTCGGCTGATGACATTCTTGTTGGTGAGATTATTGTATGGTTGCGGCTGTGACGTTGCCAACAGCTTGAGAGATTTAGACAGACACAGAGAGATGTACAGAGTTTATAATTGAGTCCAGTCCATAAACTGGACATCTTGCATGGTGCCAACTGCTTCAGGTGAAATAAAGACAGCTCGTTTGAGGAGGATACTATCTAATTATGGGAAGAGGAAATGCAACCTGAAAACTAAAATCTGACAGCAGTTCTCACCGCAGGCCCTTAGCCATTGTGTGCAGTTGGTTTAGGAGGTAAGCTCCGACAGGCGGTTGCATAGAGCACTTACACAGACTTCTTCTAATAGTACATCGTGTGGCGTTGGTAGTCATGTGTATCCACAACCTTCTGTCCATGCTATGACAAACCGTCCAGCATATGTTCTCTCGGTCTCCCCCTGCCTCTCCTCCAACTTTCATACAGTCACGATGTACCTCAGTGATGTGGGCAATTAGTTCTCTTCCCGAGTCAGTTTTTTTTTTTCAAAACGTCATTACTTTTTAAAAAATAAGTCTAGGGTATTCTCATAATTCGTCTATAAAACCACATCTCCGCAGCTTCCAAATAAGTGTTTACCACTTCAGTATATCAATAAAGAATTTATACAGCTTTTAAGAATTCTCTTTCTCGTCTCAATTGACAAAGAAAGGTTGCATAAAATATTCTTAATTTCATGTTGCCCTTGCTTGAGCTATTCTAACTTTAACTTCCTTAATACATCTTCCATCTGATGGTATCAGGTTACTCAAGTAATTAAACATATCAACTTGATTGATGTTTGTCCCATTTACTTTGATGTTGCGTTAAGGAGGATGAGCTTTTTTTGTAATTACCATTAACCTCTGTTTTTCTGCTTTTCAAACTTACTCTAGTTTTTACGTTCCGTTACAATTAAATCAATCATTTATTGTAGAATAAATTTTGACAAATACTTAATCTTCTTCTTCTTTCTTTGAGTTCGGTTTCGTATGCTCAGGTCAGACCATCAGGTGGGTTGCCTCTATAAACTCGCATGTCAGCAGCAGGCCCTTCATGGTTCCTCATAGCTTGCTCTGCCCACTTCTCTCTTCAGCCAGGTTTCTTTTCGACGTTGTAGGTAGAGTGGGCAGGTCTGCAGAGTGAGGCTCATGTGTTTGTGGTCCTGTTTGACACGCACATTGTGGGGACTGTACAGTCTTTATTTTATGCATGTGGTAGCTGAGCCTGCAGTGTCCTGTTCTCAGACAAATAATTGTTGTATGTTGCTTTCTGTTGAGTCTGCCGATGGCGGTGTTGTGGATGTTTACTGCTGGTTTGTTCTCTCCACAATTCCTTGTATTTGCCGTGGATAAGTGTTTCCATACTTAACCAAGTTGGCATTCATGCTTCGTCTAAACGTGGGTCACTTTTGAAAGATCAAAGCGTGTATCAAATATGTACACGTGACATAGAACGTCATGGCGTAAGTGTACCACGTGACATAGGACGTCATGGCGTTAGTGAAGCCCGTCAGGCACTTTACATATAACCGGCATTATAGTCAATCATCGCCACCTAGTATCTAGTTTCGTCCTTTTTAGGACGACATTTTTGTTATTTGAAGCCCCACCCTGGCTTTTGCCAGGGGCCGCAATATAGGCAGGCCATAAATATGGTCAATTGTCTGAACGCGGTTTCTGGGACCTCTCCACGGCGATCCTCCACCGCATGGTGGCACTTTCTGTCATCGGGTGTTTATCGCTCGTGTGATGTCCTGGTGGGGTAAAAAGTAAGTCAATTATCCCCAAAGAAATGGCGATAAAATACATGTTTATTCTGAGAAGCCTAACATGAAATAATAATCGGAAATGTAGTCCATGACACCACAGGCGCCAGTACCTTTAGTTGTTTACAGACATTTTCTTCACAAGCATTTCTTTATACATTTAATAGTTTTTCAACTATTTTATATGTAATTACCATTCAGCATCGTAATAATAATAATAATAATTATTATTATTATAAGCCTGATATGAACTTAACACCTCCCCTCCAATTTATTGTTTTCCTGATTTAGGGAAGGAAATAGCGGTTCCACACACGCACGCACACACACACACCACATACATACGCAGACACCACATACATACACACCCCATACCCCCCCCCCCATACCCCCCCCCCCCCCCCCTATTTTCTTCATGGCGGCTCCGCGTACGCGTGACCCCCAGATCAGGTAACCGCTGGCAGATAAGTGGTGTATGTATGTCTCAGTACGTTCACGCCAATGGTGCTACTAGTCGGCTAGTCGGCGCGGCAGGCCTGTTACAGAAGCACAGGTGTCACCAGGTGTGTGTTAACAATCTACCAGCGCTGGCCTGGGATGTGCACTGCAGTTGGCAAACATACACCCGGCTGGGATAACACCTGCGAAAAACCAGTAACTCCAGTAATAAAGACAATTATGGCTACCCATCTCTCATACACACAGGCAGAAAGGGTGATGGAAAGACGGACACAGTACATGACTGAGAAAGAAACATCTAAAGAGAAAGAAACATCTAAAGTGAAAGAGACATAGAGAAAGAGAGGAGAGAAGAGAGAGAGAGAAGAAGAGAAAGAGAAGAGAGAGAGAGAGAGAGAGAGAGAGAGAGAGAGAGAGAGAGAGAAAGTGACACACAGAGACGGAGAAGCGGCGGTAAGAGAGACATATATTAGGACATACTGGCAAATAGAGAGAGAGAGAGAGAGATAGATAGACAGAGAGAGAGAATGAAGACGGGGGGGGGGGGGAGGGGGAGAGACAGAGAGAGATGGTATGCCATGAAAAAGAAAACCAGCAGGAGAGTATATTCATAGTGGTTAGGTTTCAAAAACACGGCCATCTTTACGAATGTCTGGACGATGTGTCCTTCTGATCTGTCATTCATCTACCCGTGCTATCTAGATTATCTCCCTACATTTAGATGCTGTTCTTGTAATAAATTACCCTCACGTAATTACCTTTATACATGTATAGATATATAAATCTACATATAGTCAGTTGCGTATCCTTTACAGGACGTTGCAGAACCAACCCCAGCGTTTGTATTGGCTGTTGTGGCTTTACTTTAATTACGTCAAGTAGTTTGCCATTTCTTCCTGGACGGTCGGCTTCTCGATACCACTGTCGAAACCAACGCAAGGCCCGCAGCTGGGATCGAACCCGGCATTACGAAGCGCGTTCACAACGCCTGAGCCACAGACGCCGACTTATACATGTAACCTTTCCGAAAACGCCAGCAGCCAGTGTGAAGCTGAGAGCAAAGGGACCCAACCCCACACACGCGCAGTTTTGAATACTAGCATATTCGTCATTATCATGTGTCCTGACAACTGGCGTATCCGCTCATGCTTCTCCACAGATCACAATCTCTGGTTGCCTGAACAGCTAGCTCTCTTGACGATATCTCTCCATGCCATCATTTTAGTCCATCCAGCATCATTTCTTTTGGTCTGCCTCTACCCCTTTTTGCACTGATCTTTCCAGTGGTCACGATGTTCTCCAATGTCTCTCTTCTCATTTGGTGTCCAAAGAACAGTGTTTGTCTCTTACTAACATATTGCGAAATTAAATTTTTTATTTACATTTTCACACGTTCGCTGTGAAGGAAAGGGGGGCG
>CAJHNH020001214.1:167913-170413 GCA_905116865.2 Candidula unifasciata | reverse complement strand
CACTCCACCGACGTCTCTTTCAGGACAAGCTTCAAAATACCACAAATTCTCAAACCAGTGACGGTGACATTGTTGAAAAAACGTTGCTCAATGTCGGCTGTCATGAAAGAGAGCTGCGCACTTTCGTGTCGGACCTCGAATGAACGGGAGCCGGTTTTCCACAGGTCGAAGGAAAAGAAACGCATATGCTGACATCCCCAGAACACAGGACAGCTTGTGGCAGCATTTGGAAGTTAGTTAGTTATTCCTCTTGTGCCAAAGATGGCGCATAGGGCAGAGGTCATAGCTTTCACGTCTGTCGGTTTTTGCCACAGGTCTTGAGTGCGAACTGAGACCTATGGTTGAGCTCTCCCTTGTGATGGTTCTAAGGACATCTTCCCTGTTTTCTTTACCCTCTGGTGACCATATGAAGGCTTGGTGGGGAAGTCTCTGTATGTCCATTCTGAGTACGTGACCGATGTAATTCCAGCGACGCATTCTAATAAAATCATTGGAAGGCTTGCATCCTATTGAGAAAACCTACCGTTCGGTACTGCTTTTGAAGTCCATGAGGTATTTCGGAAGCATTAACATAAAAGACATTAACTTTCACCGGAAGGAAAAGTCGAAGACAATAAGCAAGTGTTGGATTGAGAAATTAATACAAAGAGATAAGCAGTAGCCTCAGAGACTACAACCTGGACCAGTGTTAAGACAGTGGTGAAGGTAACTGCTGTTAACCTTTATTGTGCAGACGGCGCCTCACTGACTAAAAGTCATCATGCCTGTACACATTTAAAAAAAAAAGCATAAGCATTCTCTAGTAAAAATACTGGCAGATATTATGCTACCAATTCTTTTCTGTCAATAGGATAACTTGATGTAGGATTAGCGCTGATATGCGTACCAAAAATACGGTCGTTGTTTTGTTCACTGATAATAACTTTGATCGAAACGTTCTTACTGTATACGTTTGGAACACTGATAAGTCTAGTACTACTTGTATTCAACAATTCTTACACAATACAACCATCCTGGTCTGTATGTCTATGTTTCACCAGCCTCCCCCGTCCCCTCACATCTTATCTATTTTGTTCTTGTAGGACTGAAGTCTGTAGGATTAAGAAGTCAAGAATGAGGGAATCAATGTTAAATGCTGAATTAAGAATCGACATCATAGCACTCGTGATACTCCCATAGGCGCTCCGCCCCCATATTCAGCAGCAAAAAAAGAGCTCCAATTCCGATGGCACCGGTAACTGATTGTACATCAGTCTCGCCTTTCCCTTGAGTGTCGAGTGTCGGCAAGATCCCACGGTAACTCTCCGCATCGCCATTCTCCCAACACTATAATGATCTATGTGTGCCTCTGCACTGTTCACTCGCTCCCAAAGGGCCCTCACAACATCTAGCTCGTCATACATCAGTTCACCACCAAGTGGTGCAGATCCTGCCAGTCTATCTGCATGCTCGTTTCCCAACACACATGCATCTCCTGGAGAAGATATCAAACATGTACCAGTCCGAATTCAATCACAGAAACCCAGTTCAACCGCTTAGCCATATCTTCATCCAAAAGTCCATGCCATGTGACATCAGTAGTCACGTGTATCCGCAACATTCTTTCTCGTGTACTATTGATCAGTTCTGACACTGCTAATCTTCGATGTCATGATCCCCCTGCATCTTTTCCCATCCAACTTTTACGATGTACTGGTTATAGCAGTTATACTAGAGGACCACAACACGATTACGAAGTATCTGTAGTACCACGTGAGTGTGTTTGATTGCTAGCCTAAATCAAACGCAAGTGTGTCCACCATAATCACGCCGATTCTGCAACAATGTATGAAACAGTCAGCAGCCATTGCTACCGCTGTCATAAGTACTACTATGTTATTGCTGCCGCATCTCGTTATTCAGCGACACGCAGGTTAGCTGTATTTAGTCAGGGTTTATTCAGACAAATAAAGCAAACATGCAGGTATGTTTACGGCAAAGAGCTTTTTATAGAAAACGATTAGGGCACAATTTAGAGTACAATTCAAAGTACAATTCACTAATGGCTTTTCTGATTTTTGAACTCCCCAACACAAAACCTAAATGCAGAGAATAGAACAGTATTTTTTAATGTTAATTTTGTTGTTGTTATGAACTCCTAAACACTTTTCAGAGATACCCGTATAAGGAAACTTCACAAGCCCCTTTCCCTCCCCCAACACTTCGCCAAGTAACTGGAGAGAGAGAGAGAGAGAGAGAGAGAGAGAGAAAAGGAAAACTGTTGTGTGTGTGTGTGTGTTAAGGACATCATCTATGGCAAGTTAAAGACGAGTAGAAGATGTCAAGACCGACCTCTTCTACAATATCAAGATATGTGCAAGTGGGACATGAATTATACAGGTATTGAGGTGGACTCGAGGGAACAAAACGCCATGGATCGTGTTGTGTGGAGGGAAGGGAATGAGAATTAATCAAGAAATGATTGCAGAAAGGATGAGAGCTGATCGTCTAAGAAGACACC
>CAJHNH020001214.1:142500-164835 GCA_905116865.2 Candidula unifasciata | reverse complement strand
GCGGGGGAAACCGGCAACAGGCAGACGACAGACAAATAATTAGACAGACTAGTATAGAAAGACTAGAATAGATTAGACAGACTAGAAGATTAGAAAGACTAGATCGATTAGACAGACTAGAATAGATAGAAAGACAGACAGACATACAGGACAGACAGATTAGACAGACAGACAGACAGACAGCAGACAGACGGACAGACAGACGACAGACAGACCAGACAGACAGACAGACAGACAGATAGACAGACAGATAGATAGATAGATAAGATAGATAGATAGATAGATAGATAGATAGATAGATAGTAGATAGATAGATAGATAGACTAGATAGATAGATAGATAGATAGATAGATATAGATAGATAGATAGAACGAAACGAACGAACTTATTTTTAAAGGGTTAAGGATTGGGCACGCAGGCCCGTCTAACATTCTGCCCTTCGAGGTCTCCCTCCATTCTTACATCATTTCATTCACACATCAAGTAATATTAAAAGTTAGCAATAGCATCAAAATATCAATACAAGCACTGGAAGTGTGCACATTTCTAACTACAGTAAAACGTATTAATTGTAACAAATCTAGAAAAATGAGCGCTATTTTTCACATATGTTTTATCTCTATGGGGGCATATAATCAGTGCTCAGATAATATTCGAACAGTTTCCGATTGTATGTATATGGACTAGTGGTACTTTTGATTTGCTGTGGTAGATAGTTCCACAATTGAGCTTGCGGAATATGACAGACTTGTTTTATAATGGTCTATCCTAGGTTTAGGGATGTGTATAGTTTAGGCGCTTACTATGCCGTTCATTATATTTGACACACGGCATAAGTACCATGGAGCCTTCTGAGATAATAATTCTGTAAGTTATTTTGGCTTGTTGAAAGTAGACGTTCACGAAGCGGTAGTAGTCCTAAGACCTTTATATGTTTCGGAGCTCAGTGTTCCATGATTGTTACTAATTAAGCGAATGGCGCGCTTTTGCAGTGATGTGAGTCGCTTGATAACAGAGCTGGAACAGCCATCCCTTATTGTAGAGCAATAGTCTACACTGTGTCTGGATGTTGAGAATATATAGAATATCTTTATTGTGTGTTCATCAAGAAGTTTTTAATTTTGCGAGCTGGTAAACCTTTTTAGCTGTTTGCTTCACAAGTGCTTGTACGTGTGAGTTGAATGTTAGATTTGCATCAATTATCAACCCAAGTGTCTTGTGCTCAGTTACATTTTCTACTTGAGTGCTCCCAATGTAGAGTTGAAGCGTTCTCTGAGAATTTAAACTGTAATGTAGAGTTGAAGCGTTCTCTGAGAATTTAAACTGTATAGTTTTTGCCTGGTCGTTATTAGCATAGATTTTGTTTTATTAATGTTTATTTGCATACGGTTTGCACTGCTCCATTGAACTACATTATTTAATTCTTGTTGTAATGAGGACTCTAGTAAATTAAATGTTTGAGCATTTGCATAGATGGTACAGTCGTCTGCGAATAAATCGCAGGATGACGACAGACATCAAGGAAGGTCATTTATGAAGATATTGAATAACAGAGGACCGAGAATCGAGCCTTGAGGTACCCCAGTATTTAATTCAGTGGCTTGCGATAGTGATTTATTGTAACAGATTATTTGTTTTCTATTTAACAAAAAGGATTTTATTAACTGTAATAGTCTAGGGTTAAATTTCATTGTTTCTAATTTTCTTATAAGAATGTTATGGTCTATCATACAAAAGCTTTCTTAAAGTCTATAAACACTCCGCCACATATTTTTCTCATCATTAACATTCTGGTGCCATTTTTCAATCATGTTTAGTTAAAGCAGTATGGCAAAGAATAGTTTGGTCGAAAAACCTGATTGGTTATCCACTAGAAGTTGTGTTGTGATCTAGGTGCTGAAAAGTTACATTATGAATATGGTTTCTCTAGTGGTTTCGATAGTGATGATAACAGGGAGATTGTCTATAGTTACCTGGAATACTACTATCTAATGAACCAGATTTTAGACGTGGATACACTTTGCAATCTTAAATGCAGATGGGAAGTAGCCTTTGACAAGACATTGGTTGTAAATACAGGTCATCGACTCACAAATAGATAGATAGATAGATAGATAGATAGATAGATAGATAGATAGATAGATAGATAGATATAGATAGATAGATAGATAGATAGATAGTGATAGATAGATAGATAGATAGATAGATAGATAGATAGATAGATAGATAGATAGATAGATAGATAGATCGATAGATAGATAGATAGATAGATAGATTAGATAGATAGATAGATAGATAGATAGATAGATAGATAGATAGATAGATAGATAGATAGATAGATAGATAGATAGATAGATAGATAGATAGATAGATAGATAGATAGATAGACATACATACAGACACACACACACACACAGAGGGAGAGAGAGAGAGAGAGAGAGAGAGAGAGAGAGAGAGAGAGAGAGAGAGAGAGAGAGAGAGAGAGACCAATAGACAGATACAACAATTCTCAAGAGACCGAGACCTAATGGTCGCGTCGCCCATGCTGGGAACACATGGATGACAGAATTAAACTGGACAGGAACTGGTCTGATTGCAAAATTATGCACTTAGAAAAGATGCTGCGTAAAACGATGGCAGAAATCACATCATGGTTCGTGCAAGAGGTTATTTTAATGTTCGTCCAGATGCAGTTGAAAAAAAAAAAAAAAAAACAACAGCCCCACATTAAATACCACTTAAAAACCTTTACCAGAACTCTATTACTTAAGGAATGTCAGATTAAATGTGAAAACGGCTCTACAGGAAACAGCGATGCAGAAAAATGTGGAACGGTCCAGGAAATCGTGAAGTATAAACGTTTGAAACATGCTGCAGTAGATCAGAGGGCACACAGATGCAGCAGTATTTCAACAATACAGGACCCTTTTCCCCGCCTTTCGGCGCACTCGGCGTACAGGGCTAGACCTATATTTTATAGGCCAGTTGGCACTAATCTGGTGTAGTGGTCAACTTGACTTCCCAGGACCTTAGCTGGTTCCCACTCAAGGCTGCACTGTTTAACGACCCGAAAACACTTAATAAAGAGCTTCAGTTGTAGGAGCTACGTACGCGTTCCCCCTCTTCCCCTCCTTTTCTGTATATATAAACAGGATCACAAACAAACAAAAACTGAGGAGAAAAACAAACTGTTCATCGATGACAAACGTAATTAAAGGTAGAAAAGAAGACAGGGATGACTTGGACTGTTTGTTTGTGGAATGCGTCGTGACGCTTCAGAAAGACCAGCTCCCTGGTGGATGAAAGACGACCTAATAAACCCGGAGGAGGCCAGCAGAAAGAAAAATGAAGGAATGTACAATGACATAGGATACCATCGGCAACACATGCAGCAGACCAGCAGCAATGACAATCAGCTGTCAGTGCCTCCAGTGTCAGCAGTGACATGAAGAAGATATAGATTTACAGCAGGTGTAGCTCAAATGAGAGTAGCAGAGAATACCTTAATTTATTTACCTATGGTAAACATCAGAAAGATCAGAAGGAGACGGTCATAATATTTTGGTCATGTTATGAGGAGAGGGAAACTGGAACATGCTGTGACCACTGGAAAGATCTGTGGAAAGAAAGACAGAGGAAGACAGCGTCAGACGATTTTTGACAGTGTTTTGTCATGTCATAAAGGGGTGTCACCACACGAACTGACAAACGCAGTTGCGGATCGCAGATTGTGGAGAGGCATGATCGCACACACCAGTCGGCAAGGTCCTTGACGATGATGAAGGTAAAGAAAGCAAGTCTAACGTCAATTATGTGTTGTTGTATGAGACCAATTCTAATAATTAACATGATGGTACAAACATTCATTAACATATTTCGTGTCCCTGCGCCCGACAAAAGGAATGTATGAGCGAATCACAAATGCAGAATTTTAGGAGAGAACTAAAGACATTGTGGTGAATCACGATCAAAGGAATAAAGGCAGAACACAGATATACACAGCCCCGTAGTATGTATGTCGAATAAGGCGACAAAACAAGGACTTCCTGAAATCGGATGTGCTGGTCCAAAAGGTGCAGATACAGAAGACTAACTGTAAACTACACCACAGCACCCTGACCGTCCTTTCAAGGACGAATGCAAAGATAATTTTGAGGGCAATCAATATTCTTGCCAGTTATGTCAGAGGAGCTGACCTTCTGTGCATTGTTGGATCAGACGCTTCGCAAAAAAAACATAGGAAGTCCCCAGAGCGCGGTAAAAGCAATTCAGCAGTCAGACATTGCTAAAAGTGCGCTGTATAGATCGTTGTCATGGCAACATTTGGAAACGACCGAACGAGCATACATCTCGGATAGGTCTCCATTATGGCGTGCTAGGAGGACTTGTGAGTTTCCATGACGCAAAGAGCTATACTGGCGGTAGCGTAGCTACAGGCAGGGTCTCCCACGACGGACAGGTCATAGGTCAAGGAAGAGGAAGCAAATGCATACAGGCGACCCTTCTGACATGCAGGAAGATTGCGGACAGTCGTAAGCTGGAGAAAGCAACCCATTCCAAAAATAAATAAATCAACTACTTGTGAAAATTGCAGGTACGAGCCACAACAAGGAAATTCGCTTCATGGTGAAGCAAGCTCTGGCATCAGAATACTTATGTTTCGGATGGAAAATGAATATGCAAGTCGAGAACAGACTTAAAAAGTCAAAGGCTCCAATATCGCAGGCAAAAAAAAAAAAAAAAACACACACACACACACACTGTTACCGACGTTACAGTAAATGATGCCTAGCAGGAGAAGATTACCATATCATTATGTGTGTTCAAGAGTACAGATTCTGATCATCGGAGAGATCAGGAGGCATCACCTCACCTGAAGGTCGCTTCTTATCCAGTAGGACATGTGACAGACAACACTGCTTGTAGCCTCTCGAGGTAACGTCTAACTGCAAAGGACTACATGACAGACAACACTGCTTGTAGCCTCTCGAGGTAACGTCTAACTGCAAAGGACTACATGACAGACAACACTACTTGTAGCCTCTGGGGGTAACGTCTAACTGCAACAGACTACATGACAGACAACACTGCTTGTAGCCTCTCGAGGTAACGTCTAACTGCAAAGGACTACATGACAGACAACACTGCTTGTAGCCTCTCGAGGTAACGTCTAACTGCAAAGGACTACATGACAGACAACACTGCTTGTAGCCTCTCGAGGTAACGACTAACTGCAACAGACTATATGATAGACAACACTGCTTGCAGCACCTCGGGGTAACGTCTAACTGCAAACAAAGAAGAAGAAGAGGATATTCTTTTTGAATGTAACTTTATTTATTCGAAACAGGTAATGTAAGAATATAACGCACAACAATGTCATTTCTTGAAGCTATACATCCCAGGGACTACATTCACGTTGATTCACCTATAGCAGAATGAATACAACCAAAAGCTTTAATATGAGAAACATAACGGATTTCTAAATTTAAATCAGTGAGGGGACACGACCAGATTTCCTCCATGAAAACTAAGAAATGTCGCTGCCCTTTCGCTCAAGATATCATGTTCCTACCACTGGGCCAAGCAGCAGCAGCGGCAGCAGAGAGAGAGAGAGAGAGAGAGAGAGAGAGAGAGAGAGAGAGAGAGAGAGAGAGAGAGAGAGAGAGAGAGAGAGAGAGAGAGAGAGAGAGAGAGAGAGAGAGAGAGAAGGGGGACATGAGCATTATGCAGACAGGGAGCTGGAGGATGAGGAGGAAAGGGTGGGCTAGTTGGAAATACTCAAAAAAAAAACAAAACCGACCACAAGTATTTTAGCCTTCAAACATGTGTGACATGTGCCCGTTCAATCGACAGCAGCTGATACTTAAAACTAATCAACGCTAGTCCCAATAGAGTTAAAGTAATAACCCTACTGAACAGAAAAGCCTAAAATAACAACAGGGACAGGGTGGGTTATTACAACTGGGTAAGGCATGAACGTATGCAAAACGACTTCCCATTTCCCATGATTAAATAACTGGCGAGTTGTTTGGTAAAAAAGAAAAGTGAAATATTTCGGCCACTTTAAAAGACATAACACTCTTAACACAAACACACAAGAAGGAAAAGGTGAACGCAAGCCAGCAACAGGCAGACAGCGATATCTTGACACAAATCTTACTCACGCTATAGGTTCGAAGCACTGAAATCCGGAGAAGAAGAATGCCTCCATGGGCATCAGGAACTCTTGGACACCCATGGGCATAGGCATGTTGGCCATATCCTCGGCGGACATCGACAAAGGCAGAGAGGGCATTCCCTCAAACGTCATCATGTCCGGGCCGAACCCGTTGCTATCAGAGCTGCCCGGCGACGGCCGGTGGGCGGGATCCAGGTTCGGGGTCTGCTGGAGGGAACTCATAACAGTGTTGTTGTTGTTGCTGTTATTGTTGCCGTTACTGCCGCTGTTGGCGGTGGAGTTATCTGTTGTATTGCTGGGGTTGTTATTGTCGCTTCTGTTGGCGATGACCATGGCGTCTTTGCCGAAGTTGTGGTTCTGGTCCCGCTGCAGCTGCACCCTGAGAGACATTCGTAACAGCTGACGAGGCTCGCCTAGCTAACGATTATTATTTGCAGTGGCTACGTAACTCGGTGTAATGGAAGACTTCTATTACCACCATCTATCAGTTCAAAAGGAAAGAATGTTACAACACTACACAAAAGTTACAAAGAGAAATCTCCTATTAATAAACACCTAATGGTTCCCGAGACAGTCCTGTAGACAACTCTACGTAACAGTTGGACAATATGCGTCTGCGTAACTGTTTGGCAATAGTTCGCTAACTAAGTAATGCAAACAGACCTCACGATGCCTATGTCATCTTTTAAAATGTTACAAAGAAACGACTCTTAATTCAAGATGAAACAGTTCGACAACGAAATTGTCTATACCGCTCCGAGCAATAGTTCCACAAAGATGACGCCTATGTAACCGCTGGGCAATAGTTCCACAAAGATGACGCCAATGTAACCGCTGGGCAATAGTTCCACAAAGATGACGTCTATGTAACCGCTGAACAATAGTTCCACAAAGATGACGTCTATGTAACCGCTGGGCAATAGTTCCACAAAGATGACGTCTATGTAACCGCTGGGCAATAGTTCCACAAAGATGACGTCTATGTAACCGCTGAACAATAGTTCCACAAAGATGACGTCTATGTAACCGCTGGGCAATAGTTCCACAAAGATGACGTCTATGTAACCGCTGGGCAATAGTTCCCCAAAGATGACGCCTATGTAACTGCTGGGCAATAGTTTACTTCAGAAGTCGTCAACGTGACACCCGACAAAGCCAATAAAACATTTCTGTAACAGTTCGCTAGAGAGAGCGAGAGAGAGCAACTTGTGAGATTACAGCTGATGCCGCTTATATGACAATTCGTCAACCGTTCGCCAGTGAAGTCACACAAGTTGTATCTGTCGTTTGATCTATTCCAGTGTTTTTACTACACCTTAACGTCTTCAATCTCTAGAGCCAGCATGCCAAATCTCATTATGATAGGTCCGTTAGTTTCTAAAATATTAAAATCTATTCATGTTCACGAATTTTTGAACGGACTGTGAATTGTAATTCAGAGGAAACAACTATAGCTCCCAACTAAATAAACAACATGTACAACATCAGCTCTAACAACTCGCCTTCGCCACCAACAAACAGTAACAGATCTCGGCACACTTTATAGCGATTTAATCAAAACAGTGTCTTAGATATGGAGCGACGTATAAAACAAAAGCACAAACAGAAACAGAGCACAATGGATATATAACCTTGAAAGTGACAGTTGACGCAATCCGTCACCAGAATACACGCAGCTAATCCATCGGAGAAAGAGAAGTCAGACTGACGAGGCATGCAACCCTACACACACACACACATCACGAGTAGTTGCCTGCACGCTGACAGCCCATTAGGGCGTTGCAATCTCCGCTTGTACTCTAGCATAACAAAAACAACTGAATTAACGCTAACATCTAGTTTTAATTCCAGAGGACCCCTGTTCACACTACCTGAGCATATGGGTCTCAACCCATCTAGTTACAGCGATGTGGTGAACATCAAACCGATCCGGGATATGTCCGGGAATCCACTTTTAGCTGGATTGACTCGGGATGCCCAGGCTAATAGGGCCGTCTTAGTAGCAATATGGACCCCTGTGATAATTACAAATGCACCTAGACCTGGACGCCAAATTTCTGTTCGTATTGATGAACTTATTGCAAAAGTCAGAGAACGGATTCAAGAAGATCGTTGTTTTACTATGTGAATGATGGCAGATGAATCTGGTGTTAATAGAGAGACCATTCATAACATTTGAGTGCAAGATTTTGGCAAGAAAAACAATTGCTGGCTCGCACCACATTCGTTGTCTAATGACCAAAAACATCAGTGGGTTGAGTGCCCAAGAGACATTATCAAAACAAGAATTGTTGGCCCCCAAAAACAAGTGTGTGTTCTTAGTTTTCTACCCTATTTCCCAGATTTGTCTTCCTGTGATTGTTTTCTATTCCCAAAATTAAAGTTACGATTGAAAGGACGCTTTTTTAACGAAGTTAATGACATCCAAAGGGCTGGGACATTGAATTTGAGGGCCATAACAAGAGAAGGACTACAGAGGTCATTGCTGTTCGATGCATAAGGGGCTTACTTTGAATCAGATACAGGTTATATATTCAAGTGTTGATTATTTAAATTTTTATGGAATTAGTCTCATTGCTGAATTGTCGGACCTTGTACAAAATAATTAACTGGAAATACAGCACGAGGGATAGCAATAAGGCAGCGGAAACATAATATATTGTATGGGTAGATCGATCAACTTCTGTGGTCAGCAATAGGGGACAGAATGCCGGGCACTGAGATGAATGGAGGAAAGCTATGTCTGCAACAATTAACATCAAGTGCTCGGAATATATATATATATATATATATATATATATATATATATATATATATATATATATATATATATATATATATATATATATATACACACACACACAATCAATTTAGTCGCTTTTATTTTTGAACAGACGCAAATTACAAACGATTGAGTGAACAATAATTAATAAAAACCGCACCATAGAAGCGGCTGCATAAGAAAGCTTTCTCCAACCAACGTCACACACAATGTTATCCGTACGAAGGCTACACATACAGCGGGCAGCAACCAGCTAACTGTTTCACGAACTCTCACAATGTGATCGTACCAAGGCCGGAATGTTAGCCTGTTGCAGAAGTTAACGGTTACACAACTTATCCCAAATATGCAGATCTTATAAACTCTGTGATGCGTGAAGATCATCATGTTTTAACAACTAGTATTATGTCCCATGACAATACTCACATGGGATAACTACATCCCAGTTCCTGTGTGTATTTTTACAATGTAAACACAGGGAACACTGGACTATGAAACTATGACATTAACTGGTGAATTCAACTTATTCAAATGGTTTACAGTACAAACCTAGGAGACACTGACTAATGTAATTGTCTTCTTCTTCTTTAATCGCCTTCAAAAAGGAAGTTTGTATGTTTTGTTGGGCGTGTAACAACCTAAAGATAGGTGACACTAGCAACTGAAACTGGTAGATTCAACCTGTTAACGTGCACATCAACCTAAAGATAGGTGACACTAGTAACTGAAACTGGTAGATTCAAACTGTTAACGTGCACAACAACCTAAAGATAGGTGAGACTAGTAACTGAAATTGATAGATTTAAACTGTTAACGTGTGCAACAACCTAAAGATAGGTGACACTAGTAACTGAAATTGATAGATTTAAACTGTTAACGTGTGCAACAACCTAAAGATAGGTGACACTAGCAACTGAAACTGGTAGATTCAAACTGTTAACGTGCACATCAACCTAAAGATAGGTGACACTAGTAACTGAAACTGGTAGATTCAAACTGTTAACGTGCACAACAACCTAAAGATAGGTGAGACTAGTAACTGAAATTGATAGATTTAAACTGTTAACGTGTGCAACAACCTAAAGATAGGTGACACTAGTAACTGAAATTGATAGATTTAAACTGTTAACGTGCACAACAACCTAAAGATAGGTGACACTAGTAACTGAAATTGATAGATTTAAACTGTTAACGTGCACAACAACCTAAAGATAGGTGACACTAGTAACTGAAATTGATAGATTTAAACTGTTAACGTGCACAACAACCTAAAGATAGGTGACACTAGTAACTGAAAGTGATAGATTTAAACTGTTAACGTGTGCAACAACCTAAAGATAGGTGACACTAGTAACTGAAATTGATAGATTTAAACTGTTAACGTGTGCAACAACCTAAAGATAGGTGACACTAGTAACTGAAATTGATAGATTTAAACTGTTAACGTGTGCAACAACCTAAAGATAGGTGACACTAGTAACTGAAACTGGTAAATTCAAACTGTTAACGTGTGCAACAAGCTGAATATAAGAGACACTGGTAACTTCTTCTTCTTTCGTTCGCATACACTGGTAACTGAAATTGGTATATTCAACTTGTTCACGTGTGCAACAACCTAAAGATAAGTGACACCAGTAACTGAAAACGGTAGATTCAAACTGTTTACGTGTGCAACAACCTAAAGATAGGTGACACTAGCAACTGAAACTGGTAGATTCAAACTGTTAGCGTGTGCAACAAGCTAAAGATACGTGACACTAGAAACTGACATTGGTAGATTCAACCTGTTAACGTGTGCAACAAGCTGAAGATAAGAGACAATAGTAACTGAAATTGGTAGTCAACCAATTAACGTCTGCAACAAGGTAAAGACAGAACATACCGATGTGGAACAGGTTATATGACAACTAAATAATTGCTGCAAATACCTTACATATACAGAAAAGATAATTAGCCTTAGGTAAATATGACGTCCAGACACAAGCACACGCTAAACATGCGCACACAGGGTAACTTTTACTAGCCGAAAGGCACAAATAAACCACGAATGATGAAATGACATACATGCATGTGCAATACGTGGCCAAACACTTGATTTACCCGGCGGGCGACTGACATCTATCATCGGATGGGGAATTATATCATGCAGGACAAGCTGACAGGTTGTACATCATGGATGAAAGTGTCTGTGTGTTTGGGTGCCAGTGTCTGTGTGTTTGGGTGCCAGTGTCTGTGTGTGTGGGTGCCAGTGTCGGTGTGGGTGCACGTGTCTGTGTGTGCCCACGTGTCTGTGTGGCTGCATGTGTCTGACTGTGTGGGTGCACGTGTCTATGTGTGCCCATGTGTCTGTGTGGGTGCATGTGTCTGACTGTGTGGGTGCATGTGTCTGTCTGTGTGGGTGCATGTGTCTGTCTATGTGAGTGCGTGTGTCTGACTGTGTGGGTGCATGTGTCTGGCTATATGGGTGCGTGCGCTGTATGTGTGGGAGTATGTGTCTGGCTGTATGGGTGCGTGTGTCTGTATGTGTGGGTGCGTGTGTCTGACTGTGTGGGTGCATGTGTCTGGCTGTATAGGTGCGTGAGTCTGTATTTGTGGGTGCGTGTGTCTGTATGTGTGGGTGCATGTGTCTGGCTGTATGGGTGCGTGTGTCTGTATGTGTGGGTGCGTGTGGTCTGACTGCGTGGGTGCATGTGTCTGGCTGTATGGGTGCGTTTGTCTGTATGTGTGGGTGCATGTGTCTGTGTGGGTGCATGTGTCTGTCTTTGTGGGTGTAGGTGTCTGTCTGTGTGGGTGCATGTGTCTGTATGTGTGGGTGTCAGTGTCTGTAAGGGTGCAAGATGGTAAGAGATGGTTGCTCGTGTAAGCGCACGTAGCAGAGGGTTGCTAGTGTAAGCGCATGGTAGGAGAGGGTTGCTAGTGTAAGCGCATGGTAGGAGAGGGTTGCTAGTGTAAGCGCATGGTAGGACAGGGTTGCTAGTGTAAGCGCATGGTAGGACAGGGTTGCTAGTGTAAGCGCATGGTAGGAGAGGGTTGCTAGTGTAAGCGCATGGTAGGAGAGGGTTGCTAGTGTAAGCGCATGGTAGGAGAGGGTTGCTATTGTAAGTACATGATAGGAGAGGGTAGCTAGTGTAAGTACATGATAGGAGAGGGTAGCTAGTGTAAGTACATGATAGGAGAGGGTAGCTAGTGTAAGTATATGATAGGAGAGGGTAGCTAGTGTAAGTATATGATAGGAGAGGATTGCTAGTGTAAGTATATGATAGGAGAGGATTGCTAGTGTAAGTATATGATAGGAGAGGATTGCTAGTGTAAGTATATGATAGGAGAGGATTGCTAGTGTAAGTACATGATAGGAGAGGGTTGCTAGTGTAAGTACATGATAGGAGAGGGTAGCTAGTGTAAGTACATGATAGGAGAGGGTAGCTAGTGTAAGTACATGATAGGAGAGGGTAGCTAGTGTAAGTATATGATAGGAGAGGGTAGCTAGTGTAAGTATATGATAGGAGAGGATTGCTAGTGTAAGTATATGATAGGAGAGGATTGCTAGTGTAAGTATATGATAGGAGAGGATTGCTAGTGTAATTATATGATAGGAGAGGATTGCTAGTGTAAGTATATGATAGGAGAGGGATTCTAGTGTATGTATATGATACGAGAGAGTTTCTAGTGTAAGTATATGATAGGAGAGAGTTGCTAGTGTAAGTATATGATAAGACAGGGTTGCTAGTGTAAGTATATGACAGGAGAGGGTTGGCTAATGTAAGTATATGGTGGGAGAGGGTTGCTAGTGTAAGTGCATGGTAGGAGAGGGTTGCCAGTGTAAGTATATTGTGGAAGAGGGTTGCTAGTGTAAGTATATGGTAGGAGAAGGTTGCTAGTGTATGTATATGGTATGAGAGGTTGCTAGTGCAAGTATATAGTGGGAAAGGGTTGTTAGTGTAAGTGCGTGATAGGAGAGGGTTGCAAGTATATAGTGGGAAAGGGTTGTTAGTGTAAGTGCGTGATAGGAGAGGGTTGCTAGTATATAGTGGGAAAGGGTTGTTAGTGTAAGTGCGTGATAGGAGAGGGTTGCTAGTGTAAGTGCATGATAGGAGAGGGGCGCTAGTGTAAGTATATGGTAGGAGAGAGTTGCTAGTGTACGTATATGGTAGGAGAGAGTTGCCAGTGTAAGTGTATGATAGTAAAGAGTTGCTATTGTAAGTATATAGTGAGAGAGGGCCGCTAGTGTAGATATATGGTAGGAGAGGGTTGCTAGTGTAAGTATACGGTGGGAGAGGGTTGCTAGTGTAAGTATACGGTGGGAGAGGGTTGCTAGTGTAAGTATACGGTGGGAGAGGGTTGCTAGTGTAAGTATACGGTGGGAGAGGGTTGCTAGTGTAAGTATATGATGGGAGAGGGTTGCTAGTGTAAGCACATGGTCGGAGAGGGTTGCTAGTGTAAGCACATGGTCGGAGAGGGTTGCTAGTGTAAGCACATGGTCGGAGAGGGTTGCTAGTGTAAGTATACGGTGGGAGAGGGTTGCTAGTGTAAGTATACGGTGGGAGAGGGTTGCTAGTGCAAGTATATGATGGGAGAGGGTTGCTAGTGTAAGCACATGGTCGGAGAGGGTTGCTAGTGTAAGCACATGGTCGGAGAGGGTTGCTAGTGTAAGCACATGGTCGGAGAGGGTTGCTAGTGTAAGCACATGGTCGGAGAGGGTTGCTAGTGTGAGTGCATGGTGAGGGTTGCTAGTGTAAGTGCGTGGTAGTTGAGGGTTACTAGTGTAAGTGTATGGTAGGAAAGATTCGCTAGCGTAATTGTGTGGTAGGAGAGGGTTGCTAGTGTAAGTATGTGGCAGGAGAGAGTTGCTAGTGTAAGCGCATAGTAGGAGATGGTTGCTAGTGTAAGTACATGGTAGGAGAGGGTGGCTAGTGTAAGCGCATGGCAGGAGAGGATATTCTAGTGTAAGCGCATGGCAGGAGAGGGTTGCTAGTTTAAGTGCATGGTAGGAAATGGTTGCTAGTGTAAGCGCATGGTAGGAGAGGGTAGCTAGTGTGAGCTCATAGTAGGAGAGGGTTACTAGTGTAAGCGAATGGTATGAGAGCGTTGCTAGTGTAAGCGCGTTGCTAGTAGGAGAGGGTTGCTAGTGTAAGCGAATGGTATGTGAGGGTTGCTAATATAAGTGCGTGGTAGTTGAGGGAGTACTAGTGTAAGTGTATGATGGGAAAGTGTAAGTGTGTGGTAGGAGAGGGTTGTTAGTGTAAGTGTGTGGCAGAAGAGGGTTGCTAGTGTAAGTGCATGGAAGGAGAGTATTGCTAGTGGAAGTATGTGGTAGAAAAGGGTTGCAACTGTAAATGCATGAAAAATGCGTGCTCTCAACACTCAGGTTCTGGAACAAGACTAAAGTCTGGAGGTGGACGAACACCCAGAATGTTCCACTGGGTTTTACAGTCGATGAAAATAAAGAAGAAGAAAAAATATCAACCCTCTCCTACCATGCATTGCATCTGGTAATCTGGTAATTTTAGTTTCCGCTTCATAGCAAATGAGTTGCTCCGATTCTGTGCCAACGAAAAGCACACATAATGTTTATTACAGTCACTATGGAATGATTGACATACTGCTGTCTCAGCAAATCTAGCATACACATGCTTTAAAAGCATTCGGTACCATCCGAAGTGCTAGCACAAACAGTCCGAGATTAGAAACGCAGTTCATCATTGATGGTAGGAGAAGTCACCAAAAGATCAGCAGTTGCACACGCGATCAATTTTAATCACATATTGATCCCATCAATACTGCGACAACTGGCTGGCTTATTTGTATGCAGACTCTTGGTTCCTTGCCCCTCAAGCAGACTTACTCCTACTTCGAAGGATGCCCCCAATTAGCCGACTCCTACGACATGCTCGCTGGGTAGGCAGTGGGTCTTATTTTTTTCCACACAATTGGGCCCCAGAACCCACAAGGGGAGGTTGCTAGTAAAAATAAAACAGAACATCTTTCAAGCATCTGTGTTTTAACTCAGAGAGTTTCCATGCCGTAGACTACAGAGAACTCAACAGACCATAACGCTGTGGTTAAACCAACATGCTTCTGAAGGCAAACAAGCCAGGGAAATATTAGAAATAACGATTAATATACACTAATTTCCTAGCACATCCGCCGGAACTCAGAAGGTGTCCGTCCTGGAGACTATACGAACTTTGGTCCGTTAAACAATTACTGTTAACCAGTCACGCCTATGTGGGCAATAAATAGGTAGGCACATGAGAAAATACAAAGATGATTTATACAAACCACAACAAGGGAATACAAAATAACTTCCGTCGTCACAAACTGTGTGAACTCGTGTCGCTCATACCACCGAAAATACAGTAAAAACTTAGTAGTTAAACTTGCAATTAAACCTAGGCAGCCTCTGTATGTGAAAAGCTTTGCAGATATATCAGAAATAACACCATCACTGACGACTACTAAACACCAATACAGAAGAAGCAACTGTTCTTGAAGAAACGGTGGAATGAGAAAGCGCCCCTACTGAAAACTACAAGTATTACCTGTTAAACATTTTCTGTTACATCACCACAGCCTCTGCAGGCGACATCCCAGGGGTAGATAACAACATAAATAAATCACACAACCAATGACAATTAATAAACATCCACACAGAAAAAAAAAAAAACATATGTTTTAGTCGAAACGTTCGAATCAAGAACGCGCCCGTACTGGAGACTATACAAACTACACAATATAACCTGTTAAACATTTCTTAAACTACCACAACCTTTGCAGGCGACATCCCAAATCAGATACCACTGACAATTAATAAACAATAACACCAGAAAAAATAGCTGTTCTCCTAACAGAAATGATCCAACTGGGACCATACAAAACTCTAGCCCGTCTCCAACCACAGCCTCTGTGGACGACATCCCGTGCGACGCCTGTGACTGACGTCACAGAGTCGCCAACTGCACAAGATCTAATCAATGGCCGGGACTAGAGGACCAGTTTATGGCGCTGTCTATGGCCTATTTGATAAAATCAATAAACACACATGTGATGGCCCAAACACTTCAAGTAAGCAAGGACACACACAGGTAACAACACTTGGCACTAACCATGTTCCACTGCAACAACCATTTTCCTGGGCCAGGCTGAGAACCAGAAGCGTTGTCAAACGGCAATGTCGCGAACAAAAATTACTCTGTGGTCAATGTTTTTCTTCTTCTAAAAGTCATCAAATTGTGGAAAAAAAAGGACGAAATATCCTTGCAGCACTTAATACTTTGAACAAACGGAGGAGGAACTCAGACTGTGCGATAGACATAACCAATGATAAAGACATCTTCTTTTGGGGTGCCTAGTTTGTTAGGTACCACAGTTAACTAGTTTCCATGGCCAGGTGCACACGCCATTTGTAGGTGACAGGTTCGATTCCCGGCAGGGTAACCATAGCTTTCGATTTTTATGCTGTCTAACGCGTCCTTCTATCTTTCCACTTCCTTCTAAGAGTGCCGAACAATACACTGTCTGTTTTCCCTAACCTGTGTGTTATTCTACCTGCGGAGGATACTGTGCTTTACCCTAAATTATAACCGAGGTCTTGCGACATGGACGAAGGTTATCCCCACCCTATCTTTTACAAAGAGTGGCAACGGAATGGCATGAGAGCTCATCAACCTCTCAATGAACGTTTTTGCCAAAACAAGTTTAAAACAATCTAGCATTTAGAAAGTTTAGTTTAGATTCTACAAAGAAATGTGAATTATTGGAGAACCTTTGAATTATTACAAACAGCACGAGAAGCAAATTACCAAGCACTGACTGGCACTGATACATACAGAGGAAAGTATTGAGATAACACTAGCTAAACACATATCAGTTGCGTATCCTTTACTGCAGGACCATTCAGATATGTTTACTCAGGGGCCGTAATGCTGAGTGAACATTTCAATCGCCGTGTAGCAGAGACACCAGCCCCAGCACAGAGAGATCACTAATACAATACAGTCGACAGTGATACCCTGGCCACATGCTAGGCGGCACAGAGAGATCACTAATACAAAACAGTCGACAGTGATACCCTGGCCACTTGCTAGGCAGCACAGAGAGATCACTAATACAATACAGTCGACAACGATATCCTGGCCAATTGCTAAACAGCACAGAGAGATCACTAATACAATACAGTCGACAGTGATACCCTGGCCACTTGCTAGGCAGCACAGAGAGATCACTAATACAATACAGTCGACAGTGATACCCTGGCCACTTGCTAGGCAGCACAGAGAGATCACTAATACAATACAGTCGACAGTGATACTCTGGCCACTTGCTAGGCGGCACAGAGAGATCACTAATACAATAATACAGTCGACAGTGATAATCTGGCCACTTGCTAGGCGGCACAGAGAGATCACTAATGCAATACAGTCGACAGTGATACTCTGGCCACTTGCTAGACAGCACAGAGAGACCACTAATACAATACAGTCGACAGTGATACCCTGGCCACATGCTAGGCGGGCCGCAGCCAGCTGAATAGCTCCCCCAACCAACCCAACATCTTTTGGTGGTTTGTGATTTCTCAGCACAATTTTATGTTCAGTGGTTTGCCACTGCTTCTTTGACGGTCCGCTGTCGTACCATAAATCACACACACACACACACACGCACACACACACACACCCACACACTCTCATACGCACGCACGCACACACATATGTCGAAACAGAAAGAAGGTGGCCTGCTGCTAAATCTCACGCAGTTAAGATCGAACCGGGCACCTCGGAGCTACGAAGCGCGTTCGCAAGGTCTAACCCACAATGCTGGAACACATTAGATAACACAAAAATGGAGAAGTACCGAGCCACACAGGCACTTAGATCAATAAATGGCCAGCAGGCGAAAACCAGAATCTGGGCGAACACTAGAATCTGAAATCTCCCTTAACATCCTAGGTGGTCAAAGAGGAAACGAAGAAATAATCAATTCAACAAAACGATCCGCGCAGTTCCCAGAAATATCAAATGTCCTCACACAACCAGACGATAAAGTTGAGCGAAAACCCAAGCAAACATATCAGCAAGTAGAGCATTTGTAAGCTGAACTGCGGTTAGCATAATAGTCGCGTATCCTTTACAGGACGTTACAGAACCAACCCCAACAGCCACCTGGCTGTTGGGTGGTTTCTCTAGGCAAATTTATGTCTAGTAGTTTGCCATTGCTTTCTTGACGGTCGGCTTTCTTGATACCACTGTCGAAACCAACGCAAGGCGCATGACCCACAGCTGGGATCGAACCCGGCATCCCGGCATTACGAAGCGTTTGCATCGACTTAGCCACAGAGCCGACGGTTAACATACTAATACCTACCGAAAATAAAGGACTCACTTCTGTGTCTGGTCTGGTAGTCAGTTCCACAAAATTACCCACACAGTTGACACAAAAACAAAATGTCTTTACATAAACAATTATCAAATGTAGACAACAAACTGAAGCATATATCATATATAATAGCAAGAACGTGTTCAAAGAGAGGCCAGCAAAACATTTCTTGCTCAGAGATGCTACATTGAATCCTAGACCTGAATTACGCAACACTTTCTCACAGTCAACTGAAATAATAATACCCCCCACCAAAAGCAGTCACCAATGTAAAAGACAAACCAGTCAAGAATATCGGCACGACTGTTTTTAAATGCGGTCAACTCATCAACGAATGACAACAGCTGCTACACATGTCTCTGGCAGTGAAATTCCTCCAAACTCTCCGCTGCCGGGAACCACAACCTGCCACACAGCTCGTTAACAAATGTCCGCACAGATGAATATCATACCTCGTCCTGACAGGCTGATGTTTGTAAGTTCGTACAGTTGAGGCTATCGATCTGCACGTCGTGTGTGAACTTTACAACCACCTGATTCCAGTTTCACGCACATGCATGCGCGCGCGCTGAAGAAACTGGAATGTGGCGCAGGTAGCTACTGAGCTGAACACATTTCCATGAGAGACTGCAGCGAGTCGGGAATAAACAGGTCGTTTGTTTGGCTAAGGTGCACGCGCACTCTGGGAATTCTCCACTGTTACATTCTATAAATAGCATCATGCGCAATTCGCCCAACGGCGGTGAGGACGGATCGGTAGAAAACAGTTTTCGAAAGAATGGATGGATGGCTGTATTCAGGACACCGCTCACTCTAATCACATGAACAAGTTCTAGAGAACTGGACACATATGTAGTTAGACTAACAGACGGGCATGCACATAGACAGACAGACAGTCAGACAAATACCATACAGATATATCAACACACATATTTAAAAAGGCAGAAACTACAAAAAACAACAACACGCCGAACATCAGCTGAGACCAGGCCAAGTTCTACAAGAAACAAGACCGCAGTGGCACCATGCCCAAAAACAGGTAGTTCGTGGGTTGCTGGGCCGGATCTTGATGCCGAGATCAGACTTGTAAATTTCGCCATAGTTACACTAACACAAACACACGCATGCGAGCGCCGTTATTACATGGAATCAGCCAGGTGAGAACTCCCTGTGTTAGAGCAAGTGTGTCTCTCGGGGCAAAAAAACCACAGAGGCTACATAGTTTCCGTGTCTAAACAGGCTGATTTATTTTCTTTTGACGTTCTTTACCTGATAAACATATAGACATAATACACACAGAAATACAAGAGGGGTATTTACAGCATTAGGAAATATATGGAAGTTGTCGGAACTTAAACTAGTAAGAAACTTAAAATTTGTAGCTTCAATGTAAATCGGTATTACTGTATGGAGTAGGAACAGTTTGAAAAAACTGAAACAATTATTTAAATGAAATAAAAAAATATTCATTAACTATACCTGTGGGGAATAGAAATGATTTAATGGTATAGTAGAATGCTAATAGCTACAATGTCTTTGCACTGGAACCCACAGGGCATAGACATAAAGGAAGAAAAAAAAAAGAAGGGAGCTAGAGAGCGAAGTCAAAAAGATGGAGAGGAGCTGCATGCGATAGCGAATGATAGAACGATTTGACGTGAGTTTGTTGATGGCCTATGCTCCACTAGGGGCTAGAAAGAAGCAGAGAAGAAAAAAAAGTAATAGTAGTAGTAGTAGTAGTAGTAGTAGTAGTAGTAGTAGTAGTAGTAGTAGTAGTAGCAGCAGCAGCAGCTGAATAAGTAGTTGTAGTAGCAGCAGAAGAAGCAGCAGTAGCAACAGCAGCAGCTAAAGTAGTAGTAGAAGCAGTAGCAGCAGCAGCTTGTAGTAGTAGTAGTAGTAGTAGTAGTAGTACTAGTAGTAGTAGCAGTAGTAGTAGTAGTAGTAGTAGTAGTAGTAGTAGTAGTAGTAGTAGTAGTAGTAGCAGTAGTAGTAGTAGTAGTAGTAGTACTAGTAGTAGTAGTAGTAGTAGCAGCAGTAGTAGTAGTAGTAGTAGTAGTAGTAGTAGTAGTAGTAGTAGTAGTAGTAGTAGTAGTAGTAGTAGTAGTAGTAGTAGTAGTAGTAGTAGTAGCAGTAGTAGTAGTAGTAGAATCAGCAGTAGTAGTAGTAGATTACAATAGTTAAATATTACCCGCATATATTTTCCCAGGGCGTAGGATGTCAACGCCGGATTTTGTTGGCTGTTTGTGGGTTTACCAGGCAATTTTAGCTTCAGTAGTAGGTCACTCTTCTCTCAAAGGTCGAATGTCATACTGTCATTGCCAAAATCAACGCAAAGCGGTCAGCAGCTGAACTGAACCGCTATGTCGGATGTGTGGCACCGTGTTCACAACACCCAAGCCACAGAGGCTTTCGCTAACAGTTAAGTAAAGTGTTAACAAAAACTGTACACCAGAAAAGGCAAGTAAGCATTCATTAAATACGTTTAAATACTCATTAATAAAAAAAATACATTTAGATACTTATAGCATAATAGATCACCAAAGCATAAACAGGGAGCCCAGAAGCAATTTCAGACCCTACAGGAATGCAGCAAGAAGACAGCGGCAGCACAAGGCAGTGTCAAAGACTCATTTCTCCGTGTGGGTTCGGAGACACTAACGTACCACCTCACACCCCTCCCCCCCCCCCCCCCCCGGAAAAAAAAAATGTTGTCAAAGTCAACTAGTTATGGGTGTGTATTTCTAAGCTGGTGTGTATCAGCCCGAGAGCTGCCGAACCAACAGTCTGCAAACAAAATGCCAAATCTGTCAGGCACCATAATTTTCTTATAGTGATAGAATAAAAATACCTTAACTGCCTGAATTCACCCCCCGCCCCCAAAGGCGACTTAGGACTGAATACCTTTAGGCCTTTGGCCCATGTCGGCTCTGTGGCTAAGTCGATGTGAACGCTTCGTAATGCCTGGGTGCCGGGTTCGATCCCAGCTGCGAGCTATGCACCTTGCGTTGGTTTCGACAGTGGTATCAGGAAGAAGACTGTCCAGAAGCAATGGCAAACTACTGGACGTAAATTTGCCTAGAGAAACCACACAACAGCCAGGGGCTGCTGGGGTTGGTTCTGCAACGCCCTGTAAAAGGATACGCAACTAACCTTTCTGAACCTTAGGCCCATGCATCTGTCACGAACTGTGCAAGTTAGGATTTTTATCTTTGCCTCTGACTTTTACCCTGTAACACTATTCTGTCGTAACTTTTACCCTGTAACACTACTCTGTCGTAACCTTTACCCTGTAACACTATTCTGTCGTAACTTTTACCATGTAACACTATTCTGTTGTAACTTTTACCCTGTAACACTATTCTGTCGGAACTTTTTCCCTGTAACACTATTCTGTCGTAACTTTTACCCTGTAACACTATTCTGTCGTAACCTTTACCCTGTAACACTATTAGGTCGTAACCTTTACCCTGTAACACCATTCTGTTGTAACTTTTACCCTGTAACACTATTCTGTTGTAACTTTTACCCTGTAACACTATTCTGTCGTAATCTTTACCCTGTAACACTATTTTGTCGTAACCTTTACCCTGTAACACTATTCTGTCATAACTTTTACCCTGTAACACTATTCTGTTGTAACTTTTACCATGTAACACTATTCTGTCGTAACTTTTTTCCTGTAATACTATTCTGTAGTAACTTTTTTCTTGTAACACTGTTCTGTCGTAACTTTTACCCTGTAACACTATTCTGTCGTAACCTTTACCCTGTAACACTATTCTGTCGTAACTTTTACCCTGTAACACTATTCTGTCGTAACCTTTACCCTGCAACACTATTCTGTCGTAACCTTTACCCAGTAACACTATTCTGTTGTAACTTTTACCGTGTAACACTATTCTGTCGTAACTTTTTCCCTGTAACACTATTCTGTCGTAACCTTTACGACTTCTGCAATATTTTTCGAGCTATATATCTTTTCCATGTTTTTGATGTATCG
>CAJHNH020001214.1:127500-137500 GCA_905116865.2 Candidula unifasciata | reverse complement strand
CTACTGTATATCCAACTGTACTGAACAGACCAGACGTTCACTTGGTACGCTCGTAGGTGGTGCACAAAGATAACGCTTGACAGTATGAACCGAGCTGGGAAATCTTTATATGTTTATTTTCCACCAGTCCAGAAACGGGTGTAAAGTAACTACTATTCGTATTCGGCCCGACCGCAACTATTCGGCCGAATACCGAATAGTTATTAAGTCCACTATTCGGCCCTGAAGCGAATACGAAGCGAATATTCGGTACGGCCCTAAACTTAACACACTTCTTTCCTAGAAAACTGATACTTTAAGCAATAACAGTTTATGTCAGAATAACGTTTAATAATAGTACTTTGATAGAAAAGGTTATAGTATCACAGCTAGCAGCGTGGCTCCGTGTAACAACTGGGTGTGGCGTGGGGGGGGGGGGGGGCGGGGGAGTTCTGAACAATGAAAAATGTTAACAGGAAACCAGCAAAGACCTGGAAAGCTGGTGGATACTGAATGAGATAACGGACACAATTTTATTTAGTTGTCTGGAAGATAAATCAGAAAGTGACGTGCGGCGCCAGTGAACAGACGAAATAAGCAGACGACAATAACAGACTGCCGGAATGGAGATCACTACATTCGAGAGTATGTAATCAGGAATCGTGTTGAAAATACACTACTGACAGAATAATTATAAATGAACACAAGACATGGGTGACAAAGAGAATGATAAATTAAATGTGTTGGCGACAGTGCTAAAAATATTTTTGAACAATACGTTTAAAAAAATTTCAGAACATATGATTAAGGTTAAAAAGTAAATCTAATAAACTCCGCCCCAATACGAGACGCAATCTGTGATACTTTGAAACCCCACCCCGTCTGTCGCTGAGAGCCCTAATGGAACCTAACAGTTTAAAAGGAATTCTGAGACTTGTGCAGGGAGATTTTAATCCGAATATTGGCACTTTGTGTCATCGTGTGTTAATCGCACGTTGTACGGTCCTGGTGGGGTTGAACGCCACTCACCAGATAGATTTAAATGAGCACCCCCTCCCCCTATATATATATATATATATTCACAACAGCCAGTATTACCGCCTGAACGGTAGACCATCAACTATTCTAGCCAATTAAAGTGAGAAATATACGTTTATATACAGCCAATCGTAATTTACGGAACTGAAAGAAGGGACGGTTATCGGATAAGTGAGAAATATGTGTCCGGCTACATTAGAGAAATCCGGAGTTCTGCTGAAAAAAAAAAGGTGAAGTCGTGAGATATAAACCAGCGTCTTTGAGCACGGCTATACACCATAAATGTTCTGTCACCAGTACGGGCAGCTGATTAGAAACTGTCCGCCTGTGTCACCGCCCCTACTCAACTCTGTAGCCACAGCGACGTTCCTTCATCTACCCCAGAGAGTCAACTCTAGTACTCATTAACTAGCGGCTGGGTGAACCACGGGAACCGCCCGGTTTCGAACACAGGTCGTCGGCTGCAGCGAGTCGCAGCTGGATTTGAAAACGAGGTTTCCTACTGACTGCGCTAACGAGACCACTCGTCCAGATAAGTGAGTTCTGATTTCACAGTTCTGCTGGGGGACTCTGGGCCAACACTCAGTCTACTAGCTGCAATACATACATGGGTATCAAAGTAGAGCAGTGGCTAGTGTGCTAGTCTACTGGCCCAGTGGTCATGTGTTTAATTCTGTATTAGAGACGATTTTTCTAGGGGGAAAAAAAATCATTTACAACTCTCAGGATGACAAAACCTAAAACGAGTACCAAGAAGACATGGAACATCATATCCACAGTGGTACGTCTTCTTCTTCTTTTGCCACAATTTATTCACCAATGGAGTACTAACCAACTCAGCATTCCAATCCTTTGATACGGCGTGCAACTCATGTCATACTATGTCACTAAAGGGGATATTGACAAAACAGTGAACCTTACACAGATAAAACTATAGTGTATTTGTGAGATAAGGAAGAACAGATAAAACTACAGTGAATATTTGAGAAAAGGAAGAACAAATAAAACTATAGTGAATAGGTAAGATACGGAAGAACAGACAAAACTATAGTGAATAGGTAAGGTACGGAAGAACAGACACAAAAAATATATACTGAATAAGTTAGATGTGAAGAACAGAAAACAAAACTACAGAAAATGGGTGAGATATGGAAGAACAGATAAAACTACAGAGAATGAGTAAGATCAGGAATAACAGTTACAAATGAAGAAAATAAGTGAGATACGGAAGAACAGTTTCATCTATAGTGAATAGGTGAGATAACAAAAAAAAAAAGACAAAACTACAGTGAACAGGTGAGATGATGAAGAACAGACAAAACTACAGTGAATATGTGAGACAATGAAGAACACATAAAACTGGAGCGAATAAGGGAGATACAGAAGAACAGATAAAAACTACAGTAAGATAATAAGTAAGATAATGAAGAATGGATCAAATTAGAGAGAATAAATGAGATATGGAAAAAGATAAAACTAGAGTGAATAGGTGAGATAAAGAAGAGCAGATGAAACTACGGTGAATAGGTCAGATAAGGAAGAACATACAAAACTACAGAGAATGAGTGAGATAGGGAAGCAACAGATGAAACTATAGTCGACAAGTAAGTTAATTAAGAACAGATAAAAACTATACTGAAAAAGTGAGATAGGGAAGAACAGACTCGCGAGATAAGGAAGAACATATAAAACTAAAGCGAATAAGTGAGATAGGGAAGCAACAGATGAAACTATAGAGAATAAGTGAGACAAGAAGGAAACAGGCTTGACTATCTGGAGTAAAAGAAGCGAAAGAAACCAGAAAATGCCCAACCCAAACATTAAAAACCCGCTGACGTCATCACTCACCCACATAACAGATAGTCAGTTTTATTGATTGCCTCCAGGGAACGTGACATAAACAAACGGAGCCGAGAACAGCGGATTCTCAGTCGCCGGGGCTTCAATCAATGGATTTCACGCGCCATACTTCTGGCCAGATCAGCAGAATACAGAGTCAGGGCTATCCCGGAAAGTAATCACTAGTTACTACAGAGATTCTCAGCCTTCCTAATGCCGCGACCCTTTAATAAAGTTCCTTGTGTTGCGGTGAGCCTTAACCGTAAAACTATTTTCGTTGTCACTTCAGAACTTCAGCGAATGTGTGTTTTCCGATGGTCTTTGGCGACTCCTTTGAAAGGACTCCGCTAAAGGGCTCGCGACCCAAAGGTTGAGAATCGCTGAGTTACTGGCTGACGGATGGGATGGACTGAGCAGATAAACAGTTAGAAAAAAACGGCCGTATGGGGTTGTGACTTGTCTCCAGGCAAGCAAGCTGTAGGGATGATAACAAGAAGTAGTTTCACATGTTTGCCATAAAAAGGAGGTGTAATACGTGTTTTCTGTTAGCTGGAATAACTCTCTCTCTCTCTTACTCTCTCTCTCTCTCTCTCTCTCTCCCTCTCTCTTAAAGCACTACTGTAATAGACACTCTGTAGTGAGTACCAGTCTTTTTTCGGATACTCTGTCCATAGGAAAAAAAGCCCCAAAACAACCCCCCCTCTCTCTCTCTCTCTCTCTCTCTCTCTCTCTCTCTCTCTCTCTCTACCAATAGGTGATTTTAAAACATATTATGTCTTTCAAATAAAAAGTATAAAAAGGAGACACGTGTACTGCCCAATAATTATATATGGCATTTGCCGGCGCATCAATGCACTACTTATGCTGGGCGAAATGTCAAGTTTTAACATTATAAACAAGTCGAAACATACTCGATAGTTAAAAAAAAAGTTTTAAAGAGGTGGATAGCGAACGACCACCCACACACCCAGCCCCCCCCCCCCCCCCCACACACACAACACAGAGAGAGAGAGAGAGAGAGAGAGAGAGAGAGAGTGAGACAGAGAGAGAGAGAGAGAGACAGAGAGAGGAAAACTGGAACATAATGTGATCACAGGAACGATATGTGGCAACAGAGAGAAGGAACACAACAAGAGATGAATGTTGACAGCAGTCTGTCATGGCATCGATGGGTGTCAGCAAAAAAAAACTGATACCTGCTGTTGAAATCGCAGATTGTGGAGAGACATGATTGCCCACGCCAGTCAGCAGGGCATTTGATGATGATAACCATACATGTCGTATATAAATAAGCCCCCTCCTCTTCCACCTTATTTTTTTTTCTCTCTCTCTCTCTCTCTCACACACACACATGCACGCACACAGATACTGACCTAACACAAGGAGAACACCAAGAGAGACGTAGTGCAGTCTGAGAGCGTGTAGAACACTGCTTCATTGACTGTACTTTCTTTCTTTCTTTCTCTCTCTCTCTCTCACACACACACACATGCACGCACACAGATACTGACCTAACACAAGGATAACATCAAGAGAGACGTAGAACCGCCTGAGAGCGTGTACAACACTGCTTCATTGACTGTACTCTCTCTCTCTCTCTCTCTCTCTCTCTCTCTCTCTCACACACATGCACGCACACAGATACTGACCTAACACAAGGATAACACCAAGAGAGACGTAGAACAGCCTGAGAGCGTGTAGAACACTGCTTCATTGACTGTACTTTCTCTCACATGCCCTGGACAGTCTCCCTCAACGGAAGTCTTTATGGAAGCTTCAAACATGGGAACCACGACAGTCTGAACACGACCTCAACACATCCAAAGATTTTGGACGATGGAAGACTTGCAGGCCAACGACATCAACTGCCACCAATACTTGCAATGCTTTACGTTTACAGGGTCTACGTGGCCATCTATTTTACACCTTGGAAAGCAATACCTAGAATTTTAACCTGCAGTATCAGAACTATGTGTCGACTGAGACAGACGGCACCAGTGGCAGGACAAATGAGATATCATAGACACATTGTATAGACACATGTGCAACAAGTGGAATGAGTAGTCAAACAGCTTCTTAGCACAGGCGAACAGTCCTCAAACCATCATTACCATGCCGCAGCAACAGGCTTTTTGCAAAACATCGCTCTCACAACGTACATGGTAAAGCCAATCCGTCTCCTGCCAACTTGCCAGATTTCCATGCCCTGGATGTCCTTCCTGGTCGTTGCCTCTTCTGCCGGGACCCATTCGCTACACCACTGCTCTACCGAAACCATTATGGTGGATTATGTTGTCGAAGCTGACTTTGGCCACTAGTCTGACCTATCCTCAAATGGATCCAGGTAATGTCATGGGAAGTAAAGGCGGCCGGTGTAATGCCGTGGTTTGATTATCTGTCTCTGGTTATGATCACCTGCATCTGGTTATAATCACCTGTCTCTGTCTGGTTATGATCACCTGTCTCTGTCTGGTTATGATCACCTGTCTCTGCCTGGTTATTATCACCTTCTCTGTGATTTTGATCACCTATCTCTGTCTGGTTATGATAACCTGTCTTTGTCTGGTTATAATCACTTGTCTCTGGTCGTGATCACCTGTCTCTGTCTGGTTATGATCACTTGTCTCTGGTCGTGATCACCTGTCTCTGTCTGGTTATGATCACCTGTCTCTGTCTGGTTATGATCACCTGTCTCTGTCTGGTTATGATCACTTGTCTCTGGTCGTGATCACCTGTCTCTGTCTGGTTATGATCACTTGTCTCTGGTCGTGATCACCTGTCTCTGTCTGGTTATAATCACTTGTCTCTGGTCGTGATCATCTGTCTCTGTCTGGTTATGATCACCTGTCTCTGTCTGGTTATAATCACTTGTCTCTGGTCGTGATCACCTGTCTCTGTCTGGTTATGATCACTTGTCTCTGGTTATGATCACCTGTCTCTGTCTGGTTATAATCACTTGTCTCTGTCTGGTTATGATCACCTGTCTCTGTCTGGTTATGATCACTTGTCTCTGTCTGGTTATGATCACCTGTCTCTGTCTGGTTATGATCGCTTGTCTCTGGTTATGATCACCTGTCTCTGTCTGGTTATGATCACTTGTCTCTGTCTGGTTATGATCACCTGTCTCTGTCTGGTTATAATCACTTGTCTCTGTCTGGTTATGATCACCTGTCTCGGGCTATGATCACCTGTCTCTGTCTGGTTATAATCACTTGTCTCTGTCTGGTTATGATCACCTGTCTCTGTCTGGTTATGATCACTTGTCTCTGTCTGGTTATGATCACCTGTCTCTGTCTGGTTATAATCACTTGTCTCTGTCTGGTTATGATCACTTGTCTCTGTCTGGTTATGATCACTTGTCTCTGTCTGGTTATGATCACCTTTCTCTGTGATTTTGATCACCTATCTCTGTCTGGTTATGATAACCTGTCTTTGTCTGGTTATAATCACTTGTCTCTGGTCGTGATCACCTGTCTCTGTCTGGTTATGATCACCTGTCTCTGTCTGGTTATAATCACTTGTCTCTGGTTATGATCACCTGTCTCTGTCTGGTTATGATCGCTTGTCTCTGGTTATGATCACCTGTCTCTGTCTGGTTATGATCACTTGTCTCTGTCTGGTTATGATCACCTGTCTCTGTCTGGTTATAATCACCTGTCTCGGGCTATGATCACCTGTCTCTGTCTGGTTATGATCACCTGTCTCTGTCTGGTTATGATCACCTGTCTCGGGCTATGATCACCTGTCTCTGTCTGGTTATAATCACTTGTCTCTGTCTGGTTATGATCACCTGTCTCTGTCTGGTTATGATCACTTGTCTCTGTCTGGTTATGGTCACCTGTCTCTGTCTGGTTATAATCACTTGTCTCTGTCTGGTTATGATCACTTGTCTCTGTCTGGTTATGATCACTTGTCTCTGTCTGGTTATGATCACTTGTCTCTGTCTGGTTATGATCACTTGTCTCTGTCTGGTTATGATCACCTGTCTCTGTCTGGTTATGATCACTTGTCTCTGTCTGGTTATGATCACCTGTCTCTGTCTGGTTATAATCACTTGTCTCTGTCTGGTTATGATCACTTGTCTCTGTCTGGTTATGATCACTTGTCTCTGTCTGGTTATGATCACTTGTCTCTGTCTGGTTATAATCACTTGTCTCTGTCTGGTTATGATCACCTGTCTCTGTCTGGTTATGATCACCTGTCTCTGTCTGGTTATAATCACTTGTCTCTGTCTGGTTATGATCACTTGTCTCTGTCTGGTTATGATCACTTGTCTCTGTCTGGTTATGATCACTTGTCTCTGTCTGGTTATAATCACTTGTCTCTGTCTGGTTATGATCACTTGTCTCTGTCTGGTTATGATCACCTGTCTCTGTCTGGTTATGATCACTTGTCTCTGTCTGGTTATAATCACTTGTCTCTGTCTGGTTATGATCACTTGTCTCTGTCTGGTTATAATCACTTGTCTCTGTCTGGTTATAATCACTTGTCTCTGTCTGGTTATAATCACTTGTCTCTGTCTGGTTATGATCACTTGTCTCTGTCTGGTTATGATCACTTGTCTCTGTCTGGTTATAATCACTTGTCTCTGTCTGGTTATGATCACTTGTCTCTGTCTGGTTATGATCACCTGTCTCTGTCTGGTTATGATCACTTGTCTCTGTCTGGTTATGATCACCTGTCTCTGTCTGGTTATAATCACTTGTCTCTGTCTGGTTATGATCACTTGTCTCTGTCTGGTTATGATCACTTGTCTCTGTCTGGTTATGATCACTTGTCTCTGTCTGGTTATAATCACTTGTCTCTGTCTGGTTATGATCACCTGTCTCTGTCTGGTTATGCTCACTTGTCTCTGTCTGGTTATGATCACCTGTCTCTGTCTGGTTATAATCACTTGTCTCTGTCTGGTTATGATCACTTGTCTCTGTCTGGTTATGATCACCTGTCTCTGTCTGGTTATGATCACTTGTCTCTGTCTGGTTATGATCACTTGTCTTTGTCTGGTTATGATCACTTGTCTTTGTCTGGTTATGATCACTTGTCTCTGTCTGGTTATGATCACTTGTCTCGGGCTATGATCACCTGTCTCTGTCTGGTTATGATCACTTGTCTCTGTCTGGTTATGATCACTTGTCTCTGTCTGGTTATGATCACTTGTCTCTGTCTGGTTATGATCACTTGTCTCTGTCTGGTTATGATCACTTGTCTCGGGCTATGATCACCTGTCTCTGTCTGGTTATGATCACTTGTCTCTGTCTGGTTATGATCACTTGTCTCGGGCTATGATCACCTGTCTCTGTCTGGTTATGATCACTTGTCTCTGTCTGGTTATGATCACTTGTCTCGGGCTATGATCACTTGTCTCTGTCTGGTTATGATCACTTGTCTCTGTCTGGTTATGATCACCTGTCTCTGTCTGGTTATGATCACTTGTCTCGGGCTATGATCACCTGTCTCTGTCTGGTTATGATCACTTGTCTCTGTCTGGTTATGATCACTTGTCTCGGGCTATGATCACCTGTCTCTGTCTGGTTATGATCACTTGTCTCTGTCTGGTTATGATCACTTGTCTCGGGCTATGATCACCTGTCTCTGTCTGGTTATGATCACTTGTCTCTGTCTGGTTATGATCACTTGTCTCGGGCTATGATCACTTGTCTCGGGCTACGATCACCTGTCGCTGTCTGGTTATGATCACCTGCCTCTGTGGTTTTGATCACCTTTCTCTGTCTGGTTATGACTACACAACCCACCCAGTGCCGATTAATGTACAAAATACAGATCTAGCGCTACACGCCTGATGTGCCGAAGACGCGAAATGGGTTCTATATATAAGGGCATTCAAACACTTGGCCGCCACAGCGATAAGGAAGCTGTAAGGCACATGCATGGTTGTATATCTTCTTCTTCTTCTTCTTCTTCTTCTTCTTCTTCTTCTTCTTCTTCTTCTTCTTCTTCTTCTTCTTCTTCTTCTTCTTCTTCTTCTTCTTCTTCGCGTTTACCGGCTGTAATCTCCAGCGGGAAGTTCTGGATGTTAGTCCAACTCTGGGTTTAAGTCTTGTTCCATAACATGAGTATTGTGTGCACAACAGTTTAACAGATCCGACTTTATTGTATTCAGATTGTTGGTTCCTTGTCTTTCAGACAGATACACTCCGACTTCGAAGTACACCCCGATTAGTCGAATTTTACAACATGCTTGATGGGAGGCAGTGGGTCTATTCTTTTTCTGCCCGCAATAGGGCCCTGGAACCCACACGGGAAGAATGGCTTATCATATGTCTGGTAACAGCTATGTAGAAGCATCATAGACATACAAGAGCTGTCAACAAGTATGATCACACACGCCAGATGGCAAAGCCGATGAAAAAGACTATCAATGCACCCGTCAGTTGCCATGGCCATTGTTGACACCAATTCAATGTATCAAACTAAATCAGTTCAAGGGAAATTACTTTCCCATTCATGTCACCGACGGATCGGATCCTTTCATCAGCTGCGTTCAATATTCGTGAACCTATGCATTCAATGTTTTATACTGAGCCTCCCAAACAGATAACACTCAAGGACCAGACCCAATCCTCCGGGCGGTCATAACAGAGTAAAGTTCAGGAGCTTTATATTTAATATCGATTCCCAGTTCAATATCTGGATCCGTTCCGTCTGATCGATCTTATCTAACGTAGCTTTAACATATTTTTGCTATTTATAGTCGTCCCATTGCAATTTTTCGTTTTCTGAAGCCCACCTTGGCTTTTGCCGGGGGCCCTTGAACAAAGCTAGGCCAAAAATGTGGCCATAACGGCTGAAAGGGGTTTCTGGGACCTCTCCACGGGTGACCCTTATCCGCATGGTGATACTTTGTGTCACCAGGTGTTTATCGCTTGTGTGGTGTCCTGGTGGGGTACAACAAGCAAGCAAGCAGTTTAATCAGTTCAACATGCTTCCACGGACGGTGGTCGTGTTAGAAAATCGACAGCATTGTTTGTCTTCGTAACTTGCTCCACAGTTCTTTGACATTAAGTAACATGTTTTCAACCTTGGAATAAGTGTACTATCTTCTGACACACATTAGTCGCTGACGTACTTTCAGACTCGTAAAAACAAGCAAACTCTTTCAGTGCCAAAGTTGCAGTTACTTCAA
>CAJHNH020001214.1:0-122500 GCA_905116865.2 Candidula unifasciata | reverse complement strand
AGGATCGGACGCCCGTGTGCATTCTTGCGCCCGTTAAAAAAAATAAGCCTTGGCAACTGGAAATCGAAAAGAGTAGCCTAACGGCGCTGCCCTGGCAAAATTTAGACTTAAAAATCTACCCAAAGTATTTCAGGATGCTCGCCGGTGCTACAGCGTCTGTGCACTATGCTGGGCCTCTTCGGACTCAGACTTGAGTTACCCGTGTACCATGATGCTGGTCCGTTGTTCAAACCTCAAACGCCGTATCTACTGTCTACATGTTCTGCTAGTAAATATACACCCGCTATCTACACACGAGAAAAGCACATTTACAAGTATTATCTAGACGTGCCAGAATGGAACGAAATAATAGATGAGAGTGGCGCTATCTTTTGCATGTGGCAGGTAAGTAACGCAAAAACTGCGCATACACCATACACAGTAATATCAATAAATAAAATAAAGAAATTAACATTAATTATTTTTTGGCATTTCAGCAAAATATTCATAATAACAATATTGTTTTTTTTTTAAAAATCGTTGTGCACTTTAAAAAATGATAAAGCCCTGTGGGACCACCGGTGCTTTCTTTTGAGCCTCTGAACTGGAGTACATCGTTGACCGGAACAAGAAGCAGAGGCGGACCAAGAGAGAAGATGCCAGACCATGCATGTCAAACTGAGTGTCCCATGAGGGCCACATAGGTCAAATTATATCGTCATGGGGGCCACGCGTGAGTCAAATTATGTCGCCATAACGGTCATACGGATCAAATTATTTCGCCATGACGGTCACACGGGTAAAATTATTTCGCCATGACGGTCACACGGGTAAAATTATGTCGCCATTACGGGCACACGGGTAAAATTATGTCGCCATGACGGCCACATGGGTTAAAGTATTTTGCCATAGGGGCCACATGGGTCAAATTATGTCGTTATAAGCACCGCGTGGGTGAAGTTATGTCGTCATTAGGGCCACGTAGGTCAAATTATGTCGCCATTAGGGCCACGTGGGTTAATTTATGACGCCATTAGGGCCACGTGGGTGATATTATGTTGCAATTAGGGCCACGTGGGTGAAATTATGTCGTCATAAGGGCAACACACGACAAATGACTAGAGTCAACAAATAAAAAGTATTGCGGAATATTTGCTTTGTGCTAACCACGGGTCGCCAGTTTGACGTTCTGGCTTAGTGGCAACGATGATAATCTATATCGGAACTGAGGGACGCAAAGTACACGAGTCAAAGGCTGTGGACAGACATGGCTGCATAAGGCAAGGATTATAGGAAGATATCGCAGCTTAGCTGTGAACCACAAAACTAACGTGCTAACCACCACTTTAATGGTGACAGCAAAAGAAAAATATAATTTAAAATCTGTGATTTCCAACAGGGGAAGGGGTGTTCCGCAGTGGCGCAAGAAACTTTTTTTTTAATGGTTTTGGGGGAGGGGTTGAATTATGAAACTAAGTGAATTTGTAATAACCTGTCAGAGAATCGTTTTTTTTTTTTTTTCGAGTTTATTAATAAATAAATGTTTTCAAACAACAAAGCAAAAAGCCATAGACGCTATTGTTTTCATGACGGGTTGCACATCTACCGTTACCTTTTTTGTCTGTTCTCCTAATTTAAATCAACTAAAAAAAATTGGACTGGAGAAGCGTGAGGGTGTTGCGTGAGAGTGTTGCCATATATTAAATAAAAAGGAGTGTGTGGTGTCGCCACATGAGAAATACAGTTGAAAACCAGTTACCAAAATGACTGAAAGAATCACAAAGTAGAAATGCTAACGTTCTGACAATGCCTCTCCCTTAAATCCCCCGACCAAATATGTAACGCCATTTTTTAAAGCTCCCAACCCGGCTGTTGTCAAGGACCCTAATACAACCTAACGTCTGAATGGGATTTCTGGGACTTGCGCCGGGGGGATTCTTACTCGAATGTTGGCACTTTGTGGCACGAGGTGTTAACTGTTCCTCATGGTGGGGCTGAACGTCCATGCTTATTAGAAGAGCTATGTGCCCGTGCTATGGGGATGGTCGCTATTTTTGCAGCGTAAACACAACACTATGACCCCCAGGACACAGCAGGCGGCAGCACAACACCGCAGAACGTGGCAACACAGGGCACGGCCTTGACCCTGAAGTCACCCATTCAAGTCCTTTATGCGAGTGTCTATTTTCTACTAAATGCGACTTAACCGATTCATGCTTACATCCGGCTATATTTAGATGTTGTTATAGCTCAGCACCGTGGGTGTTGCAAGCGCGCTTTAATATTCTGAGGTGCTGGGTTCGATCCTCGGTAGAATGATCTGGCGGCAGACCGTTTTACTTTGGTTTCAACAGTGGTGTCAACAGGCGGTCGTTTATTACTTAGTTAATCGATAGATTATCCTCACTGCACATCGGACAATTCCAGAAGCGCTCAGTGCTCTTCAGTTCTGTCAGCTGCGAACGAAAGGAGAAGAAGTTCTGTCATCGTTTAGCGACTGACAACACCAGTTCTATGTTGGTTTTCTATTCTTCTTCGGTTACCTGTAAATTGTTCATGTTTGGCGACACCTCTTTTGACCTGAAGTTCCTGTAGTCTTTAGAGTGCTGCAGACAGAACGTCGTCTCTTCAATCATTTTCTCGTCCTACTTCCTTGAGAGCATTACAAAATGTCGATCTGATCCACTCGTTCATTCCCTCTTACTCCAGAGTGTCCTAGCCGGCGGTTTATTAAGCATGTGCAAAGTCATGAATGTAAAACTGCCGAGTCAACACCACAAATATACTGGGGCTGATTCTGCAACGACTTGAAAAGGATGTGCAGCTGGATCTCGTTCAGACAACTTAGTTCCGAATCTTCGGTAAGGTCATCAACTTTTTTCCGTAGACGGCAAAATAAAGTCCTAAACTGCACAGTGTGTGGCGACACACCAGCCATAGGGACTAAAACCACCAGGCTCACGACCGCCCTTTTCGTTCTGGCCTACACCCTAACAGTTTTTGTGTCTTCGTTTATCAGATATAAACTCCGGCGAAAAGTTCTGGCTGTTCGTCCATCTCTGGACTTTAGTCTTGTTCCCGAACAAGGGTGCTGCGTGTGCATTATTTTACCGATCTGATGGCTTTTTTTTCTTCTTCAGACTGTTGGTTCCTTGCCTCTCAGAGAGATACAATCCTATTCTGAAGTAAGTCCCTATTCAGTCGACTAATATGACAAACTTGTTTGAAAAGGTAGGTAGCAAGGGGTCCAATTCTGGAATCTCCACATAATGACCCGGAAACCTACAAGGGGACCTACCACACGGGGACCTACCACAGGGGACCTACCACACGGGGACCTACCACAGGGGACCTACCACACGGAGACCTACAAGTGGTACAATACAGACATGAAAAAAAATGTACCTTATGCTGCAAACTGTGGTATACAACAAGAAACAGGCAACCTGGAAATATTTGACGGTGGAAGAAATACAGTATTTGAAAAAACAAATGTAAAAGGGCATCATGAACCAGGCGAACAAAAGCAAAACATGCAAGGCAAGGCATAGGTGCGTCTTCAACAAGAATAAGACAACAAATAATTTTATTTAAAGATATAAGGTACAGAGGGTCCACAAGCTTTTGACATTTGGCGTGGAGAAATAAATTTGAAAACTTAATGACCATTGACATGAAACTTTCAAAAGAAAAACCATGAAATGAATACCTAAGTGGCTTAGACACGTTCTGTTGCGGTTTAAAGCCAGGCTGCGAAATCTGGGCAGTGGGTCTGTTCTGGACTCGGCAAAACGAGGCCCCGGAACCAAAATTCTAGATCACGTGAGATCACGTGAGGTGGCGGGCTGTAATGGCCCAGGCCTAGCGACAAACCATAGGATCAGGATCACAATACTCAAGCATATGAGGTGTTTCTACTTTCTCCCATTTGTTTGTTTAACACCGATGCCTTTGTCCTTACAGTTCTTTGTGCGTCTATTTTCGCAGTGATAGTTTTAAGTCTGTTCTTTTTATTTACAGAACGTCTCCAGGTATGGGGTAGAGGTTGGTTTGAGTGAGGACATTATTCAACATTCATGTGTTGTCAGGTGAGAGATGTGTACATCGTCTCTCTCTCTCTCTCTCTCTCTCCCCCTTCTCTTGCACACAGATACCACACACACAAGCCCTTTGCAGGAGTCGCGGAGTACCCGAACAAGGCAGCTAATCAGGTACAAAGTGGCGATGAGTTGTGAGACAGAAGCAATTAGATACGCGAATGTTATTCAGCCAGGGGCTGAGCGGTCTCGAGGTATGATGTCCGCCTCGAGTGCTAGAGGTCCCAGGTTCAGGTCCCAGTGAAGATTGGGATTTTTTTTTTCTGTACACGTGGAATTCTAGTAATTTCTCCTGGTCTCTGTGTAGTGAGATCGGACGCCCGTGTGCACTGTTGCGCACGCAAAAAATTCCCTAGCAGTTGGAAATAGAAAAGAGTAGCCTAACGGCGCTGCCCGGGCAAAATGTGGAGTTAAAAATCTACCCAAAATATTTCAGAAGCCTCGCCGGTTTTAAGGAGCCCGTGCACTGCACTGAGCTACTTCGAACTCAGACTTGAGTTAGAAGTAAAACGGAGCACTTATGGGTTACTACCCGTGTGCCATGATGTTGATCCGTTGCTCAAACTTCAATCAGCCATATTTAGGAACAAGTCATGCAGGGTATAGAGGAAAGCGGGTGGTGCTTCAAAGGGTCCTCTTAACCCTTTTGTAAACCCTTCACAAGTAAACATTTACTAGCGGCGCTACTGGTACTACAGCGACTGAATTCTTTTGTTGAGCAGCGCCGTTCTGGAGTCAACAGGCGTCACAAACTGGGGCTTTAAATAATTGTATGAAAAGGTAAAGGTACAGGTGAGAGGTCGACTTTATTGCACCAGGCTTTATCCCATATGGCTCAGTGTCTCTCCGCAAAACAGCTAGCTGCCTACCGACAGTGTCGCTCAGAGCATGACCTCCGTAGCTACGGCGACGATCCCATGAATCTTCGTAAAAACTGCACTAGTGAATTGAACTCTTTTTTTTTACGGAAAGGAAAGTCAGATGATCGCAGTTCCAACTTCATAGCAAACAGATTACCACACAGTTGTCCCACTCATGTGTCAACGAAAATCGCACCATCCCCGTTGCCTGTGAGAAAACGGTCACAGGCTGCCGTCTCAGCAAAACCACCAACATACATATGTATTAACTGCATAAGAAGCCGTCAGAAGTGCCAGCACAAACATTCCGGGACTAGACATACAGTTCCGCAAATGAAAGTACAGTGCAAAGGCAGGAACTGACCACCTTATTTCTATACATTGTATTTTGGCATACATGAGGACCAGAACCTCAACAGAGCACCTGCCGCGTAGAGTTGAGAGGAGTCAAGGATTGACATCACAGCACTCGGGGCATTCCCATGCGTGCTCCGTCCTCATCTTCAGCAGCCAGCTCAGAGTTCCAATACTGATGGTACGGGTCACAATCTGGTAATATGTCCGTCTTGCCTCTCTCGTCTGATTGTAGTAAGCCGGCCGGACCCTCTGGTTACACTCAGGTACCTCATGCTCTCCAGGCCATAATAATCTTGTTTCTCTACTGATTCCTCTGCTCTACATTGTTAGATATCAATTCACCACCCAGTGGTGCAGATTAGAACCAATCTATTTGCCTGTTCATTACCCACCACGCCGGCATGGCCTGGGAAAAGATCTAAAGTATGCTCACTTCCTGTAACCTTCCCAGTGAAGCTTGCCACTCTGCTCGAAGCATCCTCGTTTTCACCCTTCTCCAGCATGCCTTCAGAGTCTGTTACAATTACGATATGCTTATGAACCTGCCGCGTAGACCACCTCTACTCGATGTCCTGGTACCTGGTCCTGGTACCTGCCATTCCCCAGTAACCCCCATGCCCATAAAGGCAGAGGGTGTCTAGCTTTAGTGGCGATCGCGGTTTGTAATTCCGAGATCAGATCTGTGCCAGCTGCAGGCGATGTGACAACAGACGTCCTGCGTTAATGTCGACACTAGTATCAACATCCGACCGTTTAGTCAGGCAATGGCAAAACTGACAGCCTAGTAAATCCATCAACAGCCAACAAACATGGCGGTTGGTGTGCAATAAAATCTAAAGGATGCACAAATTAACTAATCAGATAACACATTTACAGGCCAAATCTCGGCCCTCATATCTAGGATTAGGGAGGTTACAATGAATGATTAACACACATCATTATCACCACTGCCATGGTCTTGACTACTACTGTCAATTATAAACAGTCTTCAGTCACTGGCAGATGTCCCGACTGACGAGGAAGTATAGGCATTGGAACATAGCAGCTCAGGCCTTTTAAACCCCCACCGGTTGGCTCAATACAGGTAAAGCGGTTCTCCATGTAAGTACATACATAAGGGACTTAGCGAAGAGATGAAAACCCTAATACAAGCTAGTATCCAAGAAAGGTGGCTGGATACCCACACCAGATTTTCTCCTCAAGACTCACTTCATCGCCTCTCTAGAGAGGGACAGTGTATTATATTCAGACTAAGGACAGGACACAACAGATTTCGTCAACATATGTTCAAATTTTTTGGTGTAGGAAATACGGAGACGTGTCCCTGCAGCGTGGCACCCGAAAATGCTGAGCATGTGCTCCAACACTGTCAACTGTATGCTGACAACAGAGACGCAATCTGGCCTGTTCCAACCACACTGAAGACAAAACTGTATGGTACACGAGAGGATATGGATTGCACGATAGCTTTCAAAAAGGCTACCGGCCTCCTGATATAAGTTTTCTGACAGAAGGATCGAAGAAGAAGAAGACTGGAGGACACAGTGAACTGCTTGTGATAGTAAAGGATAGGTCGACTTGCCTGGAGTCGGTCCAGGGGCAATCTTCCACTGGGTGGGAGGAAGTACTGAACTTTATGACGACCATATAAAATTACACACTTAAACAAAGCATAGGCTTATTGAGCGCGCCCCCACCCATCATCATCATTAGGTTTTGAGAAAATTTAGTTGCGTATCCTTTACAGGACGTTGCAGAACCAACCCCAAAATGTTGTGGGGTTTTTCTAGGAAAATTTTCGTCCAGTAGTTTGCCACTGCTTCTCCCCAGACGGTCGGCTTTCTTGATACCACTGTCGAAACCAACACAATGCGCATGGCCCGCAGCTGGAATCGAGCCCGGCACCGCGGCATTATGAAGTTTTCGCATCGACTTAGCCACAGAGCGGTTTTGAGAAAACAAAACAAAAATAGTCAGGCTCAACCAGCACCCTAAAGGGGAAAGCTGGAGGTTATAATTGTGACTGGGTCATTTTTTGGGGAGGGATCCAGAGAAAATAATTTAAAAACCCTTTGACTCGGTACTATGGATATAGCAACCCTTTGGTCTTGATTCCAGAACAGATACCGCATATATGGGAAATATGTGGCTTTTCTGCCTACTCCTGAGCGTGATCTACGACCACAAGGAGTCTGTCACCCGGTCGCCGCGTTGCTGGTTTAAGCAACTTAGCTAGCGCGCCAGGCATATGCGCCACGTAACATGGCTTAGCAGTGCACGCCACCAAAATCTATGAAAAAGACTCATTGCAGTGTTGATGCGATCACAGGAGATAGACCTGATTACTGTAACGACCAGCGACGAAGTCGTCTACCGGTGAGCCAATCAGCGACCCGGTCGCAATGCAGACCCCGCCCTATGTCCTTTACCCCCCCCCCTTTTCTCCTATATTTGGGACTCCGAGATTTCGTGGGGAGTTCCCGGGAAAGTCTAATAGTATAGAGGTGTTAGGGTGTGATCTGAACACTGACTAACACTAACCTGAACTTCCCTAAAATACTGGACATTCCCGGGAACTCCACATACATCTTGGAGTCCCAGAGATGGGGTAACATGCAAGAAAAGAAGTCACCCCCTATACTCAGAATGTTTGTAAGGGGGTAGCCACCCCTCCACCCTCCCTCTTAACCTCCTTTTTTTCTTCATTTTTTTTCTCCCTAATGTTTTCCTTGTGACGGCACACTTCTCGATGAGGCCCACTAAGGTGAACCAGCGACCACATGCCATCTACAGCAACATTGTAATCGTCATAGAGAGAGCAGGCAAACAGATGAGACAAGACACACACACACACACACACACATACACACACAATGTCATAGCGCCATCAACGTAGGAAATCCACGCCATCTAAAGCAATCATCAAAGGTCGGCCCACACAAAAATAACAACCCCCCCCCCCCCCCCGCTCCCAACGCTGCCACCACCACCACCACCTGCACCCGCCTCAACCCCAGGTGCTGAATAGATGCAAGCGTGAGACACTAAATGAGTTGTCGTCATCCGCACGCGGGTCTGTTTACTCAAATTTGCCTGAAAGGCCGTCTTTTCAAAATATTGGAGAAAGGACGCGAAGCAGTAGCGGTGGGAAAGAACTGGTCTGGAGTGCAGTTTCTGAAAGGTGGGATGGGGTGTGGAAAATTTATTTAAAGGCAACGGGGAATCAGAAAAACATATTGCCTGAAATATGCAAATAAGTGTGCAAGGACATGGAATATTTTCTAGCAAGAACCAGTCACAAGGTTCCTGATGTAATTCTGGGGTAGGAAGGGACACACAGGGTGGGGATATTATTCTGTGAGAATACCGGCGGCGAGGTACACATCCGCTGTTGCGATCGTAGTGACAAGGAGGAATGTTGGCCAGGGAGAGAGGCAGGAGGAGACCAAACGAGTAGGCGTTTTTATGGCACTATAGCAAGGGGGGTCATCTGTAGTTGTTCATAAAGTATTGACACCAAAAACTCTAGAAGATGTCAATAGTTTATATAAGATACACTAGCAAGCACACAGATTACCAAAGTATGGCTTACAGAACGTTCTTTGACACCTCCTCTCCTGCAAAAGTGCGCAACAATACTTACAAAGAAGACATGAACAGTTGATGGTAAACATAAGCTCTAAGAACTTAACGCCGTAGGGCTTGTGAATCGTTCGGAAGTTCATTTGTACTGTATGAAGTCGTAAAGCTATGTGACCTGCTCATACTGCCCATATCCCACTGTTTCATACATTGTCATTCCTACATCTCGGTTTTTCAAGCCATTATGCCAACACGTCCACTTCTCCCTTGGTAGTCCACTCTTTGAACTCCTTGAAATATGACGACGTTCTCAGGTTTTCAACCTCCTCATGACAGTTCTTGCACAACAGTGGACTCCGTGGATTCAGCCACCATCCTTAAGGATGACATAACAAACAAAATGTGCTCATACAATAGTCTAAAGTCACTGCTGTTCTGACCAGCAAGTGACTTTACCAACAGTTCTCCACGCTTACATCTGTGATAACTAAGTCTGTGCTGACATCGTGCATCTGTTGATTGTGCTGAACACTACACATGTTGCATCGCGAAGACACATTCAATATATCGCCCTCTGAATCACTTTATACAAATATAAACGGAGAGCATCGATTTCATCGACAATCGTTCACCTTCTTGCCAGCAGGTGTGGCTATCGTGCTTCTCCATCTGCACAGCGGCCTGCATCCACCATCATCGTTCGGGGTCGCTGGTCACACAAGAAAGACGTGCAGGCCCTTCTCCATTTAACACTGCGCAGTCCAACATGCTCCCGGGACTCCAGATGATCACATATGGTCACCACAGTGACCAACAACTTGGCTGAATCTAAACAACTTCAGTCCCAGACAACTGTTACATTATATTAACTTGTCCTGGGCATACTACTACTACTACTACTACTACTACTACTACTACTACTACTACTACTACTACGGCTGCTGCTGCTACTGCTACTGCTACTACTACTACTACTACTACTACTACTACTACTACTACTACTACTACTACTACTACTACTACTACTACTACTACTACTACTACTACTACTACTACTACTACTACTACTACTACTACTACTACTACTACTACTACTGTGCCGTCACATATTCATACAGCTGCGACTATTACTACTACAATTTTCCAAAGCATCAGCGCGGAAAAAAAAAAAAAAAGGTTACACAGTCACACGTGACAAGTCAGGAAAACAAAAATCAACATTCGCAGAGAAGACAAGTAGCTTGATTAGCAAGTACAGTGCAACAGAGAAATCAGTGTTAGTTCCACGAAAGTCCCCCTTAAAGAAACTAGGTCACGTTCCATTTCTTAAGACTGATCTGCTGTCCAGTGGGTTGCGGGTTCACACCTAATTGTTTCCTTTCTGGCTTGTCTTGCATTTACGTTTTTCTTTCGAGAAAGAGAATGTCTGTGACAAAGGTTGCAGCACTCTATAGGGGAGTTGTGGGTTAGACCCAGTTTCTAAATATTTGTGTTGTGTTAAAAGCGCTAGCGTGCTTAAATATTCAACACGCGACATTACCGGCATTGCCGAACACCCCCCGTAGCAGTGTGCGTGGTCAAGTAACTAAAGGTCGACCAATCAAAAGTGAGCTAGTGTGCATATGGAAAGGGGGAAAAAATCCACCTGCACATGGACAGCAAACTGGGTGATGACAGCTTTGATAAATCCACTAAATCCTAGAGTGGGTTCCGAGATCCCATTTATTCGTCGGACAGATGACATCAACAATTCATCTACCCACTGCTCTTTATGGCAAGTAAACAACCATCACCCGTTGCCAATTCACCTCGGAGTGGACGAAGACCAGACACATCTGAATCCGGTTGTCGTTCGCACAGGGGCTACTTGCGCCTCCATTCACAGCTAGGACAACAGATCTGACTCCTGTTATCTATCCCATACAGACTACTGAAGCCGTCATCAACAGCTAGGACAACAGATTTGACTCCTGTTATCCTTCGCCTTAATCTACAAAAGGTGTGGCCAAAAGAAAGGCATGAACAAGGGTGCTTGCGTTATAAGTATTCTGCACAAACAGGAACTCAACAGAGATCAGACAACACATCTTACTCAAGAACACTCGCTCTCCACATGACCCTAACGTTTAAAGTCAAATACAGACCTTTTTCTAACTCATTGGTACGCCACCTTTATGTTACAACTTTCAGTACTAGACAATTTTCCACATCTTGTTGGCCTTTCATAACAAGACATTATGTTCTTGCTGTCTTTTATTAGACAGATGCGACACTAACGTCACGTGTCCTAATTATTAGTTAAACACTTTGGAGACGACTTGGCCGATCTATCGGCCCAAAGCAAAATAGCCAAAAAGACAGATGAACCGATCGGTCAGCCCTAAAATGCAATGCTTGAGATTGGCTGGCAGATTTTCCTACCAGCCAATCAGATTACTTCTCGAATTTCTTGCACATGTAAGCTGTTTAATGACGACTTTCGAGGAAGTTTGATGTATTCTGTCATAGAACAAATGGTTTTATATGTGCCCAATAATGGTACAAAAGACTTCTGCGCCAAAGCAATCAAAAAACGGTAGGATGCAGTAAAACCATGTGCCAGAGGTGTCTGGAGGGCCTACATGGGCCTAACTTCCCAAAATACAAGTGTTGGGACTTTATTCAGGCTTCATTCATCAGCAAATTTGGCCAAATTGTTCTATTTTGTCATGTTTATCCTAAGTAATTAAAACTCATGCATGCATAAATATGCAAATTCGATAACCAATTTGAATAAATGTTGAGATGATTGTGTAAGTTTATTCAATTTTCCACACACACACACACACACACACACATATATATATATATATTCGTGTAGACAATTGAATAAACTTACACAATCATATATATATATATATATATATTGTTAATTAAATGCTTTATTTGAAAAAAAAGTATGTGTGTGTGTAAACTAAGAACATCCTCATGTGAAGGCTCCAAAAAGGCTCCGTCTCCAAAGGGTTAACTATTTATGATCTATAAAGAAGATTAATAAGTCCTTTCAAACCATAGTCCATAGTACTGAGTGCGTCGAAGCTCAAATATTGGGGCAGCTGGATGGAAGAAACAACTCCCTGGTACTGACTTAATTAATTTCAGCTTCAAGCTATTCAGGTACTTTTTGGGACTGAAACTTGCTGATGAAACACACACCACAGCTCTAATGAGGGTAGATAACAGCTGACTGTCGGTCGGGCAACCAGCTGACGGATCAAGGCAATGGAGTAGATAGACATCAAAGGTCACATAAGACAACAGAAAGATATTAACGCTAAATGCACACAGTATATGAATGACTTAGAGGCAGACGGAAGGTGGCGCCACATGGCTCAGCAAACTAGACACAGCTCACGTAATACTCCACCACCATTAGCTAGGTGGATGTGGAGGTACAGCAGAGCAAACAACCAAGGCAAGGCGTCTAGCACAAGAGCTACTAGCTACCGGGAAACTGTTCTACTGCAATTACTGTCAAATCCACTCCTCATTATGGGCCGTTGTGTAACTCAACGCGTAAGGGAAAGGGAGGAGGCGGGACAGAGAGTGCAGGGGCAGTGGTGGAAAGAGAGAGTGAAAAAGGGGGCGGGGGGGGGGCAAGACTTGGAAGGAGATCGGTACAGAGGAGACCTGAAGATAATCAGACAGGGACAGAGTCTCTGAGATAGAGACACTGGGTGACAGATTAACAGGCAGACTGACAGACAGACAGACTTAGACAGACAGACAGACAGACAGACAGACAGACAGACAGACAGACAGACAGACAGACAGACAGACAGACAGACAGACAGACAGACAGACAGACAGACAGACAGACAGACAGACAGACAGACAGACAGACAGACAGACAGACAGACAGACAGACAGACAGACAGACAGACAGACAGACAGACAGACAGACAGACAGACAGACAGACAGATAGACAGACAGACAGACAGACAGACAAACAGGAAGACAGCTGTCAATAGACCTCTTCTTTCATTTTATAAAAATAATAATGACACTAAAAACATCTACCCCACCCTGGTAGTAATATGGTGAGCAAACCGATGCAAAGGCACTACAGCACTAAATAGCTATCCTAATTAGGTATTAAACCAGCATTTAAGCCTATGCACTAGACACTGGAGCACTCAATTATCTATTCCACTTAGGAAGTAAACTTTGATTTAAAACGACACAATAGACACTACACAACTAAATACACATTTCACAGTTAGGCAGTAAACTCTCAGATAAAACGGTACACTCGCCACTGAAGCACTAAAGGCCTTCCTCGCTTAGGAAGTAAACTCCGCATATAAGCCGGTACACTCGCCACTGAAGCACTAAAGATCTTCCTCACTTAGGAAGTAAACTCCGCATATGAGTCGGTACACTCGCCACTGAAGCACTAAAGACCTTCCTCACTTAGGAAGTAAACTCCGCATATAAGCCGGTACACTCGCCACTGAAGCACTAAAGACCTTCCTCACTTAGGAAGTAAACTCCGCATATAAGTCGGTACACTCGCCACTGAAGCACTAAAGACCTTCCTTACTTAGAGAGTAAACTCCGCACATAAGCCGGTACACTCGCCACTGAAGCACTAAAGACCTTCCTTACTTAGGGAGTAAACTCCGCACATAAGTCGGTACACTCGCCACTGAAGCACTAAAGACCTTCCTTACTTAGGGAGTAAACTCCGCACACAAGTCGGTACACTCCCCACTGAAGCACTAAAGACCTTCCTTACTTAGGAAGTAAACTCCGCACATAAGCCGGTACACTCGCCACTGAAGCACTAAAGACCTTCCTTACTTAGGGAGTAAACTCCGCACATAAGCCGGTACACTCGCCACTGAAGCACTAAAGACCTTCCTTACTTAGGGAGTAAACTCCGCACATAAGCCGGTACACTCGCCACTGAAGCACTAAAGACCTTCCTTACTTAGGGAGTAAACTCCGCACATAAGTCGGTACACTCGCCACTGAAGCACTAAAGACCTTCCTTACTTAGGGAGTAAACTCCGCACACAAGTCGGTACACTCGCCACTGAAGCACTAAAGACCTTCCTCACTTAGGAAGTAAACTCCGCATATAAGCCGGTACACTCGCCACTGAAGCACTAAAGACCTTCCTCACTTAGGAAGTAAACTCCGCATATAAGTCGGTACACTCGCCACTGAAGCACTAAAGGCCTTCCTCACTTAGGAAGTAAACTCCGCATATAAGCCGGTACACTCGCCACTGAAGCATTAAAGACCTTCCTTACTTAGGGAGTAAACTCCGCACATAAGTCGGTACACTCGCCACTGAAGCACTAAAGACCTTCCTCACTTAGGGAGTAAACTCCGCACACAAGTCGGTACACTCGCCACTGAAGCACTAAAGACCTTCCATACTTAGGGAGTAAACTCCGCATTCAAGTCGGTAAACTCGCCACTGAAGCACTAAAGACCTTCCTCACTTAGGAAGTCAACTCCGCATATAAGTTGGTACACTCGCCACTGAAGCACTTAAGACCTTCCTCACTTTGGAAGTAAACTCCGCATACAAGTCGGTAAACTCGCCACTGAAGACCTTACTCACTTAGGGTGAGGGAGTAAACTCCGAATATAAGTCGGTACACTCGCCACTGAAGCACTAAAGACCTTTCTCACTTAGGGAGTAAACTCCGAATATAAGTCGGTACACTCGCCACTGAAGCACTAAAGACCTTGCTCACTTAGGCTGTAAACTCCGCAATTAAGTCGGTGCACTAGCTAATACTAAACAAGAGTATACAATTCTCTTTTGATATTAAAACTGTCAGCTTTACTAAACAGACAATACACCAGGAACATTTTGTTTAATACACATAACAAAGGCCTGCCACTATTACTGGCAACTCATATTACATAATAGCCTCTTGTTGAAATCTATGCAGTATTTTGTGCAATCACTCTGATTGGATTGTACCTGGGATATAACTTGCCCTATTACTGTGTCATACACTTTCTATACCTGATTGTTATGCCTGAAATTCTGATATTCATATACGCCTAAATGGCGTCTTCTATGCAGGTGCAATGCACATGGGTCGCGACCCTTCGGTACTATAATTTGAGACCACCCCAAACAAGGGAAATCGAGTGAAACCTCAGCTTAGTTGACAATTCTAGAGGTGTCAATGTGTTGTTATTGCCGAAAGCGTTTAGGACGTCATAATTCTGTGTACTTTTACGTCATCATTCTCACTATGTGTGTGTGTGTGTGTGTGTGTGTGTGTGCGCGCGCGTGTGAGAGTGTTTTTGTTTATTTGACCCGGGCTTTTTTTTCAAGAGCGGAGAGGAGAGGGGGGGGGGGGAGGGGGGTGGTGGGGTGGAAAGAATGCTTACTACTTAGTGACTTCGCCATGCATTTCCTTGATCTGCACAGGTCCGTGTCAAGCAGAGCAGTGTCTGTCTGTCCGTCTGCCTGTCTGTCTGTTTGTCTATCTGCCTGCATGCCTGTCTGTCTACCTTTCTTTCTTTCTTTCTTTCTTTCTTTCTTTCTTTCTTTCTTTCTTTCTTTCTTTCTTTCTTTCTTTCTTTCTTTCTTTCTTTCTTTCTTTCTTTCTTTCTTTCTTTCTTTCTTTCTTTCTTTCTTTCTTTCTTTCTTTCTTTCTTTCTTTCTTTCTTTCTTTCTTTCTTTCTTTCTTTCTTTCTTTCTGTCTGTCTGTCTGTCTTTCTTGCTTCCTTTCTTTCTGTTTTTCTTTCCTAATTTATATGTAATAAAATAAAGCTATGGCAATAGAATCTCCAGACATGGGAGAGGGGGGGGGGGAAGTGGGGGTGGGCGGAGCTTAGCCTCCCTTACAATCTTCTAGACGAAGAGAACTAAGACCCCCTCCCTCATGTTTTCGAGGGTCGAGGCCTCGAAAAGCCCCAGGTTTACCTCCCCACCTCCGGTATTACTTTATGTCTGATTAAAATTGCCTGTGCCAAGCGTAGAAAAGGGTCCCTTACTTACAGAACACTTAATGTGTCAATGCCACGAGAAGGCTACTGTACATTTTCTTATTGTGTTAATACATATCCTCTCTTCCAGTTTGCGCTGCACTGTAGTTTTTCCTCTCCAGGGTGGCAGTCGGCAGAATCGACACCTCAATGATGAGAATCCTACACGTACACATCCTCGTAAGCTCCGTTCAACCGTAGGGTTATAATAGGGCTATCGACGGTTACAAGCAACCTCAAGTCCGCACCAGGCAGGCAGGATCTATCTCACGCATGTCCCCAGTTTAGGACACAGAGAGTTTTAGTAAAGATCTCAAACCACACTTTACCCGGTTGGAGGCCTGAGGTTGTCACCCATCATATCTACGTACTGTTTTTGAAATCCTGCTGCCGAGTGTTTTCTAATGTCTGCATCACACACACAAGATTCGCTGTCTTTCAGTACCTACCTGATGAGATCTACTGCTTCCCTAGCCAGAGACTTCCCTACCTTGGAGTACAACATACTAGACTCCCACTCGGCCCCAATTTGGGTAAACACGCACACCGCAAATCGTAATGTTTACTAGGCGAACCAAATGGCGAGTTAGTATTTACCACTGTTAGGACGGTGCAGAAAAAAGGAGCCGTGAGACGGAGTAGCGGCTGGCAGAGTAGTTAGAGCAGCTAGCTTTCATGTAGGAGACCTAGGGTCAATACTCAGTTAGGGATGGAGAGGTTTTTCTTCGGTGGGCAAAAGTAAAAATCCTAGCCTGCACAGTTCGCGACGACTGCACTAGTCGTATGCCCTTACAACCTCTGACCCATGACCCCTGCCCTACATCCTCCTAAGTTAGTTGCGTATCCTTTACAGGACGTTGCAGAAAAAAAACCCAGCGTTGTTTGGCTGTCGTGGTTTTTCTTGGCAAATTTACGTCCAGTAGTTTGCCGTTGCTCTCTGGACGGTCAGAGTCTCGATACCACTGTCGAAACCAACACAAGCGCAAGGCTCGCTGCTGGGATCGAACCCTGCACCCTGGCATTACGAAGAGCGTTCGCAACGCCTAAGCCACAGACACTTCGGATGGCTGATGCGGTCAACGTGACACCTGCTGTATTGTCACAAAATTATCCGGTTCGAAGGGATGAAGACCCAGAACTATCGGACCACAAATTATTGGACGGTCACTTTAATACAGATTGGTCCTAAAATTTGTGTTTTGATTTTGCCCTTATGAAGGATGGGCAACCTTTTAACAGTGTTGAATAGGAGTAATACCTTCAAGTCGCTCAGTGTAGCATTTTTTTTACATACATTAAACATTGAAACGACCGTAACTGACATATATTTTATTAGCTCCTGTTTAGCAGGCTAATTTGTTTAAAGATCGTATACTACTCCGAAATGGTTTGGCCACCTGATGAGAATGCCCTGGTACCAACTGCCACAGACAGCCAAGCTGAAGAAATATAATGAACACAGAGCAAGGGGAAGACCCCGCAAGATATGCAGCGACATCATCAAGAGCAACCTAACATAAATGAACACCAACTTGTACAATGCATTGGAAAAAGCGAAAAAACGATCCTTACGTCGTCGCCCAAGCACCTCGCTGAGGTAAATGGTGGAAGAGAAGAAGGAGATAAAGAAGTATACTACTACTACATCTGTGTGCTTTACAAAATCGTTCCACGTGCCGCGCCTGGTAGACGTTCTGGAAATACTCAGCAACAACCGTAGACAATTTAAATACCATTATGAAATATTTTGAAAGAATTCACACAGGCTACAAAGTAAACGTATTGTTACACATACCACGGATTATCTCAAAATAATCATCTGCGCCGGTTTAAAGGAAACAAACATGCTTGGGTAGGTTATTTCCTGCTCTGCCATACAATTCCGGCTAAAAATGATTTTCTAAGACCCCTTTAAAGGGATATCGGATATCCTTTTATCACACATTTTTGGCGGGCGCTGCAGCGGTTATCAACTTTGTCCTTTAGGTGACCCAGTAGACATGAGAGTCCCATTTGCCGGTGAAGCAAAACTATGAAATCTGATAACAATATAGCTAGCACGTGAAAGCATTGGAACCCACAGGATAAAAATAATAATGGTAGACCAACCAACCACCCACCCCCACCCCACACACACACACACCCACCCACGCACGCACGCACGCACACACACACACAAAGAGCGAGAGAGAAAAGAGATAAGATAGATAAACACAGACAGACAGACAGACAGACAGACAGACAGACAGACAGACAGACAGACAGACAGACAGACAGACAGACAGACAGACAGACAGATAGATAGATAGATAGATAGATAGATAGATAGATAGATAGATAGATAGATAGAGATATCTATCTATCTATCTGTCTGTCTGTCTGTGTGTCTGTCTGTGTGTCTGTCTGTGTGTCTGTCTCTGTGTCTGTCTGTCTGTCTGTCTGTCTGTCTGTCTGTCTGTCTGTTTGTCTGTCTGTCTGTCTGTCTGTCTGTCTGTCTAATCTATCTATCTATCTATCTATCTATCTATCTATCTATCTATCTATCTATCTATCTATCTATCTATCTATCTATCTATCTATCTATCTATCTATCTATCTATCTATCTATCTATCTATCTATCTATCTATCTATCTATCTATCTATCTGTCTATCTGTCTGTCTGTCTGTCTGTCTGTCTGTCTGTCTGTCTGTCTGTCTGTCTGTCTGCGTCTGTCTGTCTGTCTGTCTGTCTGTCTGTCTGTCTGTCTGTCTGTCTGTCTGTCTGTCTGTCTGTCTGTCTGTCTGTCTGTCTGTCTGTCTGTCTGTCTGTCTGTCTGTCTGTCTGTCTGTCTGTCTGTCTGTCTGTCTGTCTGTCTGTCTGTCTGTCTGTCTGTCTGTCTAAGATAAATAATGCAGTGGGGGAAAAGTAGAACTGTCAGGGGTCAGTTGCAAGCAATAGCAAAGGATAGAACAACCTTATGTAAGTTAGCTGAGAGCCTATGCTCTACTGGGGAATATAAGGCTGAAGAAGAAAAGGAACTAATTTGCGAAGAGAGCATTTCTTTCTTTCTGCGGCATATACTCTCATTTGAACTGGTATCCTTATTATTAACTCTTATGTCCTTTTGCCTCCCTATTCTGTCGATAGATTCCAGCTGTTGAGATGTGTTTCCCTGCAGCTATGTTCAAATAAGGACCAAGAAGAGATACAAATGGACAGCCTACATGATCTGAACACCGAGTACAACTGGTTAACAAACAACCTACCCAGAAAGCGGAGGTATCTTGACCGTGAAAGCAAACATGGCTGGAGAATTAGCTACAATCAGCTGCAGATAAAAACACTTTCTGGCGTTGCATAACGAGAGCAAAGTTCTGTAAAGTGCCTGCTGATCGATAATGATGATGATGTTCAAGCCAGACAATAACACTCTGGATCAATAACTGTTTAATGCGTGAAAGAAAGAGAGGCAAACTATAAAGTGTATGGGGTCAACGTACACTGCGTTACTGGCTATAGAAAGGTAACTTAATCTTGCTCTGAATGTTACTTTATGTCACCAGACAGTTGTAACCTGCAGAACCACGTGAATAAGGACAATCACTGCTGTGGGATCTGAAATCTGAACTACTACTTTATACACATCCTCTTCTTCTGCCACATGATCGTCACCACACACGCCAGATGACGCAGCGTTTGTATTCTCTTCCCCCTCTTCTCCTCCACTTCCTCTTTTACCGTTTCGCGTGTCGACGGATATACAAGTTTCCGGTTCTGGCCACATCCACCACAAACACAGCGTACTGCTGTAGACTTCATCTATTCCTGTCTCTCCATTTTGATCTTGGTCTACCTCTTCCTCACACACCATGCAAATTTTAAGCATATAGTTCGGACTGACACAAAAGAAAGGAAAAGGGAAATTTGGACCACAATGGTTTTGACTAGGTTCTGAAATAAGATCACAACAAAATGCACGGACTAGGCAGGTGACGCGAAATCGCATTAAAAGGCAGGGATGTAACCAGGGCTGCCGAAGTTAGTACTTTGGTGTAAATTTGCTACTATTTGTCACTTGCGAGCAAAACTGTACTTTGCATACCACACACGATGTTTTGGTACGACAGACAAATTCTGCATCACTATGTTAAATGTTGACTTTGTACGCTGGATCCAATAAGTATTAGTGAAGAAAGATCGAAGCCAGTTATGCAACTAGTTATTTAATTTCCCATCCCTGTTAAAAGATAACATTTCTAAATATTAAAGAAAAAAATGGAAGTAACTAACAGTGCAAGACCAACCAACCAATGATTAAAAAAAAAAAAACTGATACTCCAGGATATTTCAGAAGAATATGCGGAGATGAGAACTGCTTTCGATTTATATCAAAATGTATTCTTCATCTTTTGCTTTTACCACATTCCTTTACTGCTGTAGAAAAAGGCTTCCTGTGCTAAACAAAATTACAATTAAAAAAAAAAAAAATTGTTCTTCTCTGAAGACTTGAACAATAAAACGCAATGATGAGATCAAAGTTATTGCTCCATTACATTAATTGTCCCCACTGGACGCCACTACAATAGATATGTAACAAACTGAGCAAAAAACAATCATGTAACAAACTGAGCAAAAAACAATCATGTAACAAACTGAGCAAAAAACAATCATGTAACAAACTGAGCAAAAAACAATCATGTAACAAACTGAGCAAAAAACAATCATGTAACAAACTGAGCAAAAAACAATCATACAACTATGATATATTGGACGAATAATTTCAATTGTGATCAGATAAAAGGTAAGCAAAATTAAATCTTGGGCACCATTTGGTGCTTTCTGGTACCTCTTCAACAAATATCTGAAACTATTCCAAAAACAATTTCGGCAGCTCTGGATCAACAACGTGTGAAGTACGTCACATCTGGCACAAGCACAACGGCATTCAATGTCCTGCCAGTATCTACATTACCTTGGCTGTGCTTCGATAAAGCAATATCTAGCACACTTCAATATCTGATCTGCCTGTGGCAACTCTTTCAACAGTCAGTCACTGCACTCATACATCAATACTTGCTCCCCGTCCTAAGCCAACTCCACAGAGTTAATTACTCTCTTTATCTTGTCCTTATCTTCATCCAACTGTTCGTTCGTTCTCTGATCGCTTATTCTTTTTCTTCTGCCTTTCTAGCCCCCAATGGAGCATAGGCCCTCAACCAACTCACGCCAAGTCGTTCTATCTTTTACTATCGCATGCAGCTCTCCCCATGTCCTCCGCTAAATACCCATATACCCAGCAACCTAAACTGCCGGTTGGTAAGTTTCCCTCTCTATCAGTCAACCTACACCCAGTCTTCTCCTCATCACCATCATCACCAAGTGTCTCCCGGAGTAGCGTGGGCTAAATTCTTCCCAATGGCGATCTCCAACAGCATGCATCAGTTCCTGTGATGACAACCTGACCGGCCATAACAAAGGCTGTGTAGAATCTTCTCGACTCATTTTACTCTTTCTTTCTTTCCACAAATCTTTTCAGCTGTCCCATGTTCAATCTTCCTCTTCTTATAACGAGACTGAAAAATGAAATTTGCAACTTTCTGATATCTGTGATAGGTTGTCTTTGGTGATTCAGTCTATACCTTTTTGTATTCCAATAAGGATATGCACAAAACTGTAATAGGGACAGGAGGAAGGGGAAAGGAGGGGCAGACCAATATAATTCAAAAGCATGTCCTAAAAGGCCTAAAAAGCGACTAATTAAGGGCCTAATGAAATCGAATGAGTTAGGCCGAAAGGAGAAGCTGTAAACAACAACACAACATGCAAGCCGCAAAAAGGAAGGAGGAGGAGAAGGAGGAGAAAAAGAAAGAGGAGAGGAAGAAGGATGATGATGATAATGATGATGATTAATGCAAAAAACAAGAATAAAAACAGCTGGTGGAGCGCTCTCACATGCAACAAGAGGCAGAGAGCAGCTATAAGCCGGAGTCAGTGAAGACCACACTGTCAAAGTCACTGGCAAACACTTGAAGGCCAGCGTCTGCTAAAAACATAAAGTGTATGGACCCTTTCCGAAACAAACACAATTATCTGTTCTCCTCACAGTCTAAGTGTCATTTCTCGCCTATAAATTGTAATGTTACATATACTGTGTGTTTTGGATGGTGTCCAATTCTAGCACGGGTAGCAGAGTATGGGTATGATTGTGCTGCTAATAATTTCTTTCTTTGCAGACAACATCTTTTTCTGAATTACTATTTGTCAACCCATATACCCCATGATTCATCACTTCCTACATACACACTTTCTTGCCAAATTTTCTTTCTGACACTTATGTCGGACTTAGCAGTCGTTTATTATCAGTGAGTTAAGTGTGCATATTAGATTATTCTGTTTGTTTCGGAAAGTGTTAATACGTTTTATGGTTCTAGCAGGCGCCCACCTTCAAATGTTTGCTGATGCTTCGACAGTGTGGTCTTTACTACTACGCGATTCTCTCTGCCTCGTCTTGCTTGTAAGAGTGCACCAGTAGCTGTTGTTGTTGCATTTCTTCTTCTTCTTCTTCTTCTTCTTATTATTATTATTATTATTATTATTATTATTCTACGAGCAGGAGAAAGGATATAGATCACACGGTAGACCAAGAACACGATTGAAAGACAACACCAGAGAAACCACACAGCACCATGTGTCTATGGACTAGGCGGCCAGAGAAGCAAAAAGCAGAACCCTTTATCCCCCAGATCATCTAAGGCGGTAAAAGAAGAAGTAAAGAAGTAGAATAAGATGACGATTCGACACTCGATGACTGATATATATGACCAACATCACACGGGTTGCATTTACTTTCCACAACACTTCTTAGTATCCGCGTCTGTCTGATCTGGCGGGTACAGTCAATTATTTAATGTCGCCCCGTTGAGAATTCGAAACTTAAAGCCCTCCTAGCTATTGCAACAATACAGCTCACTGTCTTTTTTTTTTTTTAATGGTCAGTCATTCCTTTTATCAATCAGACAGCGACCATCCTCTAGATGTTTGTATGCATACAGATACACGGATAGTTGAAGTTTCATTCAGACATGACACACGTCTTCTTACCACATGTTGTTATCCAACCCCATCTGCGCGTTCTCGTCGGAAAAAGAACTGAGGATGATCTGCAATATGGCCTCGTTTTCTTTGGCGAACAGCTCATCGTCATCTGTGCGAGCTCTGGAACGATTGGTTTGGCTTGATGTGTTGCTGTCGGTGCTTTGAGAATTCCGTGTTGGTGTTTCTGAAGCAGCAACAGCTTTGGGAGGCTTGATAGAAGGATCTTCTGTGGCTATTACAGTCTCTTGCATTTTCCCCGAACCGGTTTGGTGAGTTTGTGACAGAGGACATGATTCCGGAGACACATAAGATTTTTCAGACATAACAGGTGGCGTATTCTCATCACGAGGTTGCCTCACCTGGTCCAAGGTAGTGTTAGAAATTCGGTGTTCGGGTTTAGCCAAGCTGGCTTCTTCTACAGATGATGCCGTTGTCAAGACTGTGGTCACAGATACGGTTTCTAGTTTACTGGTACACTGGGTACCATCTACGATAGGCTTCTGCTGACTTATTGTAGCAGACGACTGAGTCTCACCGGTGACAATTCCGTGTCTACTATCTGTGGTAGGCGTGACATTTGATTCCTGTTCCTTCACCACACCCACATTCACAGATGGCTCTGATTTAGCAAGTGGTTCTAATTTCCTTACGTCACTGGGATTATCTGCAACTGTTTCGGCTCCACGAACTGCAGTAGGTATCTGTGTACTGTCAGCGGCCAAGTTTGATCCGCTCAATGCACCCGTTTCTAGTGTGCGATCAGCGGCTTGTTCTATTGTGCTAATCGCATGTGTTAGCGGTGTGCTATCAGCAGTCGGTTCGGATCCTCTCAATTCATTCTTGAGCTGCGTACTATCAGCAGTCGGTTCTGATCCTCTTAAGTCATTCTTGAGCTCTCTGCTATCAGGAGCCTGTTCTGATCCTCTCAATTTATTCTTCAGTTCTGTGCCATCAGGAGCCTGTTCTGATCCTCTCAATTTATTCTTCAGTTCTGTGCCATCAGGAGCCTGTTCTGATCCTCTGAATCCATTTTTCAGCTCTGTGCTAGCAGAAACCTGTCCTGATCCTCTCAATTCATTCTGCAGCTGTGTGTTATCAGAAGCCTGTTTTGTTCCTCCCGATGCAAGATGTAGCAGAGTGCTTTCAGTTGCCGGTCCTGACTCATTAACTGCACTCATCAGCGATCTGCTCTCAGCAGTTGACTCTGTGTCACTCTCTCCATAAATAGTCGTAGCTTGTGCGATGTCTTCACTTGTGGCTGTAGACTGCGCAACATTAACACTTTTAGGATCTGAAGACACCGCAATTTTTAAGACGTTTCCATTCTCTTCCGAGGATGCGGGCAAAGGAGAGCTCGACCGTGTCTTGTCTGTTCTATTTATAAATGCAGACTCTTTGAGGTCTTTTAGGACAAAACCCTGAGTAGGATGCAATGGGGTTGAAACGAGGTTAAATCCGGGTGATAAGCCCTTAACTTCCACCTTTCTGCTCAAGGAGTCATGTGCTACTTTCTCCACAACGAATCTCTTCTTGGTTATAGCAGGTGAGATGTATCCGACCCCTGGAGGCGAGTGAAGTTGTGCACAAAGATCAGATTCCAGCATCAGCAAAGGATCGATTAAACCCTTTTCCAAGTTGAAATTGCGTTTTAATTTTCTAGGAAACGACCTTGCCTTCTGCGTGTGTGGTAGGATTTCTTGGTCGTTTATGCCGCCTTCTTTGACAGTGATCACCGAAATTTTTGGCTTTGGTCTTCTCAACTGTGACGCTGGCTTGAGACTAGTACGCATTTCTGAAACGCTGAGGATAGGCTGTTGATTGATACCAATATTTAATGGGATATATTTCCTTCTAGTCTTTCTAGTGGCTGATGATGGTGGGGTCCCATTAACACATGGAGCGTTCTGAGGCGACACGCTTGGGCCAGGTCCCTGTGGTTGTTGTGTACCTTGTTTACCTGTTGGCACAGCTTTTAGATCGTTGGAAGACGTTGATTCTTTCACTTCTGTTGGGGCCGACCATTGTGCGCTAGAAATAATAAACCCCGAGGAGTAGCTGACTTTCTGAAACCGCAAAGTCTCACTGCCTGAAGTAGAAGGAACAGACACAGTCTCAACTCGAATAGCCTTGGCGTCGTCCAAGTTAATGGGGATAGTACCCTCCACATTCCGTGGCGAGATCCAGTGCGCACTTCTAACGCTCATGTGAGAATCTGGCGTGCAAGAGCTGCTGACATACACGGTGGCATCTGCGATCTTTGTAGAGGTTAACACCCATGGCATTTCATAGGGACTAGAGGGTCTAGGTACAAATGGATGACTAGATGTAAACTGCTGACCATCTATCTGGTGACTCAATTCAGCCAGCAGCACACTGTTACTGGCAGCGGAATCATGGATTTCTTCGTTAATGCTCGGCACAGCTAAAGGTTTTCCATTTACCCTGGCTGGCAACGATACCGTTAAGGATATCGGGGTTGGGTTTGAAATTGAAGATATAACCTTTGCTTGATCTGTAACCGACACAATATTTGGCAATGAGACAGGCGTCAAGTCCTGTGGAGCAACTCCCGACGGAAGCGATAATGCAGGCACTAGCGCTCCTTTGCCAGCATCAAAAACCGACTTTGGAAGTCCTGATGCAGACAACAGGGTCAGCTGTTCCGAGATGGGGATCAGTGGAAGATGCAATGTAGTAGACAGCGTATGTGGCTGTGTTGCCACAGTCGACAGAGATGCCGATGTGAAAGCTGTTAGTGTTGGTTGAACAATGGCGGCTGCTGACACGAGTGCTCCAGTCGACACTTGGTTTACCACAGATGCTGACTGCATTAATGCTGGAAACGAACGCTGAACCGATGTCTTTGATGTTTCTGGAAGGAACGTTTCTGGATTTGAGGCAGCAGATTGGTGATCAGCTGTTGCTTTCTGCTGCAGCGAGTTCCCAAGAGCTAGTCTACGCAAGTCGAAGGGCTTCTGTGCGTCAAGCTTTTGTGCGAATGCTGCCAAGCTATCTGTTACGGAAAGCAATGAGGATGAACTCACGGACGCACCCGGTGTCGATTGGGTGTGCGAAAGCTTGGGCGACGAATTACTTCTATTCTCGCCTTCCTCATCATCATCTGATCCATCTTCACTAGAGTCTTCGTTTTCTTCGTCATCTTCATCTATTAGGGAAAACTCACAATTATCGTCACGGTCTAAACTGCTATGTCTACTTTCAGAGGTAAGAATGGATGTGACGTCTTCCGACGAGGATGCAGGAGAACTACTGGAGGAACCCGAATCGTCACTATTGGAAGCCTCAGAGAGTCTACTTTGAACCAAATCTCGAATAACCAAACACTTTCCATTTGGGGCCCAATGTTGGCCAGGTCCAGTGAGAGGAATGAGATCGCCCGCTGAGAACCGCCTGCCCATGGGGTCTGGAGGATCTCCGCTTGTCATAAAAATGGGCACACGCTGGCGTATGATGTGAGTTCCTGTGATATACTCACGGGATTCCGATTTATCATCGGCGCCTGAATCAGCAGCTGCCGCCGCCGCTACCAAATTCCCAGTACTGGAGGTACGCGGTATCGGACGGATTTTAGGTGGCTTACTGACCCGCTTCCACCTGACATCTCTGTACGTTCGGACAAAGGTCGGGGGACGACTGCGGCCAATGTTTGAATCCATACTGTGTCGCCTGCCCATCATAGCCGGGCTTATACGGCTGGACATCTGAGCTAAGGGCATATTTTCATCTCGAACAGAAGAAGGCACTTGCAGCTCTTGGTTCTCGTCCAACGTCAACATCTTAGACTTGTCCTGAGAGTTGCTATGTGGAAGAGCACGCGTTTGGCGTGAGGATAGTAGGCCAGACCTAGATTCCTGAGCTGTTTCTACAGCGTCTCTAGACTTTGGCTCGATCTCCATCGATGGTAGCGAAGCGGTAACATCACCAGCTTCTTGACTAGGTTGTGTGCCATCAACACTAGCTACGCAACCGTCAGGATCATCAGTGCCAGAGGAAGAAGGCGGATTTACAACAGCAGCTTTTGACAACGAACCTTCTTGGCTGGAATCAGGTTCAATGCGGCTCTCAGAAGCAATATCCGCAGTATTCGTCTGAACTGTGACACGGTCTTCCTGTTCGCTGGGCTCAGACAGAAGGCCCTTGGGCATTGTTGTATCCGTTTTCTTGTGTAACGAAGCAGCCGATTCTGGATCTTTTACTACGTCAGGGACCAGCGATCCACATCCAGGCGACTGATTAACCTTACTATCACCTGCCTCGATATTCACATCTACTGGATTGTTATTGTCCTTCTCCTCAACTTCCGGACTATGTCCAGAGTTGCTGATCTGCTGTACACGACAATTTTGATTTGAATTTGATCTCAACAAAGCAGAAGACTGCCTCAAGTCGCCGACCATATTTTCATTTAGTTTATTGCCTCAGTTTCTAACTGTTTTCATTTTCACGACTTTCATAAACGACAAACACAAGCTGAACATAATTAGACACGTCAACTGTTTTCAGAAATCGGAAAACCATTTGCTGCTAGAAAAACCAGTATTTCAGTCTTGTCACAATACCGCCAACAGTACCACCACACACTAAACTTACACAATGAAAAAATAAAACGACAACAAACTCAACAATTATTCCGTTCTAAACAGAAGGAAATAATAATCCTGTCAGGAAAATAACTTGATCACGTGCAGCGTGAACACGGCACGGTCCCTGTCAAAATAATAATTCGGGAGAAATTCATGAGGATATAAAAGCTTCGGTGCCGACAATCGTTAGCGTTGGGATTACCCGCATACACACAAGCGGATAGACCAGCCGCAGCACGTCGTTCACTTGGCGAACGCCTACCTTCTACGCGCGGATGCTTTCAGTCGCTACTACATTTGCACACTCATCGCCATACTTCGAATACATACATACACACGATGGTTCGGCTCGGCGTTATTCCAGGTCTAGTTCCCAGTGCCTGACAGTCGAACAAACAGTGGTCACGACTTGACACTGATTTGGCTACAGTACTGCACTTTCTAATCTGTATATATATCAGGTATTGGGGGAGGGGATTTGGGAGAAAAAAAAAAAAAAAAGGGGGTGGGGGGGGATAAAGGCCGGTCAAGATTACCCAGTTAGATTATTTAGAGCAGTGTTCTTCAGCTTGTTCATTTCCGAGGGCTAGAAAATATCTTTTTTTTTTTTTTTAAGGACTTAGTCTCCCCAAATAGAGTAGTAACTTTTAATCCACACTTTTGTTGGGCTGGTTGACTTTCCTGAAGGTTTCGGGTGCGTCCCGCTCTTTTGTTTGGTTTATGTGATGTCTTGCATTTACGTTTTCATTCCGAGAAAGAGAATGCCTGTGACATAGGTTGCAGCACTCTCTAGGGGGGTTGTGTTAGAGCCGGTTTCTCCATGTTTGTAGAGTGTTAAAAGCGCTGGCGTGCTGAAAAATACAACACGCGATATCAAAGGCAGTGCGGAACACCCCCATAACCTTGTGCGGAGGTAACAGGGCTCAAAAACTACCAATATTCACGTGGCTCAGGAACTATCAATCAGAAGTGAGCTAGTATGTATATGAGCGGGGTCTGGGAGACTAACGTTACTTTTACCCAAGGACCCACTAAAGGCTAACACATAAACAAACACTCACACACATAAACTAAATAAATGTTGTGTCCTCTCCAACATGGAGATCATCTACAGTCTACCAATAGGCTATATTCTGCAACTGTACATGACTGGGCGGAAATTTTTGGCGGATCATCAGAAAATTTTCCGCGCACCAGTGCTGGAGAGCGGCTCACCTCTGAAAGAACGCTGATCCAGAGCAAGAGGCTTGATATCAACCAGGACTGAGATAACTATAAGTGCTGATATATAATGTAGTTCCATCCGTGACCTGGTTATCCGTTGTCATCAAGGACACGGTATCAGTCACGGGACAACGCATGACACGCATATCATATAATATAATATAATATAAAGTATGTATGCATTCTCCATGTGGATTCTGAGCCCCTATTTCGGAGGTGGGGGGAGGAGGAGAAGGTAGAACAGACCTACTGTCCCTAACAAGCATGTCGTAAAGAGCGACTAATTAGGGAGGTTTCCCTCCAAGGTGGATCTACCTGACAGGCAAGAAACCAATAGTCTGCATACACATTTGTCAGATCTGTAAAATAGCTCTACATGCAAAACTCAAGCTCCGAAAAAAGAAGACTAGGCTGCAGAAGTTTACGAACAACCAGAATTGTCCGCCAGAATTATCGCCGGTATGTATGTGTGTATGTGTGTGTGTGTGAGTGTGTGCGTGTTTATGTATGTATGTATGTATGTATGTATGTATGTATGTATGTATGTATGTATGTATGTATGTATGTATGTATGTATGTATGTATGTATGTATGTATGTATGTATGTATGTATGTATGTATGTATGTATGTATGTATGTATGTATGTATGTATGTATGTATGTATGTATGTATGTATGTATGTATGTATGTATGTATGTATGTATGTATGTATGTATGTATGTATGTATGTATGTATGTATGTATGTATATGTGTGCGTGTGTGTGTGCATGTAGGTGTGCGTATGTAGGTAGGTAGAACAAACACAAAATATATATACCCCCACCCCCCACTTTTATTCCACATATGTCCTATCTTTATTTACAACCGGCACCTATTCTCTACAGCCGACGACAGCCGCCCCTAACCAAGTGTTTCGCCTGGCAAGTACTGAGTCCCGTAACGTTCAGTTCCATGGATCTACAACCTGAAAGTATTAGGAGCCTCGATTAGCACCTACAAACGTTGTGTAAGTCGGCAACACGCTCAAAGGCTAGTTTCACCAATACAGGAGTATCTGGTTGGCTGACACATCAGGCGTCAAATCTGGGACTTCATTCGTCACCGCTGGCTCGTCCCTAATTAAAAGCGCAAAGTCCATTCAGGACAAAGAAAGAGAATTGTGTTAATGTCATGTTTGCGAATATTACCTGGTGACTGATTGATTGAATCATTCAGACACAAACTAGCACCGATGTCTCAGCTCTTGGGTCACAGCCAGGTGTCATCTGTCTTTCTCGGCAACCGTTAATGTGTAGCAATGCTTGTTTTAGTACCGCAACGAGAGTAAAAACACCTGCACTTGTCCCGCTTGTGACAATCACAACTAGAGCTCCCGTGTGATGTCCTAGCTGTACTGATCAACCGTCGCACAAGCCAACTGTTTATACGATTTGGTGTCCACCCTGAAAAGCTAAGTTACTAATAAACTGGAAACATCCATATAATGGGTGCTTGCTCACACTATGGAGAAATGAATGTGTCACAGAATCGTTACCATAGAGCTCTAAGAAAGTGAAATACCTTAAGTGAACCAAGCAGCAGGGAAACGACACTGCCGTTGGATACAACACATGAAAAGAATAGCAATAAAACTAGAACGTCCTTGCATGTTAACCCAGAAGAAACCTGGAATAAGGGAGGCCCAAAATACATGCAGCGAAAGATGTGACAAGAATGGGAAATACACAGGGTGAGCTGCAGACTATGGCACAGGATAGGACTACCCTGTGTATCTTGGCTTAGCGCCTATGCTCCACTGGGGTGCCGGCGTAACGCAATGGCTTGAGGTGCTTGGGTTCGAATCTGCAAGGGCCTGGAGTTAGCAGCTGGACCCAGGATAAAAGTGACACCAGGAAATGCTCCCTAGAAAAAAGACTGTCAGCAGGACGCTGACCACATCCCCCATCGTGCCGGTCAGTCTATACAAGAATAGGTGGTGCACCAAATGCACATACACCACTGGCGTTAAATGGATCTTTTTACCTACTTTACTAAGCCTCTACTATAGGCGATCGGGAGAGAAGAAAAGTAATCCACCATCTCTATTACTATTCAAGCTCCCAGCTGTTACATCGAACAGATAAGTCCCAGTCTATAGGAAACCAAGTAGGTAAATATGCGCTGTTTGTTAGTTCACACCAAAACATGTCCCGCGTACCATGGACCCTTTCCAACACCACACAGGCTAATTTTAGTTATCCGTTGTATTCATACAGTCCTTCGCAAAAGCCAATGATCTGTAGTCTTCAGGGACCTTCTACACATCGTTCATGACTGGCATGCAAGAAGCAAAGTCCACACACATCCCGGCCACAATCGCTTCTTTATTACTCATAGTCGTTCATTTTTATTAATCTACTTTATATTTCTTCAATTTGTGAGAGGTATAATGTCGACGAAAAATGTAATCTTCACGCAGTACGTGGGATCTGTGTCAGATGCGGTCAAAATAAGGCAGGCTTAATGTTGAGTAGAGGTGTGTACAAAGCATATAACATCTGTATGAAATATAGCCACACAAGTGTCGAGAGTAGTATGAGTATGTGTGCAAATATGTATGTCTAATGTATGTGTGGACCTTAACAGCTGAACTTGACATAAAGATGCAAGCATTAGAAATGCGATGTTTCAGAAACATTCTTGGCATATCATACAGAGACCACATTACAAACGAAGAGGTTCGCTATAACATTATACAGCACATTGGCAACTATGAACCTCTTTTAACTACAGTGTAAAGGCGAAAAATGCAACGGTATGGACATGTAATATGTTCTAACAGCCTCTCAAAACCAATACTGCCAGGCTCAGTAGAGGAAAAGAGGAGAAGAGGCAGACCAAGAAAGACCTGGTTACAGAACCTGACTAACTGGACAGGACTCAGGCATGCATCCATGAAGTCCTCCATTGCAACTGACTGCCAAAGCTGGGGAGAGACGATCAGACAATCAACAGAAAGTGGTGACCCAACGACACCTAGTGTTACAGGATGATGATGAGGAATGCATGTGTGTACTTTGTGCAAACATGTATATCTATATGCATGTGTTCAGTTGGTTGCGTATCCTTTAGAGGACGTTGCAGAACCAACCCCAACAGCAACCTCGCTTTTGTGTGGTTTTTCTAGTCAAATTTACGTCCAGTAGTTTGTCATTGATGACCGGACGGTCGGCTGTTTTTTTTATACCACTGTCGAAACCAACGCAAGGCGCATGGCCCGCAGCTGGGATCGAACCCGGCATCCCGGCATTACGAAGCGTTCACATCGACTTAGCCACTTGTACAAATATGTATATCTTTATGCATGTGTGTAATTTGTGCAGATATATATGTGTATATGCATGTGTGTTCTCTGTGCAAACATGTATGTCTATATGCATATGTGTAACTGAGTATGGATGGATCAAATGGAAATGATATCCCCATGTACAAACGAGCATATCGAGCTGACATTCACGTGCCTGTGTTTTTGTTATATTGACAGTGTGTATCCGTCAGTTTGAAGAAAAAAAAAAATAATTGATTTATTGCTTCTCCCCCTTGCCTTTTTTCTACGTCGTTTTCTCTCCAGTTATAATCTCTGACTGTGTATTATGTCTTTCTGTGTGGGTTGTTCTCACCAGTCCCTCCCTCTCAATAACAAAGAGGCCACAGACGATACCAGCGACCTTGAAATGATTACAAGAGCAACCCAAATGCCATGCTGTAACCAGCGCCGTTAGTGTGACAAATCTACCCAGAGAAATACGCCCATACCCAGAACAATGTCAGATACACTAAGTCATTATTCGACCGGTTAAGTTAGTGGCGTATCCTTTACAGAACCAACCCCAGCATTTTTTGTTTTTGGCTGTTGTGTTTTTTCTATGCAAATTTACGTCCAGTATGTTGCCATTGCTTTCTGGACAATTTACGGCCAGTATGTCGCTCATTGAGTCGCCGTGGTCGAGCGGCTAGACGCTCGTCGCGGATCGGAAGGTTATGGCTTCGCTCCCCGGCAGAGGCGGACATTTTTCAAAAATGACTTTGGCTCCTGGGTCGACCCAGCATTGAGTGGGTACCGAGTGCAGTCCCGGGAAGTAAAGGCGGTAGGTGTGATGCTGACCACATTACCCATCTTGTGCCGATTGGTCTATAAAAATATAGGTCTAGCCCTATATGCCTAAAGGCGTGGAAAAGGGTCCTTTACTTTTTTTTTTACTATGTCGCTCATTATAAAAAACCACCCGACTGAGTTGTCATGGAGCCCACAAGGGAAGCAAAGGACACTAACAATTTAGCCAAGCATGTCTGTCGTAAGTGGCAATTAGAAATTGTCATGGGCCTGACTAGCGTGCCCCGTAAACAACTATGGCTATGATATCACAGTTCACCAAGATAGCAGACCTTTGTGTGTGTGTTTGTGTGTCTGTGTTTTTAAGAAGAAAAATGTGATGTTGAGTAAGCCATAAGTGTATATTCTTTTACTTAGGAAAATCTTCAGAGCTTGCACTTGAATCATAAATGACCACCAATCGGCTGGCTGGCCGTTTACGATTCACAAACATACACCAGGAGTGATATTTGCAATCGTAAAGAAACAACAGTAGTAATAGGGGGAAAAAAAAAAGTAGCAGTAGGAAAGTATCATGCCAGTAACGGCAATAGCAGCATTAGTAGAAATAGTACACGTGGCTGTAGTAGTAGAGTAGTACGAACAATAGCAGTCTTAGTAGTATTAGTATTAGAGGTAAAGGTAAAAGTAAAGTCGGGAGATGTGAACCAGCGTCATTGCACACGGTTATGACCCATAAGTGCTCTGCCACCAGTACAGACAGCTGACAGGAAATTGTCCGCCTGTGTCGCCGTCCAGTAACTCCGTAGCAACAGCGACGTTCCTCCATTAACCCCAGAGAGTTAACTCTGCTACCTATTTCCTAGAGGTTGGGTGAACCCCGGGAACCGCCCGGTTTCGAACACCAACCGTGGGCTGCCGCGAATCACAGCTGGATTTAAAAGCAAGTCTCCTATCGACTGCGCCAACGCAGTAGTAATAGAAAGTAGTAGTATTAGTTGAGTGGTAACGGTCATCAAATCTCGCTAAGCTAATGACGGAGTCCTAAGTCTCTCAATGACAACCCTGTCCATCTCATGGCGCCAATCCACAGACGGGACGCAAGTTGTTCGTTATTTCAAAGCCACACTCCGGCTATTGCCGGGGCCCTAATACAAACCAACCTTTGGTTTGAACGACGTTTTTGGAACCTGTCCCCGAGTGATCCTGATCCGAATAGTGGTATTTACCGCTCTGTTTGAGTCCTGGTGGGGTTGAACGTCAATCAATCATCACCTAGAGGGAACTTAACATTTAACAAGTTTTATCTTATACCTTTGAGTTATGACTCTTGTCTCTTCTCTAGTGGTATTTTTCCGGGTCAGAATTTATTCCCAGTGTATTTTACTGGCCGGCAGAAATGTGATGTCTACCCGAGACATGTGAGGTTTGCTATGTGATGATGAAGGTTGTCTAGCCTCTACGTTTGTCTGGTCGTCTTTGTAATACTGTGAAGCTGATTGGTTCTACGTTTCGTTCGGCTTGATATCTTTTGATGATAGCAGAGAAGTATTAGTAACACTAGTAGCTAAGTAGTGATTCGTACTTCAGAAATCGTCACTCGCTTCAAGAAGGCTAACAAACTAAAATGTGGAATGGAGCATGTAGAAAGAATGACATACAACAGAAAGACACACACACACACACACACACACACACACACACACACACACACGTTTGAAACAAGGGAGTTGAATGGCCCTAGACCACGGGGCAGACCAAGAAGACGGTGGTTAAATAATGTCCAAGCAAACCTATAAATACTTGGAGTCCCCAAGTGGAAAGAGAAGGCCAACCAGAGAGATGAATGAAGGCGGGTGATATATGTACCTATGAACCTCAAGGGATCGGAATGCTGAAGAAAAGGAAGCAGATAGTAGTAGTGGCAGAAGTAGGGGTAGCATTAGAAGCGGAGGTGGTGGTGCTGGTAGTAGTAGTAGCAGCAGCAGAACTAGTACAAGTAGTGGCGCTGGTGGTGATGCTTGTGGTATATGTGGTATACAGTAGTGTCTGTGGTATAAAGTAGTGTCTGTGGTAAATAGTAGTGTCTGTGATATATAGTAGTGTCTGTGGTATAAAGTAGTGTCTGTGGTATAAAGTAGTGTCTGTGGTAAATAGTAGTGTCTGTGGTATATAGTAGTGTCTGTGGTATATAGAAGTGTCTGTGGTATATAATAGTGTCTGTGGTATAGTAGTGGCTGTGGTATAGTAGCGCTGTGGTATAGTAGTGTCTGTGGTATATAGTACTGTCTGTGGTATAGTAGTGTCTGTGGTATATAGTAGTGTCTGTGGTATATAGTAGTGTCTGTGGTATATAGTAGTGTCTGTGGTATATAGTAGTGTCTGTGGTATATAGTAGTGTCTGTGGTATATAGTAGTGTCTGTGGTATATAGTAGTGTCTGTGGTATATAGTAGTGTCTGTGGTATATAGTAGTGTCTGTGGTATATAGTAGTGTCTGTGGTATATAGTAGTGTCTGTGGTATAGTAGTGTCTGTGGTATATAGTAGTGTCTGTGGTATATAGTAGTGTCTGTGGTATATAGTAGTGTCTGTGGTATATAGTAGTGTCTGTGGTATATAGTAGTGTCTGTGGTATATAGTAGTGTCTGTGGTATATAGTAGTGTCTGTGGTATATAGTAGTGTCTGTGGTATATAGTAGTGTCTGTGGTATATAGTAGTGTCTGTGGTATAGTAGTGTCTGTGGTATATAGTAGTGTCTGTGGTATATAGTAGTGTCTGTGGTATAGTAGTGTCTGTGGTATATAGCAGTGTCTGTGGTATAGTAGTGTTTGTGGTATAGTAGTTTTTGTGGTATAGTAGTGTCTGTGGTATAGTAGTGGCTGTGGTATAGTAGCGCTGTGGTATAGTAGTGTCTGTGGTATATAGTAGTGTCTGTGGTATAGTAGTATAGTAGTGTCTGTGGTATAGTAGTGTTTGTAGTGTTTGTGGTATAGTAGTGTTTGTGGTATAGTAGTGTTTGTGGTATATAGTAGTGTCTGTGGTATATAGTTGTGTCTGTGGTATATAGTAGTGTTTGTGGAATAGTAGTGTCTGTGGTATATAGTAGTGTCTGTGGTATATAGTAGTGTCTGTGGTATATAGCAGTGTCTGTGGTATAGTAGTGTCTGTGGTATAGTAGTGTCTGTGGTATATAGTAGTGTCTGTGGTATAGTAGTGTCTGTGGTATATAGTAGTGTCTGTGGTATATAGTAGTGTCTGTGGTATAGTAGTGGCTGTGGTATAGTAGTGTCTGTGGTATATGGTAGTGTCTGTGGTATATGGTAGTGTCTGTGGTATATAGTAGTGTCTGTGGTATATAGTAGTGTCTGTGGTATATAGTAGCGTCTGTGGTATATAGTAGCGTCTGTGGTATAGTAGTGTCTGTGGTATAGTAGTGTCTGTGGTATAGTAGTGTCTGTGGTATAGTAGTGTCTGTGGTATAGTAGTGTCTGTGGTATAGTAGTGTCTGTGGTATAGTAGTGTTTGTAGTGACTGTGGTATAGTAGTGTTTGTGGTATAGTAGTCACCGCGGTATAGTAGTGTCTGTGGTATAGTAGTGTCTGTGGTATATAGTAGTGTCTGTGGTAAATAGTAGTGTCTGTGGTATAGTAGTGTCTGTGGTATATAGTAGTGTCTGTGGTATAGTAGTGTCTGTGGTATAGTAGTGTCTGTGGTATATAGTAGTGTCTGTGGTATATAGTAGTGTCTGTGGTATAGTAGTGGCTGTGGTATAGTAGTGTCTGTGGTATATAGTAGTGTCTGTATAGTAGTGGGCTGTGGTATAGTAGTGCTAGTAGTGTCTGTGGTATAGTAGTGTCTGTGGTATAGTAGTGTCTGTGGTATATAGTAGTGTCTGTGGTATAGTAGTGGCTGTGGTATAGTAGTGTCTGTGGTATAGTAGTGTCTGTGGTATAGTAGTGTCTGTGGTATAGTAGTGTCTGTGGTATAGTAGTGTCTGTGGTATATAGTAGTGTCTGTGGTATATAGTAGTGTCTGTGGTATATAGTAGTGTCTGTGGTATATAGTAGTGTCTGTGGTATATAGTAGTGTCTGTGGTATATAGTAGTGTCTGTGGTATAGTAGCGCTGTGGGATAGTAGTGGCTGTGGTATATAGTAGTGTCTGTGTGGTATATATAGTAGTGTCTGTGGTATATAGTAGTGTCTGTGGTATAGTAGTGTTTGTGGTATAGTAGTGTTTGTGGTATATAGTAGTGTCTGTGGTATATAGTAGTGTCTGTGGTATAGTAGTGTTTGTGTTATAGTAGTGTTTGTGGTATGGTAGTGTCTGTGGTATAGTAGTGTCCGTGGTATAGTAGTGTCCGTGTTGTAGTAGTGTCCGTGGTATAGTAGTGTTTGTAGTGTCTGTGGTATAATAGTGTCTGCGGTATAGTAGTGTCCGTGTTATAGTAGTGTCCGTGGTATAGTAGTGTCCGTGTTATAGTAGTGTTTGTAGTGTCTGTGGTATAGTAGTGTCTGCGGTATAGTAGTGTCTATGGTAGGTGCAATGTGTCAATGACACAGTCAATAATCCAGTTAAAGAAATTACCAGGCGGCAACAAGAAAGAGGTTGTGAACAGTGTACTTAAACCCTCATAGTGGAAACTGTCGGCTAATGGGCGTCCTGCTCCTCCTTTCGATTGCGACACCATCAATTACTACACAGAACGCTTGGCTTATAATTACTTTCCAATGTAAGCTACACAAAAGTAATTTTGATCGCATGAATGCCTTTCTCCCAAGTGTCAATCCAAGTGGCAGCTAAGTGAATATGATTTTTTACTACAAGAATCGGATTACAATTTAAAAAAAAAAAATTAATATATGCAACTACAGTGATACCAGGATATAAGTGACTCCTTGAGTATAAAAGTACATGAGGCGGTAGATAATGGCAGGCATATTACCGGTAAATGATTTCAGAGAATATCAAACAGTCAAATGGTTGAGTCTTGTGGTCAGAATGGAACACATCAGCCAGAAGATGAGTGTACTACATGAGAACAGCGAGCTACAAGTCCAGAGGCCAACCAAGAAAGATATGGGTTGATGAAGTAAAAGAGACGCTAAAGAAACGCGAAAAGACATTACCATTGGCTACGCAATTAGCGAAAGACAGGTAGCTACACAAAACAAAAATAATTTTCAGGATACAAGCATTAGTAGGACAAGAGAAAGAAAAAGAAGATGATGCCAGTAAATAGTGGTGATTTAGACAGATTATGATTTTCGCCGCTGATTTAGAGAATATGCCCGTGAAATCTCTTGGAGATCTAAATAGCCGCTCGGACGGTCATTTTACCGAACACCACACCAACAGACGCCCGACATGTTTACTGTGTGAAACTTGAACAATTAAACCTGACATGGAAATGTCGCGATAAAATTGCGAGGCTAACACAAAATGCACAAACTTTTCCCAGCCGTAAACAGACTAAACTATTCTCAGTGACCTTCTGGGGTCATGAAGACCCCTCTCTGGCTATGACATATGGGTATTTTATTCTCTTTGGATTTTACTTTAAACTAAAACACTAGCCTAATATACCCGGACTTGAACCAAGCGAGGAGCACACGTCTGCAGTGTCATATTTCCCGTTTCTGTACATTCCCGAACCTAACAATTCGCCGTGCACGCATACAAATAACGTGTGGCAGGCGTAACGTCGAAAGTATGTGGATGTCGACTGCAACATTGTGTCAGAATGTTAATACCATGCACAACTGTACAGAATCTTCTGCTGACTATACTGACAGGTCAACTCACAGGTGTCATAGGGTATACACAGTTTACTGACAGGTCAACTCACAGGTGTCATAGGGTATACACAGTTTACACATAGGGTATACACTCACAGAATGTCTGACAGGTCAACTCACAGGTAGGGTACACAGTTTACTGACAGGCACTGACAGGTCAACTCACAGGTGTCATAGGGTCAACTCACATAGGGTATACACAGTTTACTGACAGGTCAACTCACAGGTGTCATAGGGTATACACAGTTTACTGACAGGTCAACTCACAGGTGTCATAGGGTATACACAGTTTACTGACAGGTCAACTCACAGGTGTCATAGGGTATACACAGTTTACTGACAGGTCAACTCACAGGTGTCATAGGGTATACACAGTTTACTGACAGGTCAACTCACAGGTGTCATAGGGTAGGGTACACACAGTTTACTGACAGGTCAACTCACACAGGGTATACACAGTTTACTGACAGGTCAACTCACAGGTGTCATAGGGTATACACAGTTTACTGACAGGTCAACTCACAGGTGTCATAGGGTATACACAGTTTACTGACAGGTCAACTCACAGGTGTCATAGGGTATACGCATGTACAAGGAAACCAAGGAGATCAGTTTGCTGACAGGGCAACTGATACAAAGTGGGCGAGCAATAGGTCAGTTGATATACTAAATGCCACCAGAGAGAGACAAAGCGACTAAAGAATCAGGACTAAAAAAAAAAACAGTCATGACTAAACTCTAAAAACGGCAAGTCAAAAGAGAGGACACCAAGACAAGACAGACACAAAGGGAACAAATGGAAGCAAAGAACAGGAATATCAGGTGTGACTACACACCACAAATAAGGTTAAAATGGACGCTAGGCACGGCCACTTTTTTTCCCTGCCAGACGGTAGCCGTTGCATTTTTGCTCCATTTGTATACTGGAAGGATACAGTTTCGTCGCCCAGCTTCTAAGTTGAGTGCATGGCGTGACACTATGAGCTACGTGTTTTTTTGGCATAGGAGCGGAGCAACTATGGGGTGACCCGTTTGCTATAAAGCTGAAACTAGGATTACCAGATTACCAAAAGGAAACCAAATAAGATAGCAAATCGTATCGTATTTAATCAAACAAAAATTACAATCTTAGTCCTTTTTTAGCCGCCTGATGGCCTGCTTTATCAAGGACGGTTCCTTTGCTATCTTATTTTAGTTATCTTCCATTGTGGTGAGAAATTACACCTGAGTTTGTTCATTTGTTGCCCAAGGGCAGCTGAAAAAAAGGATCAATTTTGAATTTTTGTTAGACAACTAGAATTAGAAATTTAAAAGGGAACCAACGAACTTCATCAAAAATTCCACACAACTGAAATCCCCAGTTGCCATACAGAGAGGATAAACCAAGAGAAAAAAAAAAAAGGGGGGGGGGGATCCAAGGGCATTTGTGGATTGAACAAATTGAAGCACAATGAGGACAATCTGTCGACTAAGCCAACAAAAGACATGGAAACAAAAGTGAAGTCTATTCCCAAACAAATGCCCTGAGAAACCGATGAGCAGTTATCGGGGTGAATTCAACAAAAATGAAGCAAATGTATGGACAACCGCTAGCTTTAACTATTATAACAGAAAGAAGATGGCAAGAGTAGTGGGCCCATTCTGGAATGAAAAGGACGAAGACTCAAAGGACAAGTGAAACGAGAATGGATTGGCTCAAGAGCAACTCTTGAAAGCACTTTGATGAGCGAAGTCAGAGGCGACGGATTGGATTCCACCAATGGAGGAGGAGTCTACTGGAGGAGAAGTGTGTGACGTTTAAACAGCACAACAGACAGATGGTGATAAATTAACTAAATACTGATGCCTTATTACACAGGTCACAATAACTAGCTATTTCCCCCTGCCCCAGAGATACCCTGAAGTGCTAGTCGCCATACCTCGCAGTGCTAGTCTCTATACCCCGCAGTGCTAGTCTCTATACCACGAAGTGCTAGTCTCTATACCCCGAAGTGCTAGTCTCTATACCCCGAAGTATGCTAGTCTCTATACCCCGAAGTGCTAGTCTCTATACCCCGAAGTGCTAGTCTCTATACCCCAAAGTATGCTAGTCTCTATACCCCGAAGTGCTAGTCTCTATACCCCGAAGTGATAGTCTCTATACCCAGAAGTGCTAGTCTCTATACCCCGAAGTATGCTAGTCTCCATTTCTTGTATATCATTAATATCAGGGTTCCTGGGGCTCACTGTGAGAAAAACAAGAATAGGCCCAATGTCTCCAGCCACAGATCACTGTCATTAATCCCTGTGTCCTGCTGCATCCATAGGTCAGTGTTCTTCAACCTTAATCAACCCGCGGATCAGTAACAACAGGAGACATGGTTTCAGAGACTATCTGACAGCTAATGAAAAATTTAAAAATACCTATACTTCCGGCGCAACAGTGACGCGTATAACGCCCGCCTCAATGGCTATGCAGCAATGTAGTGCAGTGATCATATAACTGCTACATGACCAGGTAGACATTCCTGGCGGCCCACCAGGATGTAATCGAGGATCACCAAAGGTAGAAAAACACTGCATTAGATGTCTGTTGGCAGGACCATGGCACACTGACCTTATTACTAGTCTGCACACCAGGATTATATCATGGTTGAAAGAACAACCACTGAACAAGCAACCCTAAGCCCGTTCAATGCACACGTAGTTACGTAATACAAAACAAAGGGACTTTTTCCACCACTGCTCACACCGCCTACTTACAGTCTGACTCAATCAATGGGGAAACCCCAGGGAGTCAACAGTGTTTATCGATAACTGAAAACCTGAAATAAGATGGCGGACCTAATCGACTATGAAGGTGGTGCCCAGACCAGGCATTTTATACTGCTGCTGCTAAACGAAAATGAAAACGAAGAGGTGGATACTGCGGCACTCGTATGAAAAGTGACCAAATCAACATGAAACAAGTTCGGAGAAAGCAACAGACAAGACACAGACAACATATCAGCGTTTTGATCGGTATCTTTATCAACTAAAAAGCAGTATGAACCGCTACAAATAAGAAAGCAAAGAATACAATCGTCATAATCATCATGATGTTGTACGGTTTTATGTCCTACAGAGGTCGCAGTCTAATGTTATATTCTGCTCTATCTTGTGCAATCGTTTCGGTAACAAGGAGGAAATCAATAAAGCCCCTTTTGATGTCTCTCAACAACGTTCGTCTTAGGGTTTCTCGTGAACGTCCACGTTCCCTTAATCCGTTTGTTTCCCATTTCAGTGCCTGCCTCGTGGTGCTGTCCTTTTCTACTTACGGCGTGCTGAATATATTGCCATAAAAAAAGTGTTAATTAAACTGGTGGTAATCAACAACGAGTCCGGAAGGAAGTAAATTAAATGTGAAACGATGCATGTTGGCGGCGGGGTTTCACTTCCGTTCTAGATTTAACATCACTGAAAGTGGTGTTGCAAACAAACTTCAATCAACAATCTCAATGAGATGGCGAAACATGTTTATCTATGCTTATCGTTAGGCAGCCAGATGAACACGAGGATGATAATGCTTCGATTAGTGTGATCAGGAAAAGAAGAACCATCAACACTACTGGGGACAGCAATGACACAAAGACTGACATTGCCTAGGAACCCATACTCTACATAAAAAAATATATATACTCACACAGAGAGAAAAAGACAGACAGACAGACAGACAGGTAGGTGTATATATATATATATATATATATATATATATATATATATATATAGAGAGAGAGAGAGAGAGAGAGAGGTGGGGGTGTGGGAAGACGGACTAATCCTCACAAAAGGATTACGGTTCCCTAGCCTGCACAGTCGCTGATCAGACTAAACGCTAGGCAATTCTGGCTACTATTCAAGCTGCGTCCTAACTGCCATAGCTAGTTTATAGCATCGTTTTAACTCGTAATATACAAAACATAATCTGCGCACGAAGTTCCCTTTAAGCTGCTTAAACCTCGGCAAACAGATCTGTAGCCATCTTGTTGATTCTGCACATACGACAGAGAACGCAGGAGACTTACAAAGAATTGAAACCAATACCAAATTTAGAACACTAAACTCCAACGTCAGATTAGTGCCAACTTCGGGACCGACAAAAATAATTACTAATTAACTACAAACATTTGTTACCCGTTGCCTGAGAAGAAAAAAAAAGTATGGTAGAATCACTAATATAAAGCTTTGGTAGAGAAAGCAGACAGCGCTCAGGAATCGAACTTTGGAAGCGAGTGAACGGTGCCAAGCAAATAGATCGTCGAGGAATGGAAATAATAAGTCAGCAGGCATGTGCTAGGAAATTAGAAGACACTTAACACTCAGAGATAAGGCAAAACACAAACGTACAATCAAGCAGCAACAGCAACAGCGTCAGCAGCAGCAGCAGCAGCAGCAGCAGCAGAAGAAGAAGAAGAAGAAGAAGAAGAAGAAGAAGAGAAAGAAGAAGAAGAGAAAGAAGAAGAAGAAGAAGAAGAAGAAGAAGAAGAAGAAGAAGAAGAAGAAGAAGAAGAAGAAGAAGAAGAAGAAGAAGAAGAAGAAGAAGAAAGAAGAAAGAAGAAGAAGACAATATAGGTACTCTCACAACTTTACATCTAGCACCTTAGAGAATACAGGCACTGCTCACAACATATCTTTTCTACAGGGTAGCGTTGGGAAGCAAGTTCTGAGGCCAGCAATAAGCCAATCATTACGTCAGCAAATACTCATTCAATGCGCACCAGGTCCCCCGTCTGACCTTCATCTCTGCTGGTTAAATGCATGAAACAGTTTGTTTTCGCTTTCAACACATCCTCAAACCTAGGCAGTAAATGCTTGTGCCAGCTCTTTCCTAACTGTTACTTTACACACTTCGCGAACTCTTAATTTCACTTCTTCCAGCCCAGATAGTCATAATACAACTAGTGGTGACAAAGGATTTCACCGGGAATTATCACTGAGCGAGCTAGGAGCCAAAAAGGGGAATAAATAAGTGGGGAGACGAGGAGAAAAATGTGGTTATGACAATAAGTAGCTCTAAGCTTCATTGCAAAAGCAGGAAAAAAGACATGACACATTTGTAGGACTCAGGCAGTGAATAGTTAATAACACAACAACTACTACAAAATATAACTACATAGGCAGCGCTTATCCGACCACGTGCACGAACTATAAGCCACATTCTGATTCAAACAAATGAAATATAATCATCCTGTTCACACTGTTTTTTTCCATGAATACAAAACTGGTGTACGTCGCAGATAACAATATTATCAATCCACACCTTGTTCAAAAAAAAATGTAATAATCACGCTAGCTGAAAAAGATGAGAGATCGTCTCTAGCGACCTGCAATCACACTTCTCCGAGCAAGTATGTACGATGGGAATTTAGATCCATCACAATCTCTCTACTGAATGTAACGATACAAAGCAAAACCAGTGAGGCAATTCATTTCTCTCGATTCAGTTCGCCATACTTAGGTTGATCTGAGAACCCTGTACAATTACGCAACGACAGAAGGAGTAAATGTCATTTGAGCGACTGGCCAAGCCAAAGACCGAAGAGCACAGATAGCATTTTACTGCTGCGCCAGGCCTTTTATCAACTTTTCAACTCACCAACCACTTCCTGAGAGTTCCGATCTACAAATCTGCCAGTTTAAGTTCGCAAGTGCAGCCAAACCAAAATTATTAACAGACCAAACCTGCTTCTCCAGCCTGTTACATCATGAAAGACAGCGGACAACTGAGGAATTAGATGGGAGCTGCAGAGATGTGGTACTATAGATACACCGTGAGTTACAACCTGACATCTCAACATTTAGGACATTACCATAAACGCCGTGTCCTCTGCTAGCGCAGAGTTCCTATCATGATGTGACCAGTAGCAGTTTGATTACACGTCTATCTTTGCGCTGGCTGCTGAAGATGGTGAGCAAGCGCAAATAGGAATCTCCCGAGTGCTGTGATGTCGGTTCTTAATTTAGCTGGGGGTAAAAAACACTCGACCCCAACAATTATGCATTTTACTCTGCCGGACACCTTCCCCTCTCACCCTTTCAGCAGTTGCCAAGACTGGTTTTTCTCTCACCAAAATGCTCAGGTCTGTTCCTATTTAACTGCAACGTGTCAATCAACAAGCTGCCTAATTACCCTTCCCAGCCCACATACACAAGTAAGTCCCAGCTGCAACACAACAGCAACATGAAAAGAAGTCAGAACCCAGCCAACAAAGTACCTCCAACAGGTTTAGCCAACCAGGCGAGCACTGCATGGCAACTGTCCTCAGTGACCTGACTGGCTAATGTGTTTGTTAACATGTTGCCCGCCCAGTAAGTACTCAACGTTCCCTTGGTAGAATGTCATCGGAACATGGCCCGACATTGGTAAAATGTCCCTACTTGCACTTGCACGGCAGAACAGCCTGGTGCTGCAGCCTGGCATATATGCTCTTAGCAATGCATAAAAGCCGCATTGACGGATTTGTCAATGTTCAAAGAAAAGGGCACTACAAACATTTCCCTATCTACACAGAAGCAGGAGCTTCACACAATCAGCTGTCGAGTGGTAGTCATGTTTTAATACTAGGCGCCTAGAGTGTTTATGTCCCCCCCCTCTCTCTCTCTCACTCTCTCTCTCTCTCTCCACCCTTAACATTTGTAAGGAGGATAAACACGCCCCTCCGCTTTTTTTTTCCAACTTTGTATATAAGCTCTTTTGTTAAGTATTAGTTTATACATTTCATATATATATATATATAAAGCATATATGCTTTTCATCTGCCTATTATGACGATGAAAAACATCTAGAAAAATCATCTGCCTATTATGAAAACACCTTAAATTGTGTTTTGGCGTTGGGTTTCGTATGCGCAGGTCAGACCGTCAAGTGGGCTATGAGCTCGCATGCCAGTTGCAGGTCCTCTCCTGGTTCCCCATAGTTAGTTATAATACATCTTGTCATCTCTTTGTGGGATGCAATTGTTCGTTAGTTGAAGCCCTACTCTGGCTTTTGCCAGGGGCCGCAATATAGCCAGGCCATAAATATGGTCTAATGGCTGAACGCGGTTTCTGGGACCTCTCCACGGGTGATCCTCATCCACATGGTGGCACTTTGTGTCATTGGGTGTTTACCGCTTGTGTGATGTCCTGGTGGGGTAAAAGAAGACAGACAGACAGACAGAGAGACAGAGAGACAGAGAGACAGACAGACAGACAGACAGACAGACAGACAGACAGACAAACAGACAGACAGACCGACCGACCGATCCCTACGGAGGACTCGTTCGTCTGTGTTCAGATTATGTGTGCCCATTCAAAGTCTGAAATTCCCAACGTCTACCGCTGCGTGTCGTGCGCGTGGGATACAACTAGAGAAAACAAAAAGGCTGAAGCTCCAAACAAGATGCATAAGTCGAAAACAGTCGAACAAACACCGGGTTTCATTAACTTACAATCCACTTCCGTTCAGACAATTAAGTCAAGTCTAACTGGTCGTAAGTCGAATTTATATTTGTCAATACCCTTGTTTGTTCTAACTGCGGTTGCAGACAGTCAGCCATATGCGATAGGGTCGAACAACTCTGATGTCTAGACCCGGCTACGCTCTAAGCAAAGCATCAGTTGCTGCAACTCTCTGACACTACGCACGTAGTTATCTTTCTTTATTTATAATTTATAAGTATTTATTGTACGTTATCGTAGGTGCGGATCGTCGTAAGTCAAGGAAGAGATAAATTAGCCGAAGAATTATAAGCCTCAAAGGGTCGACTCTATTGTATCGGGATTTATCACATATAGATCTCTCTCTCTCTCTCTTTCTCTCTCTCTCTCTCTCTCTCTCTCTCTCTGTGTGTGTGTGTGTGTGTGTGTGTGTGTGCAGAAGGGACAGTCATTTGTCGATAGCATTGCATAAAGCCAAAGTGAGCAGCTTCAGTAACTATCCGACTGGATTTCAGTAAAAGCAGTCCTAGTGAACAGAATGGCGCAGTCCGGACAACGAACCCATGACCCTCAGAGCGCGAGGTAAACAGCATGACCACTTGACCACGCAGAAAGGAATCAGATAGATAGCAAACCAATGCCGTGGCTTCACTGTCAGCCACACCACAATATACTCTATCAGGGTAAGATAACAAAGAATACGCCATTCTTATCTTAAGGGCCCTTGCTCGCTGGCAACAAATCAAGTGGCTGGACGGGTGTGTATGCACTCACGCTAAGGTAACAAGATGGTAAGATGATAAGATAACAAGATTGTAAAATATCTTAACAGTCAAAATACAAAACACAAACGCACTTACTGACAATAATGAATATATTTGTGTTGTTATTAGTGACGATTGAAAGAACAAGGTTGCACTATTGACGATTGGTTGAACAAAGTTGCACTATTGACGATTGATTGAACAAGGTTGCACTATTGACGATTGATTGAACAAGGTTGCACTATTGACGATTGATTGAACAAGGTTGCAGTCTACCAGTGCAGTCAGTGTAACGGTGGGTGTTGAAGCCACAATCATCCATTTTTTAACAACGGAGAAACAGAACATACATCAACAATGACAAAACGCTCAAGTACTACAGTTACCACATAACGTTTTCTCGTAATCACTGTCACGTGTGTGGTTTCCTTCTTTTGTGTCGATACGGGATGCTGTCGCAACCTCCTTTTTCAATAATTGTAAAGTATCTTTGTAAAACTGAACCTAGCTTTGTGATTTTAAATCGCTTACAGTTTATTAGTTTTACAGTTGTTTCCAAACACACAATGTCCGTGCGCAATTCTCGTAAGAGACGACGATCACAGACAAAGTACCTGCAGAAAGTCAATATAGTTTTAGTTTTTTTTTTTTGGGGAGGAGGATGTGGGGGGGGGGGGGGGGGAGGATGGGGGGGGGTGGGGGGAAGGGGGGGGGGGGAGTAAAACAGGTAATTTTACTCACTCCAGCAGAACATACTTGGCCAGGTGCTCCTAAAATATTAGATCATATATATGCTCCCTTGCCCGGAAAAGGGGAAGAGGAAATAGGGGATACAGCAAAACATAAAAACAAAGTTCCATGTGTTCTTAGTACGCTTGTTTCCATAGCCAGGCGCACACGCCTTTTGGAGGTGAAAAGTTCGACTCCCGGCACGATAAATATAGCTTTCGATTTTTATGTTGTCTAGTGTGTCCTTCTATCTTTCCATGAGTGCCAATCAATACACTGTCTCTTTGTTAGTTATGTATAAAAAATAAATACGCCCACTGCCTGCACACCTACTCTTCTGTGCCATCAAATTCTATACGTGAGTGTTGGGGAGAATATGTAATAGCAGTGTTGACTAACTTCTACACCCAAAGCCTGCCCCAAGGCCCCAATATTACGTTATATTTGTGAACACGCATATTTGTTACACAAAATATAGTACACAAAGAAGAAGCAAAGAAATGGATATGTTTCAATCAGCACTTGTTAACTGTATTATGACGGCTAACAGACTGCAATAGTCTGGGATACAGTGATAATTGCGGAGAGATGAAACTGTGTATTTAAAACAATTAAAAAGGAATTTACCAAACAGATAGCGGATAGATGGTATACAGGCCCATACAGACCAAGTGAAATGAAACGGCCAAAACATAGAGACTAAGGTTTGCAGCAGTGAAGCTGGAGTGTTGGGAATGCTTAAGCAGAATATACAAGACATGTTTCTCAGCACAGGTAAGCATTTTGGAAGATGTATCAGTTATATAATGGGAACAATCAAATATTTCATCATTTAAACGGTAAACCCACCATCTAGATAACATGATAATCCACGTTCATCAACCTTTTCTACACTGGCTGACGGCGGAAACTGGACAAATATCTTACGGACCAGCTGTCGACTAAAACTGAAGCAAAAACAACTGAAGGCAGTAATTTTCTGATTAAATCCATAGTTCCAAAATAATAATAAAATGTCGGTGTGTGCCAAAGAGCCAGTGCACTTATAAACCAACTGACGCCGTTTCGGGTCGGCTATTGAAAGGCTGAAGCAGTTGTTTATAGACAGACCAAATAAATTCTGCGTCTCTGACCAGGAACCAATCGATTCCACAACATCGTGTGTACACGTGTCAGGCTGACAATCAACGACAGCATGTGATTAGCCTAAGAAAAGTAGTGTTCTCTAGTCATATAATGAGAAAGATGGTACTGGTAACAATCGCGATGACCGGGAAGACTAGCCATAGAAGAGGCAGAGGCAGTCCAAGTAAAACAGCGCTGAGCGGTCTTAGACCGTAAACAAAGAGACAGGACATCAACATAATTCATTCAACACACCAGAAACATAGGTCGCTGTAGAATAAAGAGACTTCTACGCCATCTGAAAAGCTACATGATGATAATGACGAAACTAGTCATGTGTGCACACTGAAAGCTCCGCAGACAGAAGACCACATCCATCAAGACAGTTCCACAAACAACACAAGACCAACCTTCCGGCTTAGAGAAGCAAAAGTGGAAGCTTAACCATGGTCCAATGAACAGTCATTGTATGTACTTCCCAGGGCCCCCGTCCGCCCTCTCCTTTTCCTTAAATATGTAGTTGTATTATTGTTAATGTTGTATGCGGACAAAAGCATTCTAGTCGCAACTTCTATTGTATGCTTCATGATTATGTTTTATTCAGAAATTTACTATTCCTTCTGGATGATTTTGACGGACCACTGAGCTCACTAAAAGAGAAAGTGTAAACAAGCCAGATCCAGACCAATTATTTAAAGCACAGATAGCAGAAGAAGTGAAGCTGGCAAACTCCGATGAGAAACGCACAATCAGCGATGGTTTCTGACACGTGTGTGTTCTTGTACTCACTAGCACCCGGGGGAAACCACGAACAGCGTGACTCACCGTTGGCCAATCTGGCAGATATAAGCGGCTAGAAAAAACTACGCCTTCCAACCCGGCAATGGCACATTTCCGTACACGTCACCAGTCTAGATTCTAGAGACAAGTGCTTTTCTGTACACACGATCAGCTCAGATTCTACGGGTTATAGTTGTAGAATGATGAAACCCGACAGAAAAGAGAGGCCGTTATAGATTTAAAAAAAAAAACGACAAAAGAAATGGTTCAGCCATTTAAGTCGGCCCCAGAGTACAGTATATCGCAGCCAGCAATGATGTACAGGCTAAGCTGAAATCGAAAAATAGGTCGAATATGTGAACAATGAGGAGAAGGAATAACAGTCCCTGAAAATCTTACAGGAAGCACTCTGTCCATGTGGACAGACACCACAAAATACTGAACACGTGCTGCGGAAATGTTCCCTGCATGCAGCGGAAAGATCTTAGGTCATGCCCGTTGGCATTCCAAACTGAGCGGTATGGATCAGTGTGAGGACATGCGTGACGCAGCAGCCATCAAAAAGGTATGTGGCGTTCTTCTCTTAAAACTACTGGCAACGAAAAAGAGAACCTAAGAAGGTTATATTAAGCAAACAAATGAGGCTCTTTACCGGTGGATTCTTGATTTCGACACCGCAAGATACCATAACAAGAAATAGGACAGGCAATGGAATGTGCGGTTACACAACCAGGTGGGTTTAACAATTCAAACACATTCTAGGTCAACGACAATTGAGGTCCGTGGTCAGGTTCTCCTCTTTGTCGCCTTTCCTTTCTAGCAAAGGCCTGGAAATTACTTAGCTCCCTTTTTTTTAAACTGAGTCGACGCCACAGCTCCCCGGGTTGGTTCCAGGGTCTCATTTTGCTGAGTCGACGCCATAGCCGCCCCCCCCCCCCCCCCCGGGTTGGTTCTAGGGTCTTATTTTGCCGAGTCGACGCCACAGCCCCCACCCCGGGTTGGTTCTAGGGTCTTATTTTGCCGAGTCGACGCCACAGACCCCACCCCCCCCCCCCCGGGTTGATTCTAGGGTTACATTTTGACCAATAAAAAGTAGACCCACTGACTCTAACAAGCATGTGGTTACAGGCGACTAATAAGAGGTGTGTGTGTGTGTGTGTGTGTGTGTGTGTGCATGTGAGTGTGTGTTTAATTCAAAGTTGCAGTGCACATGCCTCAGGGCGAGGAATCAACTATCTTCTCAGAAATAAGTCAGATCTGTCAAAGGAGTGAGCACATTCAGAAACAAGATTAAAGTCCAGATGTAAACGAACAACCAAAACTTTCCGCCGGAGTTTACAGACGGTGAATGCACAGAAGAAGAAGAAGGAGTAGGAGGAAGAGGAGGAGAAGAAGAAGAAGAAGAAGCAGAAGGAGGAGGAGGAGAACAAGAAGACCTGACAGCTGTATTTCTCAGCACAATGTACACTATTCAATGTTTCACACTTCAGCATTTATTTTTACTTTAGAAAGAGGACTTAGCAGCAAATAAATGAAAGCAAACAATTTCACAGCCAGCATGTTTATCATAGCAACAGACGGATGTGAATCATCTGCCTCATTTCACACACACAAAGGTAGACACACACATCCAGGCTGCTGAATTCAAATAGCGCAGAAAATGTCTCGCAACACCGTTAATTCACAAGCAGTATATTTACAAGATCAGAGCAGCGGACATAAGTTGGTTCACAAACAGCATCATGACCACTAAACTAAAATCCCGTTGACGTATCAACATAGTCAAGTGCTCTCATCATCATCAAGTGCCTTGCCTACTGGCGTGGGCGTTCATGTCTCTCCACACAACCCGCAACTGCGTGTATTAGTTCGTGTGTTGGCACCCCTTCATGCCCTGACAAAAGACTGTCAAAAATTGTCTCACGCTGTCTTTGCCTGTCTCTCTTTCCACAGGTATTTCCAGTGGTCACAACATGTTCCATTTTCCCTCTTCTCATCACAGAACCAAAAGTGCTAAAGGTTGGAAAAAAAAAAAAAAAGTTATCCACTGGCGCTTGAAGAAATAAAACGCATAGTTATTATATTACGCTCCTTTCAGTAGCCAAGCTTTCCTTCTTTTTTTTCTTTCTTTCTTTCTTTCTTTCTCTTTCTTTCTTTCTTTCTTTCTTTCTTTCTTTCTTTCTTTCTTTCTTTCTTTCTTTCTTTCTTTCTTTCTTTTTTCTTTCTTTCTTTCTTTCTTTCTTTCTTTCTTTCTTTCTTTCTTTCTTTCTTTCTTTCTTTCTTTCTTTCTTTCTTTCTTTCTTTCTTTCTTTCTTTCTTTTGTGTGTGTGTTTAGTAGTAAAGCACTAAACAGTATAGATATCCCTTACACTGGTGCACCAGTATATGGTAGTAAATCAGAATAGATCAACATTCTCTATATGTGGTGTTCCCAACACCATGCTGGCCTCCTCTACCACCCAGTGCATTTCCTAGTACCCACTGCAGGCATCTGTGTTTAATGTGTTTCTTCTCAGTCGCTTAGCTCTCATCCTTTCTGCAATCACTTCTTCCTTCATTCTCAATCCCTTGCTGATATGCCCTCTCCACGCAACACGGTTCATTTCACTTTGTTCCCACGAGTCCACCTCAATACATGTATCATTCATGTCCTGCTTGCAGAAACATTTATATCGTAGTAGAGTCCGGCTTTGATATCTTCTATCCATCTGTAATTTTCTATAGAGGATGTCGTTAGGGACTCTGCCATTCTCAATTCTCCAGCTGTGACACTGCCACGTGAATCTCCTTAGACTGAGCAGTGGTAGCTTGATTAGACAGTCACAACTCAGAATATCCTTCTTCTTCTTCTTCTTCTCCTTCTCCTCCTTCTTCTTCTTCTTCTTCGCGTTTACCGGCTGTAAACTCTGGCGGGAAGTTCTAGTTGTTCGTCGGCCTCTGGACATTAGTTCATGTTCTAGAACATGAGTGGTGCGGGCACACCTGTTTTACAGATCTGACTTATTTGTATGGAGACTGTTGGTCCACTGCCTCTCAGGCACATGCACTCCGACTTCGAAAGAAGCTCCCAGTTAGTAGACTCTTACAACATGCTTGTTGGGGAGTTAGTGGGTCTATTTTTGGTCTTCCTCACAATGCGACCCCGGAACCCACACGGGGATCTAAGAATATTGAAAACTGGCATCCGCGACAGATCCTCGAACATAAAGGGTTCCGCATGTCTTACCCAGGCCGGGAACCACTGTCCTATGTGCTTATATTACTGGAAGAACTGCGCTGTGCAAGCGTCTAGATTTACCTATCACTACCGAGCCCAGGTAGGCGACAATATGCTACAATGATATTATATATATCATAGTTCACAGGGCGATACGCTATCCTTGGCGTGCCCTCTGAATATGACCCAAGATACCGGTGCACACTACAAAATACCCAACCACATTCCAAACCACGGTGAGATTAAGAACCAGGGCAGTGTAAACATGTAAGCATACATCTCCACACATCGGCCGCTACAGCACTTGCAGATAATACAGCAAGCCGCACAACATCGACCCGGTGAGAGAGTGGTTGACAGCATAGTTACACAACACAGTATCGACACATGGCTGCATTGTCTTCCTTTCTGCAACACTTCAATAAGCATCCAGTTTTCTTACACCAGCCATTCCCGCCCACACAGAAAAAACACCAGGTTTATTATTTAAAAAAAAAAAAGGTATGGTTACTCACACTAAAGGACGTGTGCTCACATAAAAATGGGGTATTAATAATAACAACCTGTCGAATGGCTAATAAATATAATATTAATAATATAGGAAATAATTGATAATGTATAAACAAAAACTTTAAAAAAGGAAATATATGGCTGTGTTGGGGGTGGGGTGGGGGGTGGGGGGGGGGGGGCTTAACCCCTTAACATCTTTTTTTTCGGGAGATGGAGTAGGTGGAGGGGTATTGGGCTTCCCTAAGATTATTGTTGTATGTGTGTGTGTCTGTGTGTGCGTGTCTGTGTAACACAAAAGCGGGGGGGGGGGGGGGGGGGGTGACTAGAGGAGAGAAGCTCTCCAGGTAGCGACGACAGTGTATGAGAGGACGTCAGGCAATGGTAACCTGCTAGACAGTGTAGTATATAATCGCATGTGAATAAATCATAGTGGCCTTGGTGTCTGCAGGATGGGTCGATATGCGAAAAACAAGGAGAAATCCTGCACAGGGAACACCATAGATCACCGAATTGATCGTCTGTTAGAGAAGAGCACCGAAGTGACAGCCATCATACAACTCTCTGGTGTCAATATCAAGTGTCATCTTTCGAATTCAACAATAGTCTATGTCTTCTTCTTTCTTTGTCATGTCTTTCTTAGTCATGACTTCTGGCGTCCCAACCCTGCTTAGTAAAGTCTGGTTTCCGTTTAGACGTGTAGTCTTTTTTCAGCATTGTTGTCTCCAATATATTATATGCAGCGTCTAGCTATATTTCACCACGTCTTGTTCTTGCTGTGTCACGTCTGATTCCTACTTTCTATGTTTTATTCTTTCTAGGTCACGTCTAAGTTACTTCTGTGTCATGTTTTATTCATTCGCTGTCACGTCTTAGTGATACTTTCTCACACCTCGTTCATACATTGTCACGTATTAGTAACACACTGTCACGATTTATTCATTCTATGTCACACCGTACTCATAATTAGGAGTGTTATATTTACTTTGTCACGTGATGACACTTTCTGTGTCACGATTTCTTTCTCTCTGTGTCAGGTCTTATTCTTTCTATGTCACACATTACTCTTTCTGTCACGAAATCTCAAATTTTCAAGCATTTTTCTATCCGTCATGATCCATTCTTACTATGCAACACCATATTTATTTTTTGTAACGAGTTATTCTTTCTGTGTCACGTCTTCTTCTTTTTTCTTCTTCTTCTTCGCTGCTACCGCCGCCACCCGCTGTAAACTCCGGTATAAAGTTCTGGTTGTCCGTCAACTTCTGGAGTAAAGTGTTGTCCAAGAACTTGAATGTTGCGTGTACATCCGTTTTAAACATCTGGCTGATCTGAATGCAGACTGTCGGTTCACTGCCTCTTAGGAAGATGCATTCCCACTTCCACCACCAGCTCAATTAGTCGAACCTTACGACATGTTCTTTGGGGAGGCAATGAGTCTATTCTTGTTTTTGACCCCTACATGGGATCCCGGAACCCACACGGCGATTACTGAGTCATATTCTTCCCGTGTAAAGTCTCATTTGCACTGTATCGAGTCCTATTCAAACTGTATGGCGATCTCCCCACTCCAACGCCCACCAGTTTCCCCCCAATACCAACATTTGTTCAGTCTACACAGCTTTAGACTGGTTTTCCAAAGTCACCTTGACTACACACGGGCTCCTCCATTCCGTGCCCGAGTCTGCTTTCACAGCTCACAGGAGGGGGCCTATTCTATTCAATTTTCCAATGTCGAGGCATTTAAAATGTTTGCAAAGTACAACGAAGCCCCAAGTTTTTCTCCTCCCGTCTCTCTTCTGACCCCCCCCCCCTTTTTTTCAACCATGGAACGTAGGTCTCAACCAACCCAAGACATCCCAATCTTTGATATGGACTCGAAGCGCCCCGCCCTCTTTTCACTACATATTTGTCATCAATGTCTAATTTCTATGTCCAGTTTTAATCTCTCTGTCTCTCTCACCATTGTATATGTGTGGAACATACCCACAGCCTGATTCTCACGCATGTCCTCTTAAAGAGAAGGAGCCTAATATATAAGCCACCCAACACGTCACTTGATTGTATGTAAGGACAGGCAAACAGGGAGATGCCACTCTAGTAACATGTATTTGACACCCTATTAGCTGCTTACCATGCCGCCAATCCCCCCCCCCCCCCCTTTTCTTTACAAAGAAAATTGAGAATAGTGTTGTTTAGTAGTTACCCAACTCCACAACACAGTCTCAGAGTGAGGTCAGGCACTCTTCCATTCGTAACCGCGAAAACTTGACAGAACCTATTCTAATGGGGAAAAACAGCAGTGTAGTAGGTAAGAGGGGTATCAAGTGGTCTTTAGTTGCGTAATATCTTCACCCTTGTCTGCACCTACACATGCATCTTGTAGGTGTGAGTCCAACACACATGCATCTTGTGGGAGTAAATCCAACACACATGCATTCTTGTGGGTGTAAGTCCAACACACATGCATCTTGTATGTGTGAGTCCAACAAACCTGCGTCTTGTGGGTGTGAGTCCAACACACATGCATCTTGTTAGTGTGAATCTAACACACAAACATCTTGTGTTTGTGAGTCCAACACACATGCATCTTGTGGGTGTGAGTCCAACACACATGCATCTTGTAGGTGTGAGTCCAACACAAAAGCATCTTGTGGGTGTGAGTCCAACACACATGCATCTTGTGGGTATGAGTCCAACACACATGCATCTTGTAGGTGTGAGTCCAACACAAATGTATATTGTGGGTGTGAATCCAACACACATGTATATTGTGGGTGTGAATCCAACATACATGCATCTTGTAGGTGTGAGTCAAAAACACATGCATGCTGTGGGTGTGAATTCAACACACATGCATCCTGTGGGTGTAAGTCCAACACACATACATCTTGTGGGTGTGAGTCCAACACACATGCATCTTGTGGGTGTAAGTCCAACACACATGCATCTTGTAGGTGTAAGTCCAACACACATGCATCTTGTGGGTATGAGTCCAACACATATGCATCTTCTGGGTGTGAGTCCAACACACATGCATCTTGTAGGTGTGAGTCCAACACAAATGCATCTTGTGGGTGTGTTCCAACACACATGCATCTTGTCGGTGTGAATCTAACACACATACATCTTGTGTTTGTGAGTCCAACACACATGCATCTTGTAGGTGTGAGTCCAACACACATGCATCTTGTAGGTGTGAGTCCAACACAAAAGCATCTTGTGGGTGTGAGTCCAACACACATGCATCTTGTGGGTGTGAGTCCAACACACATGCATCTTGTGGGTGTGAGTCCAACACACATGCATCTTGTGGGTGTGAGTCCAACACACATGCATCTTGTGGGTGTGAGTCCAACACACATGCAACTTGTGGGTGTGAGTCCAACACACATGCATCTTGTGTTAGTGAGTCCAACACACATGCATCCTGTGGGTGTGAGTCCAACACACATGCATCTTGTGGGTGTGAGTCCAACACACATGCATCTTGTGTTAGTGAGTCCAACACACATGCATCTTGTGGGTGTGAGTCCAACACACATGCATCTTGTAGGTGTGAGTCCAACACAAAAGCATCTTGTGGGTGTGAGTCCAACACACATGCAACTTTGAATGTTAATCTAATACACATACATCTTGTGGGCATGAGTCCAACACACATTCATCTTGTAGGTGTGAATCCAACACACATGCATCTTGTGGGTGTGAATCCAACACACATGCATCTTATGGGTGTGAATCCAACACACATGCATCTTGTGGGGTGAGTCCAACACACATGCATCTTGTGGGTGTGAGTCCAACACACATGCATCTTGTAGGTGTGAGTCCAACACAAAAGCATCTTGTGGGTGTGAGTCCAACACACATGCATCTTGTGGGTATGAGTCCAACACACATGCATCTTGTAGGTGTGAGTCCAACACAAATGTATATTGTGGGTGTGAATCCAACACACATGTATATTGTGGGTGTGAATCCAACATACATGCATCTTGTAGGTGTGAGTCAAAAACACATGCATGCTGTGGGTGTGAATTCAACACACATGCATCCTGTGGGTGTAAGTCCAACACATATACATCTTGTGGGTGTGAGTCCAACACACATGCATCTTGTGGGTGTAAGTCCAACACACATGCATCTTGTAGGTGTAAGTCCAACACACATGCATCTTGTGGGTATGAGTCCAACACATATGCATCTTCTGGGTGTGAGTCAAACACACATGCATCTTGTAGGTGTGAGTCCAACACAAATGCATCTTGTGGGTGTGTTCCAACACACATGCATCTTGTCGGTGTGAATCTAACACACATACATCTTGTGTTTGTGAGTCCAACACACATGCATCTTGTAGGTGTGAGTCCAACACACATGCATCTTGTAGGTGTGAGTCCAACACAAAAGCATCTTGTGGGTGTGAGTCCAACACACATGCATCTTGTGGGTGTGAGTCCAACACACATGCATCTTGTGGGTGTGAGTCCAACACACATGCATCTTGTGGGTGTGAGTCCAACACACATGCATCTTGTGGGTGTGAGTCCAACACACATGCAACTTGTGGGTGTGAGCCCAACACACATGCATCTTGTGTTAGTGAGTCCAACACACGTGCATCCTGTGGGTGTGAGTCCAACACACATGCATCTTGTGGGTGTGAGTCCAACACACATGCATCTTGTGTTAGTGAGTCCAACACACATGCATCTTGTGGGTGTGAGTCCAACACACATGCATCTTGTAGGTGTGAGTCCAACACAAAAGCATCTTGTGGGTGTGAGTCCAACACACATGCAACTTTGAATGTTAATCTAATACACATACATCTTGTGGGCATGAGTCCAACACACATTCATCTTGTAGGTGTGAATCCAACACACATGCATCTTGTGGGTGTGAATCCAACACACATGCATCTTATGGGTGTGAATCCAACACACACGCATCTTGTGGGGTGAGTCTAACACACATGCATTTTGTGGGTATGAGTCCAACATAAATGCATCTTGTGGGTGTGAATAAAACACACATGCATCTTGTGGGTGTGAGTCTAACACACGTGCATCTTGTGGGTATGAGTTTAACATAAATTCATCTTGTGGGTGTGAGTCCAACATAAATGCATCTTGTGGGTATGAGTCCAACACACATGCATCTTGTTGGTGTGAATCCAACACACATGCATCTTGTGGGTGTGAATCCAACACACATTCATCTTGTGGGTGTGAGTCTAACACACATGCATCTTGTGGATGTGAGTCCAACACACATGCATCTTGTTGGTGTGAATCCAACACACATGCATCTTGTGGGTATGAGTCCAACACACATTCATCTTGTGGGTGTGAATCCAACACACATGCATCTTGTGGGTGTGAATCCAACACACATTCATCTTGTGGGTGTGAGTCTAACACACATGCATCTTGTGGATGTGAGTCCAACATAAATGCATCTTGTGGGTGTGAGTCCATGATGTGTCTAGAATGCTTACGAACACTGATGGCATGTCTCCTGGTATGGAACCCACAGTGTATAGTTACCGCGTAACTCGGTAATTTTATCGGTGGACTGAGCCTGTAAAAAGGTTGCAAATGTAATACTGGCATTGAAAGGGTAGAAAATAGACAACTGGAAGATCTCGATTTCCAAGATAAAATTGTTCTGTTAAGTAAAGAATAACATAGAAAAACATAATCGAAAATAGGACTTCAAATAAGTTATGAGACAATAAATATTCTAAAGACACCAACAACAGATCAAATAGAGGTCATGCTAGAGAAAAATCAATAAAAGTAACGAACCATTTCACCCATTTAGGTAGTAGTTGTGACTGTCAAGGAGATCCAATGAAGGAAATTATGATAAAGCACCGGCAAAACAAAAAGTCTTTAAAAGCCTCAAAAAAAAAAAAATATGGCTTTTTAAATTATACAGCTTTAAAATCAAACTACGAATCTTCAATTCTAAAGTTACTTCAATTTTAACATATGCCTGCGACACTTTGAGAACTACCAAAGACACTGAATGGAAGTTATATAAATCTGAAAATCAATGTGTGAGAAAAATCCTTAACATAAAATGAGATGAATTCAAAGAGTGAGGAGATCAGACCAAGTTTTATACAAACACCTGATTCAACAGCAATATTTATTCTCACACTTCTTCTGCCCATTGGTTGTACGGTCAGCCTTTCTTGTCATTCCTACTTGGTATGTGCATCCCTGGTCGTTGAGGTATATGGTCTGTTGGAAGCTTAGTTCAATAACCAAACCATTGGACTGTTTCCTAACGAAATCTAGAGCTGCCAACATCTACTCGAGAAGTCGAGTTTTCATCTCAGGAATCTCCTCTCAGATAAAGTACCAACGGCAAACAGACTTATCACAGAACTATTATTGGCAGAAATACTATTATTGGCAGAAATACAAGTACAGATTAATACTTCCTTAATATGACCACACACAAATGTGTTAAACGAACTGTATAAAGAGCAAAAGATAAAAAATCCACACCATAAAAGAGAGGTCGTGATCTTTCTTCTTCTTTTCTTTACGTCGCCTGAAATACTGTTCGTGTATCTATAATTTCGCCCCTCATACAAAATTACCTCTTGTTTTTAGTTCATTCAGCGGTCCGCCGAGTTTACTTTCCACTGTTGTCGTCTTTGGCCAAAGGAAGATACAACCATAACCATAACAGAAGAAAAAGGAACAAATACAAATGACAGCCAACTCACATACCACCCATATCCCCACCTCTGTATGTGAAGAGCGTCAAGTACATATAAAGCATATCATCATGTGGCAAACCAGAAACAGACGGCAAGAAGAACCCGGCAAACCAGAAACAGACGGCAAGAAGAACCCGGCAAACAGAAACAGACGGCAACAAGAACCCGGCAAACAGAAACAGACGGCAAGAAGAACCCGGCAAACAGAAACAGACGGCAAGAAGAACCCGGCAAACAGAAACAGACGGCAAGAAGAACCCGGCAAACAGAAACAGACGGCAACAAGAACCCGGCAAACAGAAACAGACGGCAAGAAGAACCCGGCAAACAGAAACAGACGGCAAGAAGAACCTGGCAAACAGAAACAGACGGCAAGAAGAACCTGGCAAACAGAAACAGACGGCAAGAAGAACCTGGCAAACAGAAACAGACGACAAGAACCCGGCAAACAGAAACAGACGACAAGAAGAACCTGGCAAACAGAAACAGACGGCAAGAAGAACCTGGCAAACAGAAACAGACGGCAAGAAGAACCTGGCAAACAGAAACAGACGGCAAGAAGAACCTGGCAAACAGAAACAGACGGCAAGAAGAACCTGGTAAACAGAAACAGACGGCAAGAAGAACCTGGCAAACAGAAACAGACGGCAAGAAGAACCTGGCAAACAGAAACAGACGGCAAGAAGAACCTGGCAAACAGAAACAGACGGCAAGAACCCGGCAAACAGAAACAGACAGCAAGAAGAACCCGGCAAACAGAAACAGACGGCAAGAACCCGGCAAACAGAAACAGACGGCAAGAAGAACCTGGCAAACAGAAACAGACGGCAAGAAGAACCTGGCAAACAGAAACAGGCGGCAAGAAGAACCTGGCAAACAGAAACAGACGGCAAGAAGAACCTGGCAAACAGAAACAGACGACAAGAAGAACCTGGCAAACAGAAACAGACGACAAGAACCCGGCAAACAGAAACAGACGGCAAGAAGAACCTGGCAAACAGAAACAGACGGCAAGAAGAACCTGGCAAACAGAAACAGACGGCAAGAAGAACCTGGCAAACAGAAACAGACGGCAAGAAGAACCTGGCAAACAGAAACAGACGGCAAGAACCCGGCAAACAGAAACAGACAGCAAGAAGAACCCGGCAAACAGAAACAGACGGCAAGAACCCGGCAAACAGAAACAGACGGCAAGAAGAACCTGGTAAACAGAAACAGACGGCAAGAAGAACCCGGCAAACAGAAACAGACGGCAACAAGAACCGGGCAAACAGAAACAGACGGCAACAAGAACCCGGCAAACAGAAACAGACGGCAACAAGAACACGGCAAACAGAAACAGACGGCAAGAAGAACCCGGCAAACAGAAACAGACGGCAAGAAGAACCTGGCAAACAGAAACAGACGGCAAGAAGAACCTGGCAAACAGAAACAGACGCCAAGAAGAACCTGGCAAACAGAAACAGGCGGCAAGAAGAACCTGGCAAACAGAAACAGACGGCAAGAAGAACCTGGCAAACAGAAACAGACGGCAAGAAGAACCTGGCAAACAGAAACAGACGACAAGAACCCGGCAAACAGAAACAGACGGCAAGAAGAACCTGGCAAACAGAAACAGACGGCAAGAACCCGGCAAACAGAAACAGACAGCAAGAAGTGCTGATGTAATAAGGCAAAAACACTTATCGGACAAATGCTGAAAAGCTAACGGATCACAATATGCGTAAACGTGAGCTATGATACAATCTGCTAGACAACTCAATGCAACCAATGCCAGAATTGAACAATGACAGAAAAAGAGACAAAGAAAAACAATCACTGTATAAATCAGTAATTGCATCTATCTACTTCCAGACATTCCAGGAACGCTATCGTTTCTAGTAGTAATTACCCTACCGGGACACTCTCTTCTCCTTCTACTCTTTATGGATTTCTTATTGCTGACTTGAGGATGCTAGGACCACTAACCGTGGGTAAGTACCCGCTTATTCTTTTATAGTCAGAGAAATCTGTGTAAATGGTCTCAATAAGACAATCTGAATGACGACGTTTTCCTAACGTATGACAGATGAGTGTTCGGCTGGGCAGAAATGGAGCTGGATAGCGCACTCAGATGTCTGCCGGCTTCACGGTTTTGCGTTCGAATCCGCATCGAGATGAACCATTATTCGATGATCTTAGCTTCGAGGTCAACCTAGCCTGAAACGGGTACGAGGGAATTTCCTGTGAAACAGAGACATCTGGCGTGATGTTGGAATCGCTCATCTAGTTAAGACTGATTAATGAGCCGGTTTAATGACCTTCTGGTGTGAATGGTTAGTGTATGCCTACTGTGGATGGAGATATCGGTTCTTCTTTGCGTTTGCTTTAGTTTGCTCAGATAAAACCGTAAAGTGGGTTTCCTCTTTGAACTCCCGTCAGCTGCAGGTCCTTCGTATTTCTCCAAAGCCTGCTCTGCGCACACTTCGCTCTTGAGATCAGTGTATGTAGATACAGGTTTAGTGTATGCACACAGTGTATGTAGATACAGGTTTAGTGTATGCCCACATTGTATGTAGATACAGGTTTAGTGTATGCCCACAGTGTATGTAGATATAGGTTTAGTGTATGCCCACAGCGTATGTAGATACAGGTTTAGTGTATGCCCACAGTGTATGTAGATACAGTTTTAGTGTATGCCCAGTGTATGTAGATACAGTTTTAGTGTATGCAAACAGTGCATGTAGATACAGGTTTAGTGTATGCCCACAGTGTATGTAGATACAGGTTTAGTGTATGCCCACAGTGTATGTAGATACATGTTCAGTGTATGCCCACAGTGTATGTAGATACAGGTTTAGTGTATGCCCATAGTGTATGTAGATACAGTGTATGTAGATACAGGTTTAGTGTATGCCCAGTGTATGTAGATACAGTGTATGCAGATACAGGTTTAGTGTATGCCCACAGTGTATGTAGATACAGTGTATGTAGATACAGGTTTAGTGTATGCCCACAGTGTATGTAGATACAGTGTATGCAGATACAGGTTTAGTGTATGCCCACAGTGTATGCAGATACAGTGTATGTAGATACAGGTTTAGTGTATGCCCAGTGTATGTAGATACAGGTTTAGTGTATGCCCATAGTGTATGTAGATACATGTTTAGTGTATGCCCATAGTGTATATAGATACAGGTTTAGTGTATGCCCACAGTGTATGTAGATACAGGTTTAGTGTATGCCCACAGTGTATGTAGATACAGGTTTAGTGTATGCCCACAGTGTATGCAGATACAGGTTTAGTGTATGCCCAGTGTATGTAGATACAGGTTTAGTGTATGCCCATAGTGTATGCAGATATAGATTTAGTGTATGCCCACAGTGTATGTAGAAATAGGTTTAGTGTATGCCCACAGTGTATGTAGATATAGGTTTAGTGTATGCCCACAGTGTATGTAGATATAGGTTTAGTGTATGCCCACAGTGTATGTAGATATAGGTTTAGTGTATGCCCACAGTGTATGTAGATACAGTTTTAGTGTATGTCCACAGTGTATGTAGATGAGTGGATGCCCACAGTGTATGTAGATATAGGTTTAGTGTATGCCCACAGTGTATGTAGATATAGGTTTAGTGTATGCCCACAGTGTATGTAGATTAGGTTTAGTGTATGCCCACAGTGTATGTAGATACAGGTTTAGTGTATGTCCACAGTGTATGTAGATACAGGTTTAGTGTATGCCCACAGTGTATGTAGATACAGGTTTAGTGTATGCCCACAATGTATGTAGATATAGGTTTAGTGTATGCCCACAGTGTATGTAGATACAGGTTTAGTGTATGCCCACAGTGTATGTAGATACAGGTTTAGTGTATGCCCACAGTGTATGTAGATACAGGTTTAGTGTATGCCCACAGTGTATGTAGATACAGGTTTAGTGTATGTCCACAGTGTATGTAGATACAGGTTTAGTGTATGCCCACAGTGTATGTAGATACAGGTTTAGTGTATGCCCACAGTGTATGTAGATACAGGTTTTGTGTATGCCCACAATGTATGTAGCGTCAGGTCACCTGTACGGGCAGGTTAAAAGATTTCCTTAAAAATCCCACGCTTGATGACACAATCAATCATTTTGCACTTGATAAATCAAAAGAGGAAAAATCTTTAAGTATTTTAGAGGATTTAAAAAATATCATTTCCGTGATTTTTCAAACACATTCTTTATTATTTCTTTTAAATGACAATATATTTCAAATATCCATTTATTTGAAAGGCGTTTATACTTTAGTTTGCTGGGATTAGCTGCTGTAATATAAAACAGTAGGGGCCTCAGACTTTTTTTTAAAGCTTAGGACCTCATCAAATCTACATCCAGTAATGGTGCCAGGTCGGTCTGCAGTCTGTGTGGACGTAGATTTAGCGTCTGTCTACAATGTAGATACAGGCTCAGTTTCTGCCGGCAGTGTATGGACACACAAGTCAAGTCTTTGTCTACTGCGTTTGGACACATAAGTCAAGTCTTTGTCTACTGGGTACGGACACACAAGTCAAGTCTTTGTCTACTGTGTATGGACACACAAGTCAAGTCTTTGTCTACTGTGTATGGACGTCTACTGTGTATGGACACAGAGATAAGTCTTCGTCTACTGTATATGGACACACAGATCAAGTCTTCGTCTACTGTGTATAGACACACAGGTCAAGTCTTCGTCTACTGTTTATGGACACACAAGTCAAGTCTTTGTCTACTGTGTATGGACAAACCAGTCAAATCTTTGTCTACTGTGTGTGGACACACAGATCAAGTCTTCGTCTACTGGGTACGGACACACAGGTCACGTCTTCGTCTTCTGTGAATGGATACACAGGTAAAGTCCTCGTCTACTGTGTATGGACACACAGGTCAAGTCTTTCGTCTACTGTGTGGACACACAGATCAAGTCTTCGTCTACTGTGTATGGACACACAGGTCAAGTCTTCGCCTACTGTGTATGGACACACAGGTCAAGTCTTTGTCTACTATGTATGGAAACAAAGGTCAAGTCTTTGTCTACTGTGTATGGACACACAGGTCAAGTCTTTGTCTATTGTGTATGGACACACAGATCAAGTCTGTGTATGTTGGCTTTGTTGCTCCCCCCGCCCCCCCCCCCCCTTTTCCGTCACGTTTAGCCAGCATTCCCCCAAAAAAAGGTGGGGGAGGGCCTTTAGGTTTTAATTATGACTGTTATTTGCGCCACATAAAATGGCTTAGCACTGCTCGCAACCAAGTAGTCCTGCAACCTGTGTATGAAGATACATGTACAATGTGTAGAGAAATATGTTGCATGTCTGCATGCAGTGTGGGTGTCATGCGGGCACACCAAGCCACAGGCTAGCTTGCGCAGGCTGGCTGCCGTTTGTTTGGGATCAAAGTCATTATTATATTGTTACTGAACACAGGCAGGTTTGGCAGGGAGTGTTTGTGTGGGTTTATTATGTTTAGGTCAATCCTGTTGCGGCTGTTGTGTACGTTTTGTCACTGATAGGATGGGGAGGAGAGAACGAACCAACGAACGAATTTTATTTTCAAAGGGTCACAAATTGGGCATGCAGGCCCGTCTTACATTCGGCCCTTCCTGTCAATCATCCTAGAGAAAGACAGGGAGACATCTAGAGAGACAAAAGGGGGGGGGGGCAGAAGCAGGGAGGAAGATAGAAAGAAGGAGATAGAAGGAATTAAAAGATGCATACACAGGTTTATTTGACAATCCGCGTCAGGTGTGTTAACATGGGATACTTTACTTCACTTCAATGGACTTCGTTTCACATGGTCCGTCTCTCTTCGGAAGTTGCTGCTGGCCCGGTATCCGAGTCTAACGCAGCAAGAAACTCCGCATCCTGAGTGACCGTCCCTAGGTATCTCCCAAATATGCACAGTTTCAAAGCAAACGAAGGAGTGCGAAACCAATCTCATAATCTTTAAATCACGGGGCAAAAAGCTTAATTACTCTACCACGGAGACCCTTTGTCTCACCCAACAAGATGGCTGTTTCAATTATAAAAAAATATCTAAATAAACAGAAGATAAAACTTTATTGAAAAACACAATTCACACTGAATCTTGTTACAGGAATAGTTCATCATCGGAGGTCTTAGATTAACTATGTCATCACCACAGAAGGCTAAGATTGACCATGCGACTGAAAGGATTCGTTCTTTGTGCTTGATTAAATACTGCTGTAAACTACGTATCAATGCACCTCAACAGATACAGCGACATATATGTCGTGAAATGATAGCCATTACGCATCGGTCTGTAAGGCTGATAACCTGTCTTACCTGTAATCTGCACAAAATTCAAACTTGGACTCGCCCAGAAATATATAGTCCCTTATATCTATATATATAGGCCTTTATTGGACAACATTATTATGTCTACCTTTTCTGGTTACTTTAACTAAACTCCACTTTTAAATGTATATATCTTGGATATATATATGAAGGGAGTTATTTGAGGTTTCGTGGAAACCGATTTACTCCTTGCTCATGTATACTAGGGACTTCTTTTTGCACCAACGCCTGAAGTGTCGAAGTGACGCTATTCTCTTTGCCAGCTTCCTAACGTCCAGACGTGTCAATCTATGCCTGTATTATTTCATTTTTCAAGGCAATCTGGAATGTCTCAGTTTTTACATATGCTTGGGATGTATCTTTTGTGAGGAGCTGGCAGAAGATTCACAGTCCAACCAACACCCACCAACTATAACCCAGCAGTCAATTAACCCATCACCCACTTATTATCACCCAACTACCAATTGAGAAGACTGTCCTCCTCAAGATGGGGTACAATATAACCCAAACATCATCCAGTGCCAGAGCATGTGTGTAACTCAGGGACAGTACTGTGAGTTACTCGTGGGAGCAGGTGCTGTGTGCCTATCCAGTTGCTGTGTGCCTATCCAGTTACTGTGTGCCTATCAAGGTGCTGTGTGCCTATCCAGTTATTGTGTCCTCTATGGTGAGGTACTCTCTGACTATTTGATCCAGTGGAGCAGAATTTCCAGAATCAAAGACAGTCGAATCATCCGGAGCTGAAGGAGGCATCATAGACAGAAAGGATAGAAGCTAAGTCTGATGCTTCGTGTGCTGTTGTTTTCCTCACAGCTCATTTGTTTCCAATGATGACATATAGTCACCTCCAGGACCGGCTGTCTGTATAGTTTCCTTGGGATCTAGACATTAGTTGCTGAGATTCTTTCACAGATAGCTGGAATTCACTTCAATATTTTATGTACAGATATTATACTAAATACATGCATTCATTTTCATGGCTGACTTAGGTTTCTCTATGTCACCTTTTTAAGTGTTTAGCAGTTGTATGTGTATGTATCTTCATTATATGTGTTAACATGGTTATGATAATGAACTATCATAACCTGGGGGCTTTCTTTAGTAAGTAGTGGGGGTGTCCAGCCAAGTGTGCCTAGAAATATTGTATTTATATACTGATATATTTTGTAGTGCCAATACTTGAGTTGCCCTACTCCAGAGATAAGTTGAGCGTATATTGGCCACGGGGAATCCCTTAGACCAATACGAGCCAAACGACTCAACATAATTATCTCTGAGTGCTGTTGGTTCGGAAGGAGAAATCCTTACATTAGGCACGCGACAGGAGTGATATGTGACAATATACCAGAAAATAAATTGTTTCTGTCTCCCCTATTTAAATTCGTTACAAGAAAACTTTGTTTTGAACACACTCAAAAATAAAATACCCAAAGACGTTTTGCTCCGACGGTTCTCCTTCGCATTCTTCTGCAATCGTCCTTAAAAGAGCAGCTGTCATTTCTGTGATGTGGTTTACATTTAGGCTGCGATGTCTGCGCCATTGGGCCCCACACATACTGTTTCAGCAGCTCCCTTAATTCAACAAAGTTTGTGATGAAGACAGTGGATCTATTGATTTTGTCCACCAAAATGAACGAGGCCTCGAATTCCACACTGAGGGTTCTGACTGCGAAGTGGGTAGTTCCCCGGATAGTAGACATTCTGAAAGGGGCGGTAAAATACCCGCACACGTTGTGCATGTTGGCAGTTCGGCATTAGGTACGGTCATGAGAATGCCGCATGAGCAATTTCCGGTGACAAATGTCAAACATAGAAGGTCGTCCCGTACCAAAAGTGCGGGCTTGTACACATACACCTGCTGCCCCTTAACAAGCATGTCCTAAAATACGACCAAGTGTCTGCTAACATCTGACCTATTGGGTAAAAAAGCGCTGGTATCGCAGCGTAGCTTTAAACCACAAGTCAATAGCCTTTTTTAAGGGCGAGGAAGAAGGAGAAGGAAGAGGAGGAGAAGGGGACAGAGAAGAAGTAGTAGTATATATACATCGATATCGCCTTGCTTTACTGAGAGTGCTCTTCTTTTCGTCTTCTCATTTTTCTGTCTTTCTCTCCGTCTGGGTTGAGGAGGCCACATTGGGGGTGGGGGGGGGGGGTTGCGGTAGGGGGAGGGGAGAACAAACCTACTTGTCAAACAAACTTGTCGTAAAAGTCGTAAAAAGCGATTCATTATGGGTGTTCTGTTGAAATATCCGTGCACAGTCAAGACAAGCAAGGACACATCAATCTTTACATACAGAAGACAGATCTGTAATTTTCTGGAACAATTTCAAAGTCTACAAGCAGACGAACAACCAACAACTATTCACAGGGGTTTACTGCTGGTGAACACTAACAAGAACGATTCTTATCCTTCATCCTCACGGCACTGCAGATCCGAATCAGAAACGGACACAGAAGCGCCAAACAGGCACCGCAATGGTAAACAAATGGATAAAGGAAATAAGAACGTCCAAGAACAAATCCTAGGACTAGCTCATGTGTTTCAGAGAGGTCAAAGATGTTGGACTGGGGTTCCATCCATGAAATGAAGAAGATTGCATGGGACAGATAAGAGTGGAGGGACCGAGTGTGATGTATATATGACAAAGGAGGTTGGTGATAACGGAGCAAAGACATTCAGCCAACTCGCATCAATCCCTTTGTTTTTTTGCGGAGCGGTGAGTTCTCACTGTCGATTTCATTACCAGAACTTTGCACCGTCTATCATATTTTCTATAGGGGAAGAGATCTCGCCGCTTTCCTCACGCTTTGACTTTCCTGCGTTCGTTTTCAGGCTTCGTTGCCTGATTCATGTGTGTAGGTGTTTCACAGATCCCTTGCGGTTGTCACTGCAGCTACAGCGTGCATTTCATGAAAATGATCGCATCTCGCTGAGCGCGACATTTCCCATTCATTCCGTGGCCGTTCCCATGGGCTGTCCTATGTTCTAGGGATGTTAACAAATGCGTTCCTTCTCCTTTGCCGCTTACACACACCGAGTGGAATACCGGCTGCCGTTCGTTCTAGGCCCGATACGAAAGTGCTCAGCTTTTTTTCGATCCAGTTTTCAACTAGTTTTCTTTTCTCTGTCATCAATGTCTCTTGTGCAACCGTCTGGTTTGAGAATTGGTGACATTCTGGGGCCAACGCAGAACGCTGTATCACACACAGTGCCGGCCGCTAACAAAGTGGAAAACAGATCGTTCTGACAGCTCACAACGCTGATTATAGGATGCTTACATCGTTGAAAATAGCACTACATGACACCCCTAGAACATAGGGCAGTCTGTCGGAACGTCCACGGCATGAATGAGAGACAACACGAAATCTCGCGCCTGGTGAGATGCGGTGATTTTCGTGAAATGTACCAGCTGTACGACGATTTAGGCGAGCAACCTGCTGCTATGCAGACAGAAGACTTTATCTACAATACAACTCGATCTGCTTGCCAGTCGGCGCCCTTAAGACTTTTCTATACCATACATCGCTCATCTTTAGAACCTCCCACCCGCCCTCTCTCCCTTCCCCCGTGACTAATCTCCATCCTTGCTGTTTTATTTGCTACCTTCCGCTACACACTCACCTCTACCCTTTGTCTCGATGTAAGGTGAGATGCGATGCACTATACAAAAGTATAATTATAAAAATAAGAGGAGCTCCATTCACATTCCTGTCCTAGCGTGACTACACAAGACGACCACTGCGCCCCACCGGGGACTTTGACAAAGCAAAATTGTCACACCTTCTTACCTCAACCGATGATTACGTAATTGCATACACGCGGTTTTCTCTTGATGTCCCACCCAGCGGAGACTGACCCATTATGACCCGGCTACAGCACTAACTACTAATACTTTATTCAGACAAGCATTTTTATTTTTTTTTGAGGGAAAGGGACGGGGGGGGGGGGGGGCGGAGGAGAGTCGATTCAGCCAAAAACATGTACCAGGAAATGTCTTGAGAAATAAAGATGGCTACTGTAAAACATAACTGTCCACGCGTCCTGATGCGGCAGATGATGATGATAACAGATACGCCTGAAAACCCGAGTATCGTAATGCGGCGGTTATGTGCTTGCTGTATACACCGGTAATGTGAGACGATTTTCACCATACAATTTAGAGCCACACTACTCACGGCTGTCGATACGGAAACATTAACGTTTCTACATGCCAAACGCTATAACGGAGACAATCACGTTCTAATTGACGGAGTTTATCACTAGTCTGTGATACTGCAGAATCAATGGCACTGACATAATAGGATCGTGCAGGGGGAAATTACTGCGTTTGTTAGTCTTCTATTCCAAAATGTAGAGTTACAAATCTACCCAAAGTATTTTAAGAGTTCGTGTACTACTACTTCGTACCCATGCTTGAGTTAGAAGTAGAACGGAGCACCCTTGTACCATGATGTTGATCCGTTGTCTAAACTGGACGTGTGTGACACACAAACGTATCTACTGCTGTGTTCATAAAATAAAAAGAGAAATAAATACAAGGTGTGAAGGCATCCACACCTAAAAGACCTGATAGAAGTAAACTTGTTCTCTACAAGCGGCGATAAATACCTACAGAGACATACGTTTGAAGGTGATAAGTTCCGATTACACACTAATCAACAATAATAATAACTTTAACAAAAAAGGATCTGTAGGGGTTCGAACTCACACTTTTCACGACATGAGATAAGCATATAGCCATTGCGTTGCGCACGCTATAAGGACAAGAAGAAGAAGAAGAAGAAGAAGAAGAAGAAGAAGAAGAAGAAGAAGAAGAAGAAGAAGAAGAAGAAGAAGAACAGGGAACAAAAATAACTGGATATCTCTACTAAGTAAGCTTTAATACGTCAGGTGTGCCTGCGTGTGTGCGCATGTATGCGTGTGTTTGTGTGTTTACTGTCATGTATCTACACACACACGAGAAACTACAGCAGTGGTGGGAATGTATCTGAACGCAGCTACTGACAACTGATGGTGGTCAGGCAATTGAGAGCCAGTGACATTACATGGCATTAAACGTGCGCCTAAACGACAACTATCAAACAGTTAGTAATCTCCCATAAGCCTGTGACCTGCAACCAGCTTCCTGTAGTTTAGTCCAGTTCTGTTTCCTAAAGGTCGCCGCAGTCTGGCTGCAAACCGCTTTGCACTGGTTTCTACACAGATATAATATCTAGTAGCATCACGTCTTCTTCTTCTGCCTTTCTATCCCCCAATGGAGCATAGGCCCTCAACCAACTCACGCCAAGTCGTTCTATCCTTCGCCATTACATGGAGCTCTCCCCATGTCCTCCCTATCTTTCTAGCTTCATTCTCCAGCTCTCTTCTCCGTCTGTTTTTTTACCTTCCTTTATTCCTAGCACCCTGTGGGTTCCAATGCAAAGACATTCTAGTTATACTGTTATCCTGTTTTCTCAGTCTGTGTCCTATCCAACGCCAGCGTCTTTTCCTCACCTCTTGGTCCACTGGAGCCTGTTTAGTTCTCCCCCAAAGCTCTACATTAATTATTCTATCATACCATTTAATTCCTTCTATTCTGAGCATCACTTCTACATGGAAACAGTTTCGGAAAGGAAAAACCAGATGTTAACAGTGTTGACAAAAACTGTGTGCCATCTCCTCAACCAAGGTGAGATTATGGTGTCTTTGGACGCGCACAATCAATCAAACAAGCTCACACCAGAAACGGTTATAACAAGTAACCAGACCTAACACAACAAACGTGTGAACGCACAAACCAAACACAAACCTGTACGCTGTGTCCCAGATCTGTAGACATGTAGGTGTGATGTATGGAAACATGCTCACCACACTCCTTGCCTGTATATTATATTCCATCTCACCAAATAAGGAATAGATGAGACATCTGTCTTACCAGTATAATGTGTCCCTCATGAAGAGCTAGAGCTATGGGTCATAAAACTCACAATAACACTGTCACTTACAGGATACATTTGCTTTTAATATAGATTCCTAGTTATGATAAACTTGCGATAAGATGTAAGCATGGCTACACTTCTAATTATATATATATATATATATATATATATATATATATATATATATATATATATATATATATATATATATATACACACACACACACACATATATATATATATATATATATACAAACATATACATACATATACACACACAAACACACACACACAGATATATATATATCAGGTGCTGTTTGTTAAATGTATTATAATCTTGACATAAAATACTAGTACTTATAACAATATTATCAGTACTGGTGTGAGTTTTACAACAGCACTGCAACTACTGTACAATATTAATATTATATTATGAAAACACTAATAACAAAATCTTCAATAATACTACATTCATGCTATTATAGTTTCAAAACAATTGCAATCATTACAAAAAAGTGTTAATAAAATAACAATAATTTAAATATAGTTTCAATAATATAACAATTCTGACCATGCAGTACCATAAATACTACAAGACTGATACTACAGCTTCAGTAATAAAATTCAGTAAGACAATCATGACCCTACTGCATCAACAATACTACAATCCGGATATGACAGTTTTAACAATACTGCAATCCTGAAACTCTAGATAGTTACCCCAAGAACGCTGAAGCCGTAGCTACGCTACCATTACAAGCCTTCTACTGAAGCGCTAATGTCAGAAAAATCATGCTACAACACAATTAATGACTACACTTGCTCTCGTACAAATTATCCCCACCATCAGAGCTAATACACAACTGCAATACTGCAGAAGATACTGCAGAAGATTCAAACAGCATGGGCATTGCACCACCAGTCTTATCCTGTCATATCCGATTACACTTCAACGCTAAACTAATACTATTTGTTTTAACACAACCCCCTTTCCCCCTTGCTCCCTTCTGATAGACTGGCACCAAGTGACACAAACTGACCTTCCTGGACGGGGGACTAACGGGAACAGAATCAAAACAACCTGTTCAACAGGTACAAAACAGTCACACTGAGATAACTTATTGATATCAAGTAACCTGCGCTCTGTGCAATTTTAAAAATATCTGCTGCTCCCTTAACAGCTAAACTATATCCGTCATCTAACAGATACATATTTTGTATGACCTCAATAATAAAACGTCACCAACTGCATGTTATTAAAATCTTTATTAGTATAAGCATCAGCAATATGAGCCGCATCGATGTTACTGTCAGAAATAACAAAGCTGTTAACAATGACACAATAGCCACGACATGCCTGTGTACACACAGCTGTTAGAGGCACAGGCTAACCCGAGGGCACGACCGATTCTGCACACACCATATATCCCCTGCACTAGAACACTGTATGTGATTATGTCCATAATTTTAACTGACTGAAGACATGGCATGAAAATCTGATTCGACAGAATTTCTGCCTCATAGTCACTTTTTTCATGTTAATCCGACAGGAGCACAATTTCTACAAGCCCATTCAAAACAGTTATACCTGGGCACCTATCCTAACTGTCGTTTAGTATAACCAGTCAGTATAAAAATATTTCAAACATTTTTAAAATTTAAAGCTAGTAGTAACTGAAACAAAAATAAAATGAAATTCTGAGGATGGAAAAAAAAAAATACGTTTTGCTTCCACTATCAAATAAACCTCGAATTTGTAGTAAAGATGCCATTGACCTGAAGATTGAGAGGGAGGTAAACTTGCGTAGTTCTTATAAAATTCATTATACTGAATTACTTCCCGTTTTAAAGAACCTAGCTGCCTTTGAGCCAAAGGGGAGACAACAAGATAAAGACATGAGAAAAAAATGTGCGATAATGATGTGTGTTTAAATTCCAGCACCCTTGATGTCCCACTTGAAAGTAACGGGTTCAAACTCAGTACACGTACAACAGTGTTTTATGTGTCTGTTTCCCAGTATATCCGTCGATATATCCCTCCCACATCTGTTACTCACAGATCACCAGGGTGCTATTTGATATAGACATAATTGTCAGCTCTATTCAAGTGCGCTGACATAAAGGGAAGGGACAAGGGAACAGAAACTCTTTTTTTTTTCAAATTTTCTATGGCACCCCAAAGAGCCTACGCCTTATTTAAGCGAATAAAAATAATATAATATATTGAAAGACACAAACATAGCAAAAATGCACAAACAAACCCATACACAAATAAAAACGGCATACACACACCCACATTTGATCTTCTGAGCCCGTTCACCTAGTGAGTGTGGACGGGAATAGGATGGGGGGTGGGGGGGGGGGGGGTTAAGGTGGCTAATCCTCCATGTTCTGTCGTCCAAAGCCCTGATGATAGTTGATTTCAAGGTTAAACCTGATATCTAGAATGCAATTCTTGAAGCCACAAGGTGGCGGTGGAAAAGGGATTGGAGCTGAAGGGGGATGACAACACCAAGGGCAGTCATCTAATTCAATTACAAAAGCTCATTTGCTTTTGATAACAAAACAAAAAACTAAATTAAAAGGTAAACAGTCAAAAACATGCGCACATTAAGAACGGCTGGGTTCTATTCTTGTTAAGAAACCCACATGACATGTTTTAACAGTCGGGTTCGTTGTTCGCATAAACCCATCCGAAATCAAGGCTTAGATATCTGTTTCGTGATAAGATAAAGTTTTACGAAGGTGGAACTGTCGGCCCCACGCTTCAACCCCCAACCCGGAGAACGACAGAGATGAATAGAGGTGGGTGATATCTGCAGCAATGAACCTAAAGGGCTCGGAATGCTGAAGAAGAAGAAGAAAAAAAAACTGACTGGTTAACGAAGGGGAATAGCAACCTGTCGGGCCCTCATTACTACAGCTAGTTACAGATGCTACCACCAAATCAAGCACATGCGTGTTACGAGTCAATGCAACAATAGCACACACAAACAAACTTAACTATAGCGCGTTATGAATAGGTACACACGCACACAAGTTAGTATGTAAACTAAACAACAAGCCGGTTATCTAAACAGCACACGTCTAGAACAAATATAATGTTCAATCCGAAAGGGTAGAATTCCCCTCTTCCACCCCCACACACTATAGCTCTGAAGCTTGTATGTCGACTCCAAGACCCAAAGGTTCAAATCCGTACACAGAGAGTTTGTTTTCAATAAATGACGGGTACTCCAAGGTAGACCCACTCTAAAATGGGCATCAATAAATATCTACTTTACTGTCACTGCTGTCTGATTTACTACTTTTTAGGCCGGTGTAGGCATGGAGCCTTGAGCCTTTGAATTAAGGCCGCCTGGTTAGTACTGTCGCCACGGACTGTGCAGGTTAGAATATTAAATTGTGCACCCGACAGAAAAACTCCATTACCTTACCGGGGCCCTAAACGCGGTCCGTATGATGCTGACCACAGGGCACATCAAGCGCTGACTGGTCTAGCAAATATGGATCTGGCACCATATGTTCAATGCAACAATGACATGAAACGGGTATTTCTTTTACACTTCCTCTCAGTACAGCTATGGATTCCACATTTAAAAAAACACACACACACAGTAACAGGTCACTTCTAGAACTTTCCGAGAACGGTCTACGAAGGAAAAGAGACAATGGAAGGGAAATGGCCATCACACACCAGATATCGTGGCCTATTATGTGTGAATGCCTAACATATTATGGTGGTATCTGCCTTGCAACTATGTTTTTTTTTTTTTTATTCTTAACGTCAATATATACAACATTGGAACACGGCAACACACAGCTAGGCTAACCCTTGTGCACCAAACAAGGGCCACCAGAGACTGTACGTAAAGCATGGGCTGTTTATTCCATGGATGGATCTAATTATATGGGATGCCTGTAGCTACGTCATTAATCGTTTGCCTTGTAATAAAAAAGACTGTGACTGAGTTCAAACTGCGTCCCATGACATTTTCCGGGAACATATTTTATGCAGGATCACCCGCTTCGATGAGGTTTGATACCTCAATCTTCGGTCTGAAAGAAAAACTACTTGGCACCAGTCGAATTCTTTGACATCAGAATGACGGCTATCGACATGTTAGAAAGAGTGAAAGCAATCTGAACTGGCAAGAAGTCAGACACCCAGGCAACTAGCCAGCGACTTTTAAAAACAAAATCTTCAAGGAAGAAACAATAGGACTGCCATTCCACAGAAAAAGAGGCAATATAACCCCATAATAAACTAATCCTAATGGAGGAAAAACAAGGAGACAATAATGGTTTCATTTCCGAACAAGCGAACATTTGTAGTTGGAAGACCCCCGTTTAAGGTCTGAGTCCAAATAATGCGTGTGTGTGTGTATGTGAGGAGGGAAGGGAGGGAGGGGGAGCACTGCCCATATCAAGCATGTCATAAAAGGCGTTTAATTAGGAGGCTGCTAAAACAAGATCTGTTGGACTAAGAGGCGCTAATCCAGCTAGACTGGAGAACTGAGGCGCAGTTGTGATTTGACGAGCAAACACGTGGAGAGGTCTAAGACGATTACTAGGACAAATCCCCGGGCAAGGGAACATTTGGGGCTCTATCTTCCAATGGAAAGTTAACATTTATAAGCAGGTCGCACACCTGAAGTGAAAAACTGCAATTTTCATACACTCAACAAACAGACGTGATACTGTAAGTGTACAACGAAGTCCAACAGAGATGAGCTAAAGAAACGAACAGTGTTTCACATGTTCAATAATATTGCAATCTATCAGTGATTTTGATTTCAAAAAATTTTTTTGTTGAAAGGTCTATGGACAAACAAAAAGCATAATCTATATGTCTTTTGAAAAACAATTAGCTCAGGAGAGACCTAATTACTGGCATCAGAAGTGAAAGATCTACACTTTTACCATACTGTGAGAAATGAAACATTGGAGTGAGTGATGGTGAGTGTCTTTCTACCCCACTAGGACATCACACAAGCGATAAACACCCGATGACACAAAGTGCCACCATGTGGATGAGGATCACCGTGGAGAGGTCCCAGAAACCGCGTTCAGACATTTGGCCATTTTTATAGCCTGCCTATATTGCGGCCCCTGGCAAAAACCAGAGTGGGGCTTCAAATAACAAAAAATTACGTCCTGAAAAGGACGTAAGGACTTGTCATAAGTGACAAGGAAAAAAAACATTGGAGTGTCAACATGGAACGTTGGGTGGACGAGAGACAGAAGCAACTGTCGGGTCATAATGCATCAAGGCAGAGAACATTTGTATCAGAGATAACAATCAGCACACGAGAGTAACACCACAGGAAATAGAACATAAAGAGGCAGACACGTTAAGTAGGCCGTCAATTTAGAGGTAACAGACTACAAGCACGGTACACTAGAAACCCGAGATGCAGCAAACAAGGCACTAAACTGTTCTACAAGTCGTAAAATTACGATAGGCAATAAACGGGACACAACTGTGTTATTGCTAACATTAGTAGATTTATACGAGTTGCTTCCCTGTGTCTGTTGAACACAAATAGGTTTGTTTTCCAGCGTTAAAAAAAATTGTGTGTGTCGTCTTCATATTAGGGTTGGCTAAAGTGCTCACTGCAGTCCTTGGTAACAATATTGGTGATGCCGCAACCTCTTTCACGGTGCGACTCTTGTAACACTGTCGGAGAATCGTGAAACTTAAACGCATATACTAACATCTTAGTCTTCTTCTTTCCTTCCTCTTGTATTACTTCTGGTGCCTAGGGAGATAACAGATTCTGCTTCTTGCTGTTCTAGCTCCCTCGACCACAGACAGACATATTGTGCGGTTGTAGAGTTTTCTCTGCCGTCCTCCTGGTCTTCCTTGTGCTCTACGTCATGCTCCTATTTCAGTGTACTGTATGCCTTGCCTTGGATATTTGGCGTCTTTGTCTGTAATTTAGAATTGGTTCTGTGCCGACATTGTTATCTAAGGACTTCATTTTTTGATTCTATCTCTTTTTTTTTTTTCCTCTCCCTCCCTCTCACACACACACACACACACACACACACACACACACAAAAACACTATAAGCAGTGAAAAAACAAAAATGTTAAAGGAGCTGAAAGTAACGACTGGGAGAGAATGGATTATTCTGCAGCTGGGGGCAAGGGTAAAAATACCAGTCAACTCCAGCAATCATAAGCTGAGTGTTTTGGTATTCAAAAAGTTGAAACTCTCTCTCTCTCTCTCTCTCTCTCTCTCTCTCTCTCTCTCTCTCTATATATCTATATATATATATATATATATATATATATATATATATATATACGCACACGCACCAGAGAACCCAGCTGAATTAAAGTGGACCAGGTGGGGGGGGGGGGGGGGGGGGGGGCCAGAGTCGAATGCATGATAATAAGAACACTAGAACACCAAATCAACAATGAATCGGAAACGGCAAAACCACATTCAGCATAATGTAGACAGTGCCAGAGATCGTATGCTCAAGTTTGTACGGCTAGGAGAACTGTACAAACACAGTCTAACTCTCCAGTGAATAGAAGACGCGGTGAAGTAGTGCCAATTACCAGCATATCACATGACTGTTTTCATCGGTGTCACTCAGAACCGAGTTAGCTGCCGGAGTTAGGAGCCTTGTTCAAGTAAAATAACACACACGTACACAGGCAACATACATTCTTACAGACAAAAACACCCCAGAAGCCATGTGAGGCTGCGGTTGGTGTTTGTGCTTGCTGAGACAGCGAGGAGCTGGATCTGATCTACAGAATGGGAGCAGCATTTTTGCCGACCTGAGAAGAGATGAACAAAGAATCAGCAAACAGGCTCAGAAATGAGAAATAGGGGGGACTGGATAAACAAGGACGTTTAAGAGAAACCCTGAGGTGAACGTTGAGGAGAGAAGCCAAAGGTGCTGGACTGGATTCCATCCATATCTATGTGACTGCACAGGATAGAACGGAAGTGAGGCTTGCCAGTCACGTGTGACACACAATGGCACAACAGGACACTAGATAAATGCATGGACGAATGAATGAATGAATAGCCCTGGGGTCGACCCAACCAACTCAAAAATTAGTTTCTAAAATGTCCTATTCTCGAAAGGGTCTCTGTGCGTGTCTACGTGTACTTGTGCGCGCGCTGTATGGAGTGTGGGGTCGTGACTGCTAACTGCAGCTCTAACCACCCCAGCTACTCAATGTCTCTCATCCTGGATGACAATCACACAGGGCTAATACCAGATACCTAGATCAACATCTAGAATCACACAGGGCTTATCCCAGATACCTAGATCAACGTCGACAATCACAATGGGTTTATCCCAGATACCTAGATCAACATCGACAATCACGCAGGGCTTATCCCAGTTACCTAGATCAACATCGACAATCACACAGGGCTTATCTTAGTTACCTAGATCAACATCGACAATCACGCATGGCTTATCCCAGATACCTAGATCAACATCGACAATCATACAGGGCTTATCCCAGATACCTAGATCAACATCGACAATCACGCAGGGCTTATCCCAGTTACCTAGATCAACATCGACAATCATACAGGGCTTATCTCAGATACCTAGATCAACATCGACAATCACACAGGGCTTATCCTAGTTACCTAGATCAACATCGACAATCACACATGGCTTTCCTATCCTGGATCACCTAGACAATCATACAGGGCTTACCCAGTCGACAATCACAATCACACAGGGCTTATCCCAGATACCTAGATCAACATCGACAATCACACAGGGCTTATCTTAGTTACCTAGATCAACATCGACAATCACACAGGGTTTATCCTGGATACCTAGATCATCATCGACAATCACACAGGGCTGATCCGAGATACCTAGATCAACACCATCAGAAATTATAAGACTATATACTATCCTGGCATATCCTACTCTCCATGACTGTCCCAGCCATTGATCCAGAGATAATGTGTTTGTTTAACAGGTTTTTTTCAGTCGGCATGTAACATCAAAGAGTAATGTGACTAGCAGTAGACTGGTAATTTAGTCAAATGGCGTGAGGTGACTATCATAAGATTTGTGATATTATATCAGTTTACTTGGTGCTGGCTGTCTATGCCCCATCAGTGAAGGTTAGCTGTAGCTGTCTGCAAACTTTCACAATAAACACAATGGCATGTTGGAAATAATAACAACAGGGATAGTTGCAAGATAAAGTTACAAGTGAAAGGTGCACACTGGTTATCTGAGTATGTAAAAACCACACCACCCCATGCTTCTAGTTGGGAGAGAGTCACACACCACAGCACCAGGGCTATGCCAAGGGTTACATCTATCATATGCATCTGAATCAAGCAAAGGACATACCCGTCGCTCTCTGAAGGCTGCTGGTTGGGGGAAGGAGGGTGGCCGGCAACGCCCAAAAGGTCTGAAATGTTGCTGACGCTTTGTCCAATATTTGTTCTGGCAGTTTGAGCAGCCGGCTGCCGGCGACCCTCTCTGATGGGGACGACAGTGGGGAAGATACCGGGGCTTTCCATGCTGGTTGAGGGAGAGAAACAGGGTAAGGGATGCAGAGGGGAGAACACTGGACTCGGGGATTGTTCTGGGGACACACTGGATTGCCGACGTGCTTGGTCAGTAGGGGATGTCAAGGGAGAGGTTAAAGAGTGGTAAGGGTCATAAGGGGAAGATAAGTGCTGTCCCAGCATGCTTTGAGATACGGTGAACGGAAAAGGCGCCAGTCATTGGTGAGTTTGAATACATGGAAGCCGATGGAAGAAACGTCATAGACATGGCGCTGGAGACTGGTAGGCCACAAGGCGTACTACGAGACTCAAAATCAGGGGGCAAAGGTGAGAAACTGCGAAAATCAAAAGCAGGAGGGAGAGGCGAAAAACTGCGAGCATCAAACGCAGGAGGAAGAGGTGAAAAGCAGCGAGCATCAAACGCAGAAGGAAGAGATGAAAAGCTGTGACCATCAAAAGCAGCTGGCATTCCATGGGTGCTCAGATCAAAAGCAACTGGCGACCTGCTGCGAGATATGGACACCGCTGGGATGGATGTCGCCGACATGCTACGACCGTCCGAAGCCAGGTCTGCATGAGACATACTGTGGAATGCTGAAGCAGGCGACAGCTGGGCAACAGACGTGCTTCGAGTCAAGGAGGACGTAGGGGTTGGGAGGACTGTCATGCTACGAGGCTTGGGTTTAAGGCCAGTCACGAGCCCAGCTGAATCAGGAGACAAATGCATAGCTGACATGCTGCGAGTTAAAGAACCTCCGGGCACAGGTATAGATGTCATACTGCAGGGCCTGGAAGGTGGGACGACCAAGCTTTCGGGCACCAATCCAGTTGCGGCAGAAAACTCCGAGGCGCCAAAAGGTGAAAAGGGGGAGATCGGAGAGAAAGCTGGAGATGGAGGGGAGGGGAAAAAAGGTGTAGGCATGAAGGATTCCATGTGCTGAAAAGCAACAGGACCAGGAGTGCTCGGGGAGCGAAATGGCTCCGAGTAATTTGGCATGGGGCTGTAACATTGAAAGCTGGGAGTCACAGCCCGCACAGTGAGAACCCCCGGGGAGAACTCATGATGTTCTATAAACGTTGGCGGTAAAGGGGAGGCACAGGGAGATCTCATCGGCGTTGGGCAGCGCCCAAAGGGTGGCGACTCCGAGCTGCGGCAGTCCAGCATCAGTGGTAACTGGTTGGTTCGTCGCTGCCAGCTAGAGAAGAGTGTGGCTACCTCGCTATTCCTGAGTGGGAAGGTATCAAACATCCTCTAGATAATGGTATCATTGGAGGAGTGTGCTGTGTGTAACATTCCACAAGACAAATTACCACATGTTAACAATTACACAAGGGTAAATAAGCTAACATACAACACTTGGTGAGTGCCTGACAACTTAAAGTTATCGCATAAAAAGCACATGCCACGCTAACTTACCATTACACATCACTCATTTTCCTACATTTATTTCTTGCTCTGTTTTGAAGCACCACATTCTAGTTGTATATTCCCTGTCCCACTACCCCCCCCCCCCCCCTTCTTTTTTTAACCCCTTCAGTCCCAAAGAACGCATCATAAGTCCATAGGTTCCTACCTAGAACCTCAAACAAGATGCACCGATTTTATGTCTTTATTTAACTACCCCTTTGGCCTCTGATGCTTAACCCCTGGGACTCAAAACAGTTAAACCCCTCTTATATTTTCCCTAAGAAAGACCAAACAACTGTTCAAGCTCATTACTAGTTATCCTACATTTCTTTAATTCCTTTCCCAGCCTAAAGATCATCTTTGATTAAATCCTCGCCTTCTTTCTTTTAGTCAACAATAGATCGCTGCGTGAGGTTCTGGGTTCAATCCCCGGTAAGGGCTGGGATTTTTTCACGTGGACTTGGGCTTCTAGTAATCCCCCCTGGTCTCTGGGTAGTGAGATCGGACGTCTGTGTGCATTGCTGCGCACGTAAAAAATCCCTTGGCAGTTGACAATCGAAAAATGTAGCCTAACGGCGCTGCACGGGCAAAATTTGGAGTTAAAAATCTACCCAAAGTATTTCAGGATCCTCGCCGGCGCTAGAGAGCCTCTGCAGTGTGCTGAGCTTCTTCGGACTCAGTCTTGAGTTAGAGGAAGAACGGAGCACTTATGGGTTACTACCCGTGTGTCATAATGTTGATCCGTTGTTCAAATCTTAAACCTCAGTCCACAATGGAGCATACGTCCTCTTCAACTCACGCCAAATCGTCCTGTCCTTTGCTATTGTATGCGGCTTTGGGTATTTTTTTGGGGGAGGGGGGGGGGGGGGGGGGGGCGAAACTGTATACTCTGTGACAGTCATACTGAAGAAAAACTCCTTCTTCTCTAGTCCTGAAATTGCCCTTCAGCTTCAGGTTTTGAAGAAGCATCGGGTGGGAGCCTTAGTATGTGCTAGGTAGATTATGGTATTTACGCCGCGGATATCCCATCTATCCATCGTTTGTGTGGTCGACCTCTGGTTCTGCTTCCAGTGTGTCTAAGTGACCTGGCTATTTTTAGTCTTGATACATGTCATAACCAATCGATCTGTTTTCTCTTGATGTAGTTTGACACTGGTTATGTCTCAACTTCTTTCGTAATATCGTCATTTTTGTTCCAGTCTTTTCTAGTTAGGATTTCGGATTCGCTGAAGACATTTCCTTACTGTTGTTTTGATTTTTCTTTTGTATTTTGTTTTTAATGTCTACGTGACACTGATAAGACAATGTTTGTTAAAAATACTGTATTGAGTAGTGCTTTTTTTCGTGTTAATTGTTACATGTTTGTTCTGTTATTTCTTAAATTTTTAATTCTTAAAAACATTTTTTTAAATCATTTGATTTGTTTAAATACACCTGTGATCTATCACAGCTTTGATTCTTCCACTGGATGATAATTTGCTCGCTATATACTAGAAGAAGTCCTTTGCTTGTTTGAGTTGTTGTTTTTCTATGCATTTCTTGATGGTTACTGAAGAAATTCTAATCCACATATATTAGAATCGCAGAAAGGGACTGGATTTTATTGTGCATATAATTTTCAAATTCTTAGGTATAACCACATCAATGAAGCTTTAATATTTGCCTTCAAACTGCTTGTTAACAGGAGTCTAATCATCTGTCAAAACTGGTTCTATGCCACATGTGGAACACGGCTATTTAACTGTTTGACCAGGGGTCACAATGCTGAAAACGAGGAACTTTAGATAAGGCCCCAGACTCAGCATAAAAAAGATCCTTAACACAATACAATTAGCAATGATTTACAGACCCTTTGACAGGCCTCTGTGGGCCAGATTCAGTGCGCGGGCCACTGGTGGAATTATTCTTCTAGCAAATACAGTTCTAGTTGTAAAAAACCCACAGAGGCACTGGACCTCAAAGTGACTTTACCCCCAATCCCAAAACAAAACAATGGACTGATTGTAAACAGGTTATGCCGCACTCTGTGACTGTGTCTAGTGTAGAGTGGATTCCCAGATAACATAAGCATTAGACACATTCATTTAAATAATCAGGAAATTACAATATAAAAAAAAAACGAAGTGACAACATAATTTCAGGTAGCTGACAGAAACTGCACCGTTTATAAACAAGGGGACAGGAAGGCTGAAAAATCAAGCCAGACAACTGAACTGTGTCAATGAACATGAATAAATGGGAGGCAAGAAATCAAATAGGGGTATTCATGAGTGAGTATACAAGTAAAAGAGGTTTAACAACTGTCATCGTGTATCAATGTTTGTATGTATATGTAAGGCAGGCCATCACTGTATTCATGTGTGTAAGCACATGTGAGGCAGACAATCACTATATCCATATTTGTGTGCACACGTAAGGCAAGCCATCATGTCTCCATGTTTGTGTGCACATGTAAGGCAGACAAACATGTCTCCATGTTTGTATGCACATGCAAGGCAAGCAATCATGTCTCAATGTTTGATGCATATATAAGGCAGGCCATTGTGTCTTTATGTTTGATGCACATGTAAGGCAGGCCATTGTGTCTTTATGTTTGATGCACATGTGAGGCAGGCAAACATGTATCCATGTTTGTATGCACATGTGACGCAGTAAATCATGCCTCCATTTTTGTATGCACATGTAAGGCAGGCCATCATGTCTCCATGTTTGTATGCATATGTAAGACAGGCCATCATGTATCCATGTTTGTATGCACATGTAAGGCAGTCCATCATGTACCCATGTTTGTATGCACATGTAAGGCAGGCCATCATGTATCCATGTTTGTATGCACATGTAAGGCAGGCCATCACTGTATCCATGTTTGTATGCACATGTAAGGCAGGCCACCACTGTATCCATATCTGTATGAGGCAAGCTATCACGTCTCCATATCTGTATGAGGCAAGCTATTACGTCTCCATATTTGTATGAGGCAAGCAATCACGTCTCCATATTTGAATGAGGCAAGCTATCATGCATCCATGCACATGTTAGGCAGGCCATCACAGTCTTGTTTGTATTCACATGTTTGGCAGGCCATCAGGTATCCATATTTGTATGAGGCAGGCCACCACGTCTCCATATTTGTATGAGGCAAGCTATCACGCATCCATGCATGTATGCACATGTTTGGCAGGCCATCAAGTATCCATATTTGTATGAGCAGGCCATCACGTTTCCATATTTGTATGAGGCAGGCCATCACGTCTCCATATTTGTATGAGGCAAGCTATCACGCATCTATGCATGTATGCACATGTTAGGCAGGCCATCACAGTATTGTTTGTATGCACATGTTTGGCAGGCCGTCAGGTATCCATATTTGTATGCATATATGAGGCAGGCCATCACGTATCCATATTTGTATGAGGCAGGCCATCACATCTCCATATTTGTATGAGACAAGCCATCATGCATCCATGCATGTATGCACATAAGAGACAGGCCATCCCATTTGCTTGTATGAGGCAAGCCATTACGCATCCACATTTGAATGCATATTTAAGGCAGACCCTCATCTATGTTTGTCTATATGAGGCAGACATTAAAACATCCTTGCCTGTAAATCACATTTGAGTACATTTTTGACATCCTTTCATGGCAAGCCAACACCACACAATTCTAGCACTAAGCAGCACCAATATGGTCAAACATGGCTTACAAACTATCATCTTCAACAGATCATTCTGTGCTCACAATACAGATGAAGCCTAGAGAGTGTGGAAACATAAGAGGAACAAAATTTTCTTTGCAATGTTTCCCTACTCTGAATTTGGACAGAGAAAGACACAAACAATAGATTGCACAATTTACTGCCTGGTATATTTTACTATATCTCATCAGGTGCATATTAAAATAATGATTAAAATTCCAACCGCAGATTACTGAGATCTGTGGAAGCAACTGCTATAAACCAGTTTAGTCCAGATTTATGCAGACAAAAGGACATGGTCTTCACCATGTATTTACCCTGGCGTGAACAGACAGATTTTTTTTATTCAACTTTGTTTTCAGTTTGAAGGATTCATTTATTTGTTTCATTTTAATCAAATGTTACTGTAGTATGCACCTGACGAGATACAGTGAAATATGGCAGGCAGTAAACTGTGCAAGCTATTGTTTGTGTCCTCTTTGTCCAAATATGCTCTTTACTGGTAGAGAGTGTTTGTCCTGCTGCCATTTTTCAAGCTTACTAATCATCTCTCACAAACTGTCACCACCTGTTGCTCTCTTTCAGGATGCATTATGTCTGCTACCAGTGAATCATTTATGTCTAGTTTTCAGTTTGTTCTTTGGCCATTCTTTCCAGTCTGTATTATGACAATCCTATCCAGTCTGTTCTTTGGCCATTGTTTTCTTCACTTGTTATAGTTTACTACTATTGCAGTTTGAAAGACTGACTTTTTTGACCATTTTCATTGCTTATGGTGTCTAAATGCAGACAAATATATGTGACCTTTAAGTTTTATTCAGGAACAGAAAGTCTAAAATTAAAAGTAGGCAAGAAAGCACACAACAAGAGGATACAACATTGGAAAATAATCATTAAAATATGAAAGCAGAAATATCTAAAATACTATTATAGATGATGCAATTCCATTATATCTCACTCAAAGAAAAGCCAAACCAGACCTGCATAATCCCTTAGGATGACATAGAAAGCGAGAGCCTACAGACGGTCAATGACAATGCTTTTTCAGCAGCACAGGAGGACATAATACATACACCTAGTATAATTTACCCCCCTCCTACAAAAAAAAAATTCCCAAAATCAGAATCGGAACAATAAAACAAAACGACAGACTTCACAAATGGACACACACAATGAATATATGGTAAACAATTTAATATTATTTATCAATATTTGCCCATTAAAGTATTTCACATTAAAGATTCTGCATATTTGGAAACAAACTATTAAATGGGAATCCGTTACTATTTCACATTAGCTAGGCGGAAACAACTTTACTTGACAAGAATCCAATGCTATTTTGTTAAATGGGAATCCACTGCTAGTTGACATTAGGCTGAAACAAACTGTTAAATAGGAATCCAATAATTATTTTGAAAATGGGAATCCAATGGCATTTTGACCTTTTTTTAAATCAGAGTCCACTGCTGTTGTATATTATTTGAGCTTAAACAAATTTACTGAATGAGAATCCAAAACTTTTCACATCCGGGGATGTAACAACTGTGTTAATAGAAATCCACTGCCGTCACATTGCCCTGCTTTAAAACCCCCCCCCCCCCCCCCCCCCTTTTTTTTTCCCCAATACTTGCAGAAGCCTGTTTCAGCTCTAATTATATAAAACATTGAAGTTAACTGTGTGTGCAACATTCAGCAAAGTTAATAACTGCAGGGATGTGCCAGACACAATGCATTTGTAACCTGTAGCTTCACTTCAAATTAACATCTCTAACATCATATGCCATTTAAAAAAAAAAAATCAAATATAAGAAAGCATCTATGCAAAACTGGCCTAGCAAAAATAAGAACACCACCAAAATAAAATAATAAAGTTAGTCAATAAGCCATCTGTAACTGTGTGTCAAACAACAAGCTTTCTCACTAAAGCAGACACCAATAAGCTAACTCACACAGACAACGTACATGCAATTCACACAATCAACGGGCTTACCATCTATGCAAAGCAAACATTAGCTCACAATCTGTTACTAAATCATTTTTGTAACATGTGATTTACTGCAAGTAGGATCGCAACTAGAGTTTTTAAAAAAATAGGTAGCAGGCCTACCTACTGAGCCAATAATTGTACATCCAAGTATTTGTTAAACAGCCTTCTGTAGTATTGTTATATCTGGAAATAATCTACTATTACATTTTGATATAGTCTGACTATGATTACATTTAGAAATTAATTACCACCGTTGATTACTCAACTTAAAAATAAGAACAAATGAAGCCAGCCTGTAGCTATTAATCCAGCTAGAATAATACTGCAAACTGAAGCTTTCGATTCTCTCTCTCTCTCTCTCTTGTAATAATTTGTAATATGTTTGTCACAGTGCCTTTTGCTCTAAAACCCTACTAAATAAAAATAATACAAATGTACCTAATGCAGCTGAATGTTGAGATTTGCATAGACGATCAAGCACACAAAAGCAGAACTGTGCATTAATAAGAGTAATAAAGCACATACCTTTCATCTGCATCATACTCTAGTCCCATGCCCATGTACATTTCCCCTACAGCCTCCACCGCTTCCTTCAGACCCTCGGACGTCTGCCCATCTGAACTTCCCTGTAAAGTTTTTATACTGTCTGTGTTTTTATCCATTCCCAGACCCACATGGTCCCCTGAATCTGTTGCATTACTGACAACCGATGTTTCTTTCCTGGTCTGCTGAACACCTGGTATAGATGAAGGTACCCCAGGTCTTGTGGCTGTACTGTGACCAGCTTCTTGTGGTAAGTGAATTCCCGAAGGAACAAACAGATCACCAGTTATTTTTGTCTGACTCTTTGAGTGGGGAATACCACTGATGCCTAAAGAAGGCTGTCCATGGATTAGGTCCTCGCCCGGTATGGATACAGGTGGTGCCATAACAGCTGCTGAGACACTACCACCAACACCTAGGATTGTATCTGATGGTAAATTTATCATCTGAGAGCTTGGCCCGGCAATTCCATTTTGAAATAAGCCCACCTGAGAGCCATTTTGAGGAAAGGGGAATAAACCTGTGTGGGGCAGGTTCTGAATTAAAGATGAATGCACCGGCTGAGCTAGATTGTGGAAGGATGTGCTGGTCGAAGGAACACTTGCCGCAGACATCAAAACTTGCTGAGCAATGAATGGCGCCATGACATCTGATGTTAATCCATCAAGCTGACTTAATACTTGACTAGCAGGCGCAGGCTGAATCGGCACAAACACATCAGAAAGCATTCGATGCCCATCTGTCCTTGGTGGACTCATGGGAACAACAGGCGGGATGAATATATTACTGGAAGAATCATTCACATCTTGCACACAATGTACTGAACTTGATGCACTAAGGTTGCCAGCTAAGGCAGATTGAATAATACTATCATCCGTTATCCGAGAGTCATTTTTCTCAACTGTCACCACAGCTGCAGGGGCTGTGTCAAAGAAGTCGTAGCAAACCCATTTCCCTCTTCGGAATGGTTCTTTAGTCTCTATCTTCACAACTTTAAAACGGGACTGTGAGTTCTGGTCTGGCTTTTGTTTCACAACTATTGTAGTTGTGCTCGTCAACTCATCTGGCGTGAAAGGCATATTGACGCAGTCTTGCAGATCCATGTCGATATCTGTTGCTTTGGAACTATCATAGAACTCTGAGCTTAAATCTTCAGTCTGGCTTTCATCCAAGCCATCAATACTGTCTGCATCGTTATCCCCTCCTACATCCCCACTGCCTGTTGCACCTTTTTTAACACTGGTTATTTTAAAAGTTTTCTTTCTGGCAGGGTCGACTGATTTGGACGGGCTGAGATTGGAATTCCTATCATTCTCATCTGATTTACCACTATACGACTCCATTTTAGCATTGCTAAGACTCAAACCGTGGCCTTTTATAACGTCTGCAGGCACAGACTTCTGAACGTCGTTCTGTTTAGTACTTGCCATATTAGTAGAAGATGTGAAAACGACACAGTTACAGTACAGAGCTCCCTTCTCACTCTCCACATACGTTTAAAAGTGAATCAATGAAAAGAAAAACAAACGGTCGTTACTATATCAGGAAATCAAAGTTGCAGACAAAATTACCTGGCCCCCCTACCAATCATTTATTATAAAATTTTAAAAATAGTCGGGCTTCCCTTTGTAATCCTCACATTTTGGTGCAGGCAGTGGCTTTTCACGAAGCACAATAGATAAAACAAGATCGCTGTGGTCCTGCCAGTCTTATGCTCGGTGACTAATGGCGGACATCATAACAATGCATACTGGGACGGAAAATACGTCATGACCTTTCGTGCTTCCATGTCTCGTGACCTTTGACCTGAACTTAGCCGTCTGGACGACATATTTGGAGAAATATACTACTTTCGAACAACATACCCGCACATGAGTACAGATTTTATCGGCGAAGCCTTTACATGTGTCCTTGTTATAATAACTTCCCAGTCAAAAACTTTTTATCCTTACGTCCTTTTCAGGACGTAATTTTTTGTTATTTGAAGCCCCACTCTGGCTTTTGCCAGGGGCCGCAAAATAGGCAGGCCATAAATATGGCCAATTGTCTGAACGCGATTTTGGGATCTCCACGGTGATCCTCACCCACATGGTGGCACTTTGTGTCATCGGGTGTTTATCGCTTGTGTGATGTCCTGGTGGGGTAGAAATTCATTCATTCAATAACTTCCCAGAAGGTCGATCGTTTTTTATTAGTCTCAGGGTGTCAATTTTTAAGACAGCAACACAGAAGGGAGTAGTTAGTTAATCGACTGATTATCTTCATTGCACATCGGACGTCAATATGCGCTTGACCCTATCTTCAGTATATCCCTCAACGTGTGCCGATCGACCGACAACACCAGTTATGTGTTGGTTTCTTCTTCTTCTTCTTTGGCTACATGTAAAGTAATTATGTTTGGCAATGTATCTTTCGATCTGAAGTTCTTGTGTTCTTCTGGATGTTGCCGAAACCCCGTTCTTGTGAATCATTTACTCGTCCAGCCTTCATGAGAGCAGTGGGAATGTGAGCCCGGTCTATTGATTTTCCTGTACATAACGTGGCCCTACTAGCAAGCCAGTCCGCTAGTCCATTCCCTCTTATCCTAGGCTAGAGTACCTTGGTAAAATAATGAAGCGTATTCCTGTCAGACCCGATTTCCTCAGTGACTTCAACCATTGTCTTCCAAGCCATCCTGTCTCGACCTTTCTTGAGCATGATCATGGAATCACTGAGTCAGCACCCGCGGGGGGAAATGCCGTGTCTCTAGCTGCATCATTGTTTTTGTTTCCGCCGTGACCTCCATAGTCAGACACTCTGTGGTCGAGGCAAAAGCACCGACATCTTCTTATTCTAAAATGTGAGCAAACAAATTAAGAAGAGTTTGGAGGTAGCTGAGATGTGGTGCTTGAGCAAATTGTTGCTGATACCTTGGACTGCCAGAGTACCTAACAATGATTGCCTGGAGATGGCTATTGAAAGTAGAACATTGTATACATCAATGAGAAGGACACAAAAAACGTTCTTTGGTCCTGGGATGAGAAAATGACTGGAAAATATCGTGACGAATGGAAAGATCAGTGGTTGAAGAGGCAGAGGCAGACCAAAAGAAACGATGGTGGATGACCTAAGACAGTGGCATGGAGAAATATCATCAGTGGAATTGATCCAAAACACCAAAGACCGAGATCTGGGGAAATGCATGTACGGCTACGCCAACTAGCAAGGCACTTGATGACGATGATCTTCTTTCACTGTTTTCCCTCGAACAAGAAACATGAAAGCCAATTCTCTGTGGATGTATCGAACGACGAATCCATCGACGTAAATAACTGCACCTCCATCAGCACAATTCTCAAGAATTGGATCATCAACTTCCGCCTTAACCACCAAGGGTCTGCATTCTCTGTCCAGTTTTATGTAGACAGAAAATGATGTACACCGCTCTGCTGGCACTCAAACTCATTCCTCGCCAGTTTCTGTGTCCTCAGTTTACCCAACTTGTTGAACAATGTCCTCGACCTGACCCCCTCAAGATTCTCCTCTCTCTAAAGCAAAGTTCAAAAGGGCAGGCAGCCAGTCCTACTTTCAGTAGGCAATCTAGTATACAAAGGTCCGTATAAAGTGGAAATATTATTCGACACCTGAAAGACATGAAGGAAATTATCGTGGGAGGATGTAACATCAAAATTAAAAATAATCCTGACATCGGGACGCAGCTGATGATTCTGTTTTCATTTGTTCCTTCATTATCAATGGCAGATAACAGAGAGGCAAAGACTGCGTACATAAAAAAGTTGAATAGAAACGAGATAGACCAAGAAGACCTAGGACAGATAACATACAAACACCTACTGTTACTTGTAGTCATCAGCTGGAAAAAAGGCCAACCACAGAGATGAATAGAAGGGGGTTATTACCTGCAAACATAAATGTCTCAGATGGCCTTAGTCCCAGGCTCCGACGTTTATAACCTACATGACATGCAGTAATGGCCGTATAAGAAACGATTGACAATACACAGAAAGAAGTTTGTGGAAATATGAAACCAAAATTACACAGAACAAACTATAAGAAGAATATGTACTTCAACAACTACCACTACGTTCACCTCATTTGGGATGTATATCCCCCTCCCCCAAAACATCACATGTTGCCAGTTTGGATAACCCGTGCCAAATTACGGACAAGGAGTTCCCACCTGGTGCCATGCCAAATCTCCCGCTGGTTACAATGTCGTCATACTTGATTTCCGCGACGTTTACAACAAGAACAATATGTCAAACTTTTCTGTCCCTAAGAAATCAAGGACCAAGTGTCTGCTTACGTTATTTCAACGAAACATAATGTTTCCACATGGCTTGAACTCTCTCTCTCTCGCTCTCTCTCTCTCTCTCTCTCTCTCTCTCTCTCTCTCTCTCTCTCTCTCTCTCTCTCTCTCTCTCTCTCTCTCTCTCTCTCTCTCTCTCTCTCTCTCTCTCTCTCTCTCTCGCCTTGAATTAAATACGTATTGTGCTATAAAGTTTCGTACAAATACAAGTGACCGACATTTTCACCCAAGATACATATCACATGTGTAGCTTTGACGTGGGCGAGAGGAAGACTCAAAAATGCACGAGAACAAAGGCACAGAAACATATAGGTTTAGGAGCATTAACCCCCCCCCCCCCCCACCACCTTTTTGTTCTCATTCAAAAGAAATGTTTAACACCTCTCCCCTCCTCCCTTCCCCCTTCCCCGGTCCCTACTATACATTTGTAAGGCGACTAAGCTGACATGCATTTCACCAACCATATTTATTATTTATTGTCTGTATTGACAACATTTGTGGTGTGTTGTCTGTATCAACAACATTTGTTGTCTGTATCGACAACATTTGTTGCCTGTGTGTTGTCTGTATCGACAACATTTGTGGTCTGTGTGTTGTCTGTATCGACAACATTTGTGGTCTGTATGTTGTCTGTATCGACAACATTTGTGGTCTGTGTGTTGTCTGTATCGACATTTGTGGTCTGTGTGTTGTCTGTATCGACAACATTCGCTGCCTGTGTGTTGTCTGTATCGACACTACTGGTTACCAGTGTGTTGTCTGCGGATCTTGTATTTCCCTTCACAACTGCCTATCATGCTGTTTACAGCCAAGATAGCTTATTGAGAAGGGAATTTTGTATGGCCCTTAACCCATCCTAGTCGGAGTTTGCAAGTTTGGATATTCTTGAGAATGCTCATTAGGTCTGTCACTATCAATGTGTGAGCTGCTTTATGTTTTGCAAATCATGCAGATATCCATGTGGCAGTTGCTATCTCCTTCGCCATACAAAAAGTATTTGAACTGAATGCCTTACTTTCTATGTTCATTGTCCTCCCATTCACTTGCGCTCTATGTGCCCAACCAGACCTCACACCATAAATCGCTGAGCAACGACCGGCTCCACCCTACAGGCCGTGCTGCTGACGTCACCAGGTCGGGCTGAAGATGCCTACAGTTTGGAATCACTGGTTTATGGCCATGTCCGATATGCGATAGATATGATCTCTAACATGAACTATGAACTATTTGACTAGGCTATGTGCGCCAGATAAAATGGCACAAAACCAAGAGCCCTGAAACGGACTCGAGTGGTGTTGATGCAATCAAAGGAGACATACCCGAATACTGTTCTGCGTGGCGACGAAGTCGTCTATCGGCTCAGCAAATATGCGACCCGGTCGCCGATGTGTACTACGCCGCTTTCTACAGACGTGCGAAGACAAGCACCACAAACAAATGAAAACACCCGGTGTGTCTTCTAGTACACACCAGCAAGGAGATCAAAATGACAGCATCCACATTGCCAGCGGGTCCGGTTTTGAGTGGCAGGTTCAGTACCACTGTGCTGCTATGGAAAGGATGATCTATTTATGAAGCTGAAGTTGCTGTGGATCTGATGTCGTCCCAAGTTTCAACACATGACCTCCTTGAGTGCCTTGTTCCTGCGGCTTGAAATTCCCATCATCGAGGATGATCTTAGCTTCCATGGCAACAGAAACGTCGAAAGAAACTCACAGCGTCGCTCTCAGGGTGGGCTGAGTTTTAGCTGCGGGGACACGAGTAAACCAGTAGTCAGGCCAAACTGGCTACCCCAGGCCAAACATTGCAGCGATAGCTTCAACTTTGGGAATCACTTCTTATCCAGTTCAGTGGCTGGTCCTTAATGGGCCGTATTTTTAAATACTTAACCTTTGTGGGTTTTAAATATTCAATATTTAGAGACACAAAAATTGTAGTAGTTTTTTTTTTTGTTTTGTTATTACAGCTATAACAGTAGTGGTAATAGTATTGGCACTAGTTCTAGTGCTCGTAGATGTTGTTGTAGCGCTTGTAGTAGTAGTAGTAGAAGTAGTAGTACTAGTACTAGTACTAGTAGTAGTAGTAGTAGTAGTAGTAGTAGTAGTAGTAGTAGTAGTACTACTACTACTACTACTACTACTAGTAGTAGTAGTAGTAGTAGTAGTAGTAGTAGTAGTAGTAGTAGTAGTAGTAGTAGTAGTAGTAGTAGTAGTAGTAGTAGTAGTAGTAGAAGTAGCAACAGCAGCAGCAGCAACAGCAGCAGCAGCAGCAGTAGTAGTAGTAGTAGTAGTAGTAGTAGTAGTAGTAGTAGTAGTTATAGTAGTATCAGTAGTAGTAGAAGTAACAGCAGCAGCAGCAGCAGCAGCAGCAGTAGCAGCAGTAGTGGTAGTAATAGTAGTAGTAGTAGTAGTAGTATAGTAGTAGAAGTAGCAACAGCAGCAGACGCTAATGCAGTGGTGGTGGTGGCAATAGTAGTGATACTATTAATAACAGATATAGTGATGACTGTAGACCAAAGGAGACCTTTTGTAAAACCATCATCAGGGAAGGCTCAATCAATCATGAGCCTAACAAACATCCAAGACCTTTTGTCTCTCCCGTTTTCTTATCCCTTCAGGTGTCCATACGGGGGCTTAATAGGGGAGTCTTGTCTTATCCATTATTAGTGCATAGCCGATGTAGTTCCAGCGGCGCTTTCTTATAAATCTAGATACATTATCTTTCTTGGTCTCTTGTTTTATTTGCGTATTGGATCTGAAATCTGTCCAGTAGAGATTTAGTATTCTTCTACCCATTCAGTCCCAGGGAGTTATTACTTTAACTTATTCTATTCCAATAAGTTTAGATTTAAATAAATAAAATAAGAACTCCAGACTAGACGAATACGGCAAAGACACTTTGTTGCAGTAGCAGTTCAACAAATAATTCTGATAAAAGGGGTTACTAAACGAACTGTGTGTTGTGTAAGTTATACTCAGCACAGACACCACATATTTCATCACTTAAATATGTGTGTAAGCTGCATGAAACAATATGCATAAGCAATTTTTTGTGATGTTTGCAGGCTAGACATTTTGTTTAAAACTCAGCTGATATAAGCTTCTGCATAGCTGTATATGCTACAAAAATCAATACAATTATAAACTTTGAAGGGTATTTCAAACCTCCACGGTCAAGCAGCTGTGTGTAGTCTGTGGACATTGCACTCGAGTCAACATCATATGCTAATGGCCTGTCCATCTGCAGTAAAGTCTTACAGACAGCACACCTAATTTTTGTGTTCAGCCTACTTGAGACAAATCCAGCAATGTACACCAGTGACTCCTCTGAACCTTCCGAAACCAAAAATTCACAGTCATTTGGGTTTTAAAAAAAACCTTGTTCACGTCCAGCTGAACAGCATCAGTAATCTGGTAATCATAGTTTCAGCTTCATGGCAAACGGGTCACCACATAGTTGCTCCGCTCCTGAGCCAACAAAAAACACACGTAGCTCACAGTGTCACGCCATGCACTCAACTCAGCATCAGTAATTATGTCATTCCCATTTTCCTCTTCATTGCTGCTAAGAAACTCTGAGAGGTCACGTATAGGTAAATCTCCAAAAGTTGATGAGTACATACTTAGCAGTGTGTAAACTTTAGGTTTCTTTTCTGCTTCTAAAACTTGCTGAACATATAATAGGTCGTTTGCTCCATACAACTGCCGATATTCACTAAACCGAGCTTCTCAGTTGTCAGTCTGCAGCTTTCCAGAAGTATAAAACCGGCTTCTGTGGTTGCAAATAGATGTTTGATTAGAGAAAGCACTGCGGTCACTGTATAGAGAAGAGCACTGTGAAGAAGAAGATGATGAAGAACAAAAAGATCACCCAGTGCAGGACCCTAAAAACCCGTCCAACCGTTAGGTTATATTTAGGGCTGTCGACGATAGCCAGAGTGAGGCTTCAAAATAACGTAAAATTGTGTCCGATACTATTAGGACGACAGCCACTGTTTTACTATTACTACTATTTGATGGCTTTTTTTTTTTTTACTGTTGCTATATCCAGTTTCGTCCTTTTTAGGACGAAATTTTTTTGTTATTTGAAGCCCCACCCTGGCTTTTGCCAGGGGCCGCAGTATAGGCAGGCCATAAATATGGCCAATTGTCTGAACGCGGTTTCCGGGACCTCTCCACGGCGATCCTCATCCACATGGTGGCACTTTGTGTCATCGGGTGTTTATCGCTTGTGTGATGTCCTGGTGGGGTAGAAAGTCAGTCAGTCAGTCATGGCCTTTTTTTATAGTTTGTCGAAGTCGTTCCCTTGTGGGGTGCAATTTTTTTAAATTTTTATTTTTATTTTGAAACCCCACCTCGGTTTGTGCCGACAGTCCTAAATATAGCCGGGCCATAAATATAGTCTAACGGCTGAACGAGGTTTCCGGGGCCTCTACACGGGTGATCCTCATCCGCATAGTGCCACTTTGTGTCACCGTGTGTTTATCACTTGTCTGATGTCCTGGTGGGGAAAAACACACCTACCTACCTTTAATTTTTATCGGGAAAAATGTATTGCCGCTTTGTACAGTTGCACATGCTAAAATACGACCTCGAAGCTGATGACGATGATGATGGCCTGTAAGAAGTAAACATTTAGCGCATTGTATGTTGTCTGGTACGGGGTGTGTGAAAATGGTCGACAACATATCCTCCCGTTAGCGACAGAACCAACTATTTTGGATATAACTTTTCGTATAGTCAGCATTGATTCCCGTCTTTCGTTATTTACAGCATTTGATAATCAAGGGAGACAAGTATGTTTCAGATTTTAAAAATTATGTTATAGTGTCCCTTTGTATGTGTCGGCGATTTCCCTGCGGAATGAAGAAACATAAATACACACATACACACACACACGCACACACACGCACACCACAAACACACCTACCCACCCACATAAACATGCACACGCGCACGCACACGTGCGCACACACATCACACACACACACACACACACATCATTCACTCACACACACTCTCTCGCGCTCTCAAACACACACGTATATTGAATAGCCTGACTCGCTAGCTAAGTTGGTTAAACAAGCTGCATAGCGACCAGGTAACAAACTTCTTGTGGTCCGTGTTCAATCTCGAAGTAGGTAGAAAAGTCACATGTTCCTTAGATTTACGGTACTTTTCATTTGCGTTGTGGTAGTGAGATTCAACCCCACCAGGACATCCACCAAGCGATAAACATGCGGAGACACAAAGTGCCACCATGCGGATGAGAATCACCAAGGGAGAAAGACCAAGAAACCCCGTTCAACCGTTTGGTTTATCAGGGCCACAACTACAGTCGGGGTGGGGCTTTAAAATAACTAAAAATTGCGTCTCGTATCCAGACGTTGGCACTGAAGTTTGTGGTCTCCATAGTTCTCCCTTTTTAGTGTTCCGAGCCCTTGATGTTTTTTGCTGCCGATATCGCCCGCCCCCATTCATCTCTCTCACTGGCCCTCTCTTTCCAGTTGGTGACACTCAAGTGTTTGCAGGTCTGCCTGGACGTTATCTCTTCATTGTCCTTCTTGTCTATAAACATTCACCTTTCTCGTGTAAACGGTTTGTACCTCTCTGTCATTTGACATTTTCTCACTATGCCCAAGCCATTTCCGTTTATTAGACTTCCTGATGCCAGTGATCAGTGGTGATTTAAGCAGATAATGAATTTCGTTGCTGCTTCTAACTTTCCATTCTCCGCTGTTTGCATCTTTGATTGGTCCAAATATTCGTCGTAACAATCTGTTTTCGAAAATGTGTAATGTGGTTTTATCTGTTTTAGTTGTGCTCCAAGTTTCAGAGCCATATACAACGATTGGTCTTATCATCGTTTTTTAAATTTGTATCTTGGTGTTGCGAAATAGAGACTTTGGCTTTAGCAGATGTTGCGGGCATAGTATACTTTATTTCCACATAGTATTATAGACTGTATCCTGTACTGTATTTTTGCCATATCAAGTGTCATGGTGGCTTGGAAAAGACGGTGATGGAGTGTGCAGTTTGTGGAAAGCGAGGCAGTGATCGAACAAGACAGCATTGAAGAAGCATTGGCATAAAAATGACATGAGGCCGGAGAGATGGCTAGAGAAATGGATACTTTCAGGCGGGCCGTCAGCATGTTGAAGCAGTTAAAGTTTGCATTCAAATACTTATATTTTCCGTTCTTTTGATTTTCATATTATCGACTTATATGGGAGTATATATAATTTCACAGTCGTGTTATCATCATGTATTCTGTCTTATCTTAATTGATACCTAGTCCCATTTGCTTCTTTGAGAGAATTTAGTGTTTGACAGTCTCTAGTTCATTTTCTCTAACAATGAAAATGTAATCTGCATATTCAAGTATTCTTGTAGTTGGTATATGTGTGTATGCATGGGTGCATGTATCGATGTGTATATATGGAATGCGTGCGTGCATGTATATCCATAAATGTATGTGTGTGTGTGTTTTCTGTTTGTGTATTTATTTCTCTGTAGTTTCCTTGTATGTTGTAGATGGCAGGTGTGGTATGTATCACGTATCTGTATATGAGTCCCACCTGTATGAAAATGTAGATGTATGTATACGTTGTGTGAGATGGCGTACACAGATGTGTGTATGTCATTAAATATTTCTTTTAAATCCAATTATTGATAAAGGTAAGTACAGAAAAATGCACTTAGAAGGGACCGAATGTCAGACGGGCCTGCGTGCCCAATTTGTAACCCTTTGAAAATAAAGTTTGTTCGTTCGTTCGTTCGTTCGTTCCTATATTACACTCTTGTTTCCTTTTTGTTATAAATTTATCTAGGGAAAAGCTGAAAAAAAGTAGGAACAAAGCATCACCTTCTTTAAACCAGATGTTAATTTTTCTTTATTTGTTACTACAAGGTCCGACAATTAAGTAATGAGACTAATTCCATAAAAATTAAAACAATCAACAGTTCAAGATATAACCTGTATCTGATTCAAAGTAAGCTCCTTATGCATCGATACAGCAAGTATCACGATCTAACAAACACTGGATGCCCGTCTCTCTAGCGTAGTTGGCTAAACCGGATTGCGCGGTGAGCTGGTGACGAACTTCTTGTGGTCCGGGTTCACTCCCGGGGGTGGGCAGAAAAGCCACATTTCTCCCAGATTTACGGTATTTAAAATGGAATCAAGGCCGAAAGGTTGCGATATCCATAATACCGAGCCTAAGGGTTAACAACTCATGGCTTCTGGATACAAAAACAAACAAACAAACAAAAAACACTGGAACGACCTCCGTAATTCTTCCGTAATATGATGTTATGGCCCTTTGTCATCAATATCGTCAAAAAAGTTCCCTTTCAATCGTAACTTTAATTTTGAGAATAGGAAAAAATCACAGGGAGACAAATCAGGGTAATAGGGTTGAAGGCTGAGAACACACACTTGTTCTGGAGGCAAACATTCTTGTTTTGATGATGTCTTTTGTGTACTCAACCCGCTGATGTTTTTGGTCATCAGGCAACGATGTGGTACAAACCGGCAAGTAACTTTTTTCTTGCCAAAATCTTGCACCTAAATGTTATGAATGGTCTCTATATTAACACCAGATTCATCTGCTGTCATCCTCACAGTGAAACAATGATCTTCTTGTACCCGTTCTCTGACTTCTGCAATGAGTTCATTATTACGAACAGAAGTCTGGCATCCAGGTCTAGGTGCATTAGTAAACATTTCGATACCACTTTTGAATCGTGTATACCAACTGAAAATTTGTGCACGAGATAAACAATTATCCCTATAAACTTTCTGCATCAATTGAACTGTTTTAATGGCGCTTTAATTGAGTTTAAAAAAGAATTTAATGTTAGCTTTTTGCTCCGTGCTGACAATACACCTCTGACCAGGTCAACAAAATGGTGGCTTAGTTGTTGTCTTCTTGTCCAGCGGTGATAAAAAGTTGCCAGATCACAGATGTATGTTTCCTCTTTAGATTCCATGCTTTGCTTCAAAGATGGCATTTTTGCCTTGGCCATAATAAAAATCAGTCTCATTACTTAATTGTCGAACCTTGTATATTATAAGTGTCTTTTACACAGTCTCATCATGATAATTACCCTTTTTTTGGTATTCTAATTCCTTGATAGCATTTCATAAACTGTTTCTATGTATACTTTCACATGCCTTTTTAAAATCTATAAAACATTTTATGTACATCTCTTCCATATTACCAGTTTTGCTCTGCTATTTGCCGTAAAATGAATATCTGATCTATAGTAGATCTGTTCTGTCAGAAACCCGCTAGGTAATCTCTTAATATGTCTTCGACGTATGTTTTAGGCTATTTAGCAGTATCGCGGATAGTATATTATAGCTTGTAGATAATAGTGTTAATCCTCTCTTATTTTAACACTTATACTTGTCTCCTTTCTTAAAAAATGGGGTAATAATAAAGACCCTTTCCATTCATGGGGTAGTTTCTCCGTCTTCCAAACTAGTTTTATTAATTCATTCATCTTTACATGTATTGCATGACCACGGTCTTTTTTTAAGTTCAGCAGCAATTCCATCAGCACCAGTTGCTTTATTGTTTTTAAACCGTGTTGTGACATACAACACGTCTTCAGAATCAGGCTGTCCAATATTTAGTTCACATGTTAGTATCTCTTCATGTGGATAAGTATCTAGTGGAGTTTTACATTTTAACAATTCGGAAACGTATTCCTTAAATCTGTTACATTACATATTGCCATTGTGATCTTTTAAACTATATTGCTGTGTTGATGTCCTAGTTTTACATCCTTCAATTCTTTAAAAACCTTTCTGGAATATTTGTTCAAATGGTTAGCTTCCATATCCATGACCATGTTGCTAATATGTTCTCGCTTTTGCTGACCAACTACTTTCATAGCTTCTTTACATCATTGGTACTCTGAAAAATGAGTGCTTAGAAGGGCTGAATGTCAGAGGGGCCTGCGTGCCCAATTTGTAACCCTTTGAAAAAAAAGTTTGTTGGTTCGTTCTGTTCGATATCTTTCATCATTGTGTATGTTACTAGTATCATTTAGACACATCTATACCTGGCATGTGTTTTGTTCCCTTACTGACTGCTTCTTCACATTTTTAATCGAGACATTTGTTCTTTCTGTTTATGTTGGACACAACAAGACATTCTTCTGCAGTGGTTTGAATTATATTCTTAATATCTATCCAGTTTTGGTCAAAGTCTTCCTCTGAGTGAATTTCTAAAATTTCAGTTTTATGTTTTAATTTATCCGGAAATTTCTCTGAAATGGATGTTTCTTGTAAACTTTATCTATTGAATTCTGGATGTGATCTTTGCAACTTGGTGAAGAAGGATCTCTTAAGCTTAAATTTACAATTCTGCACCAACTAGATAGTGTTAACTATGACACTCAGCTCCCATGTAGCTTCCAACTTGTATATTAGAAACATTCTATTATTTACCAAAATGTGGTCTATTTTATTAAAGATCAAATGATTGTCAGGTTTGGTTAGGTATATCATTTTTTTGATATCTTTGCTGCCTATATATATATATATATATATATATATATATATATATATATATATATATATATATATATATATATATATATATATATATATATAGTCTTCTGGCTAGTGCGAGGCTGATAATCTCCATCCATTATGTTTGAAACTGTAGGTAGATTTTCCCCACCTGCTACATTTTCATTACTATAGCCATTTTGTAAGACAATTTTTTCATTGACATTTCCTAAGACAATCAATGTGTCCCGGTTTTTAGTCTCCTTTATGATATTCTCAAGGCGATCATAGAAATCTTCTTCAATATTAACTTCTTTATCTTCAGTGGGTGCATGCACATTTTTCATCGTGATATTTTTCCATTTTCTTTTTATTCGTAACTTACTGATCTTATCATCAAATGCTTCCAAATTTATAAAACTTTTCCCACAACTTTTCCTTGAAGACAAATCCTGTCCCGTGTTCATGTTTGTTATAAGTGCTTCTTCCATACACTATAATAATTCCACTTTCCTGTATGGTATCTTGTCCTGTCCATCTTATTTATTGAGTCGCTGTTATATCCATTCTGTCTTCTGTCTTTCTGGCATGGTATCCATAGACAGCCAAAAAACGTTTACAACTCATTTTTTGTGGATTAATTTTTTTTAAAAAACTTGAATACTTCTTAAACTGCATAAAATAAGCTTTTATTTTTTACTTCTTCAGCTTTCCAAGTCCTTAAAGTTGATTGCTGCAGAGATCAGCCGACTGCTCTTATCTCTGTGTGTGGCCTTGAGGTTAATGACTCGTTAGTGACTCGTTAGTATATGTTGGTCTGCCTATTAATTACCACTCTTGGTTTGCCTCATGGTCTGCTTTATGGTCTTCCTCATGGTCTGCCTCATGGCCTGCCTCATGCAGCACTTGGGTACGCAATTGTTGTTTCTCTGTTATCTGCCATACTCTCTGTCTCAACCACAGGCGCGCTGACACAGATAAAACATCCAGGACAGTGGAGTGGTATGAAGACCACACCCCAATACACACAGTAATGACAGGCTACCCCCCCCCCCCAGACACAAGACACAGTATTAATCAAAGTAATCAGTTTATAAAATATTCTTTGTCTTGCTGTATATGTGTCTTGTCTCCACGAGTCGAATGTCTGTAGAAAATTACCGATCAAACTAACATGACGACGACGTTACGTATGAAGTCCCTGTACATTTGTTGATACATTTCAAAGGTAGATGAACTCTCGGGTACTAATCTACAAACCACAGTTTGCCAGATGCTGAAGGCATCCCTCTCCCCAATCCCCTTTCCAGTATTGTTGAAAAGATTGTTTCATAACTCCTAATGATCATGCCCGTGGCAATAAGTGAATGTTTAAAAAAAATTAACATAATTTTTTTTAAAACAAACAAAGATGACTAGAAAATATGGGGGACGTGGAAGGTGTGGTGGCTGGGAAGGGAAAAGGTGTGGCGGGGATAGGGTAGGGTATAGAAAAGGAAAAAGTAGGACGAAAGTGAAATATAATGATAGGGGATAGGACGAAGAGCAGCAAATAAAGCGTAAGAAAATCGAAGAACTAGAGTACGACTGCTCTTTCGACAGCAACAATGAAAGAAGAAGAAGAAGAAGAAGAAGAAGAAGAAGAAGAAGAAGAAGAAGAAGAAGAAGAAGAAGAAGAAGAAGAAGAAGAAGAAGAAGAAGAAGAAGAAGAAGAAGAAGAAGAAGAAGAAGAAGAAGAAGAAGAAGAAGAAGAAGAAGAAAAGAGAAGAAGAAAGAAGAAGAAGAAGAAGAAGAAGAAGAAGAAGAAGAAGAAGAAGAAGAAGAAGAAGAAGAAGAAGAAGAAGAAGAAGAAGAAGAAGAAAGAAGAAGAAGAAGAAGAAGAAGAAGAAGAAGAAGAAGAAGAAGAAGAAGAAGAAAAAGAAGAAGAAGAAGAAGAAGAAGAAGAAGAAGAAGAAGAAGAAGAAGAAGAAGAAGAAGAAGAAGAAGAAGAAGAAGAAGAAGAAGAAGAAGTTGAAGAAGAAAAATTAGGTTAAAAAAAAAAATTATTTGCAAAGCAAGGAAGCACGTGAAACGTGATATATATAAATTTTATTAAGTGCTAACGCAGTAATAAGGCATAGTATTTATGTGGCTTGGTGTCCCAGACAGAATACCTAAAAATTATTATTTGAGCCGTAAAATCGGATTAGTAAACTTTTGTAGCAGAAGGCAATCAGACACGAATGATAAAGATTGTTAACGTAAGGCAATGTATTTTGCTTTACTTTACTTTACTTTTTCCTTCCACGTATGCCGCTAAGCGTTGTGGGGAGATGCAAGTTCCTGTCATAAGCAAGGCGGGCAGCATCTGATGTTCTGAGGCCATGCTTTTGGCAGGTTTCGGAGACCCCGTCAATCCACAGTTTCCTTGGTCTTCCTCTTGCCTTATATCCTGAGCTTCTTTGGTTAAAAATTTGTGATGTTATTTGATCATTTTTCATCCTGGTTAGATGTCCAAACCATTTCATTCTTTGATGTTCTATGTAGTCTAAACATGGTGTAGTTTTGACAGTGTTTCTAATGTCTATATTCTTTATCCTGTCTAGTCTGGTCTTATTCGCTGCTTTTCTTAGACATTTCATTTCACAGACTTCTATTTTTCTTTCATGGGTCTTGTTGATTGTCCATGTCTGGCACTGGTAGCAGAGTGTTGGAATGAAGATGGTGTTTATCAATTGTCTTTTGGTCTTCATGGTTATATCTGGATGTTTAAGCAGAGGTGATAGTTGGTATGTGACAGCATTTGCTTTCTGTATTCTTTTTTCTATCTCTCTGTCCATTCTTCCATCCTCTGTAAATATACTGCCCAAGTATTTGAACTCTTTTGGTTTGCTTGATTTTGGCACTTCCAACATTTATATTCAGTGGCCTGTGTGTTCTGCTGATCTTCATAACTTCTGTTTTTTCTGTACTGATTCTCATATTATGTTGTAAACAGCTGTTGTTGAGAGTAGTCAGATGTTCCTGTAGATCATATTCATTTTGATCCAGTATGCTTTGATCATCAGCAAAAAGTAATTCGTTTATAGCATACACGTCTGGGTTTGCTTCTACAGTGATCTTATCCATGTATGTTATGAAAAGTAATGGTGACAGTACACATCCTTGCCTGACACCAGTTGTGACTTTGAACCATTCAGAAAGACCACTAGATGTTCTTACTGCACTTTCACTTTTTTCATAGAGGGCTCTGATGTTGTCTAATAATTGACCCTGCACTCCGTAATCGTCAAGAATTCTCCACAGCACATCTCTGTCTACACGGTCGAATGCCTTCTCTTGATCTACAAAGACCACGTTCAGCTCTTTATCGTATTCGAGTGTCTTTTCACAGACTTGTCTTAGTGCAAATATGGCATCAGTGCAACCTCGCCCTTTCCTGAAACCGAATTGTGCTTTACTCAGTAGAGGTTCAACCTTTGCTCTTATCCTACCTTCTAAGATCTTTGCATACATTTTCCCCACATGACTTAGTAAAGATATTCCTCTATAAGTTCCACATTCTCTCTTGTTTCCTTTTTTCTTCCAGATAGGTACTACAACTGATCTTTGCCAATCCACTGGTACCTTTCTCTCTGCCCATGCTCTATTGAAAATTCTCTCCAGCCAGGTGATCATAGTGTCCCCTCCAGCCTGGATGACTTCTGTTGTTATTCCGTCGATACCAGCTGCTTTGTGTCTTTTACTTGTTTTGATAACTTTCTCTACTTCATCCCGCAGGATATGTGGTTCTAGATGATCTGGAGCCCTTGAATGGAATTCTGCTGTTTCATGTACTCCCGACGGGTTCAAAAGTTCTTTAAAATATTCCTCCCATCTTTTTTTAATTTCTTTTTGGCTGAATAATGGTTTTCCATTTTTATCGTTTATGACTGATGTTGGATTGAATGTATTTTGCAGTAACACATTATTCTGTTTGCGAGAATACTGTCTCAGAGAAAAGATTCCTTCCAGATATCAAGAATAAACTATCATCGACCCGAACTGCAGCTATATTGACAGTTCGTTCACGAGCCTATAGGCAATTGTGGGGTAGGGGGGGGGTGGGATGGGGGCACGGGGGGGGGGGGAGGTGTAGGGGAGTTAGACCTACTGCTCCCTAAAATGTGTGTGATAAAATGAGAGCAATTTGGGGCTAGCAATGAAAACTAAAACATAACGAGCCAACTGCACTTAAATTTTTTTTTTTTGACGAACGCCGAGAAGAAGAAAGGCCATACAGAAGAATATGACACAGAAGCATCAAACTGCAAGTCCTAGGTTGGCTGGTAATGAAAGTGGCTCTAATAAGATCAATAAAAGCAAAGGTCTATTTACAACTTATGGCGACATAGTAGTTTTTAGCTTAGCACTAAGAAATGTGTGCAAGTCAATGGAAATTACAAAAAATACTAGAAATAAAATGTTTATCTATAAGTTTTCCTGCATGGAACGGAAATACGGAGAACAACTAAAACAACTACTTTAATACAGCGAACACTCACAACTGGTACTTGTGTAGAAGAGGGAGGGAATTGAGAACAACTAAAACAATTACTAATAATTAATGAACACTAACAACTGGTGCTTGTGCACACGAGGAAGGGAATTGAGAAGAATTTTAAAATTTAATTATAAACAACGAACACTCACAACCGGTGCTTGTGGAGAAAAAAAAGGGGGAGGGGGAGATAAAATCCTATGTGATAAATCACCTATAGAGTAAAGCTTTCAAAGAGGACTAAATATATTCAAGTGATTCAACTGGTGAAGAAGAGACGCTAGCATTCAATAGGACACGCTGAGAAAAATAAGAGTTTTACATTGGATCCCGCAAGGGCACACAAATAAAGCTGGTCTAAAACTGACACAGAGAATGGAACTAGGGATAATAGTTAAAAAGATGGGTCTATGCTCATTGTTGGATACAGGTCAAGGGGGGGAAAAAGACTGAATGACTGATGTTCAACCCCACCCGGATATCACATGGAGCGATCAAAAGCATGTAACTCAAAGTGCCACCATGCGGATGAGGATAACCTAGGGACAGGTCCCACACATCCCGTTCAACCAATTGGTTGGGTTATATTAGGGCATTCTGCAACAGCTAGGGTGGGGCTTTAAAACAACAACATTGCGTCCGACATTGGGATGCAGAATGCTAAAAAAAAAAAAAAAAAAACCAAGATCATGACAGTCTTATAGAAACCGCACTGGTGGGCAAATTCAATGTTGAGAAAACTAGATGCAGACAATGGTACATCTTGCACTTCTTCAAATCAGCCTGTCCTCACTGGACTAGAGGTGGCTTCCTAAACGCCCTGTTGTGGCCACGTATTGCTATTTTTGGCTGTCAGCTGACACCCCCCCCCCCCCCCTCCTGCCTTGGGTTGAACAGTGGTAGCGAGAGCCAGCCGTTTACGACAATGGCAAACTACTGAAGACAAATACAATTGTAAAGTGAATTCACAAGCAGCCAAAATACACCAGGGTTTGCTCTAGAACGTCTTCTGGGATGTAATGTTGGATTGGCTTTTTACCCCACCAGGACATCACAAAAGCGACAAACACCCGATGACACAAAGTGCCACCATGCGGATGAGGATCACCGTGGAGAGGTCCCAGAAACCGCGTTCAGACATTTGGCCATAATGATGACCTGCCTATATTGCGGCCCCTGGCAAAAGCCAGAGTGGGGCTTCAGATAACAAAAAATAACGTCCTAAGAAGGACGTAAGGTGTACCAATTTATACTGTTATAAAACTGAATTGGGTGACGGGCTTGGTATTTGTTTGATTCTCATGCTTGAGATGTTAATCTTATTCTTCAGCATTCCGAGCCTTTGAGGTTCATTGCTGCAGATATCACCCGCCTCCACTCTTTTCTATGGGGCCTTCTCTTTCCATTTGGTGACACTAAGTGTTTGCAGGTCTGTCTGGACATGATCTCTCCATCGTCTTCTTGGTCTCCCTCGTGATCTACGGCCATTCATCTCCCTTGGGTATACAGTGTTTACCTCCCTGTCACCTGACATTCTCCTAATATGCCCCAGCCATTTCAGTCTATAAGCTCTCTCGATGCCAGTGATTAGTGGTGATTTAAACAGATAATGACTTTCGCTGCTGCTTCTCACTCGCTATTATCTGCTGTTTGCATCTTTGATGGTTCCAAAGATTCGTCGTAAGACTCTGTTTTTGAAAGTTTATAATAAGGCTTCATCTCTTTTAGTTGTGCTCCAGGTTTCAGAACAAAAAAAAAAAAAAAAGTCGTATCAATATTTTACATATTTGAATTTTGGAGTTGAGACTTTTGAGGTATAGACTTTGACTTTAGCAGATGTTGAGGGGCATAGTTTACTTCATTTCCAGACTGTATTATAGATTGTATTTCTTATCTCAGCATGTTGGAGCAGTTGAAGTTTGCACCTAAGTGCTTATACGTTTCCGTTCGTTTGATTATTATCATATTATCGACTTGTATGTGGCCGGAGTTTATATCCTTTCCCTGTCTAATTATTATCATGTATTCTGTTTTATTTTGACTGATAACTATTCTCATTTCCTTAGCGGATTCTTTTAAGAGAGTCTGTGTTTTAAAAGTCTCTAGTTCTTTTTCTCTAACGATATAAATGTCACCTGCATATCCAAGTATTCTTGGAGTTTCTCCTATAGTACACTCTTGTTTCCATTTCCTTATAATTTTATCTAGGGCTAAGTTAAAAATATGTGGGGACAGAGCATCACCTTGCTTCTAAACAGATGTTATTTGAAAAGGGTCTGACTTTCTGCTTTTAAATGTTACTATATTACAAGTGTTTTCCGTACATAGTTTTGTCATGGTAATTAACTTTTTTGGTATTCGTAGCATTCCATAAACTATTTCCATGTACACTATCATACGCTTTGTTTAAACCCCCCATCCCCACCCCCCTCCCCCCCCCCCCCCAAAAAAAAAAAAAACTATTATGTACATCTCTTCTATATTCCTAGTTTTGCTCTGCTGTTTGCCGTAAAATGAATATCTTATCTATTATTGGTCTATTTTGACAGAAATCCGCTTAGTAATCTGCCAGTATGTCTTCGACGTATCATTTTAGTCTGTTTAGCGGTACCTTCGATAGTATCATATAATGAGGTTTTCCGCCCACAGGATAATTTCTTTGTCATCTAAACTAGTTTTATTAATTCATTTATCTTTACTGTGAAGCATGACCATCTTCGTTTATATGTTCAGCAAAGCATTCCTTCCATCTGTTACATTTCATGTTCCCATTGTGATTTATTAAACTATATATACTGTGTTGATGCCCTCTTTTACAGCCTTCTGTTCTTTAAAAACTTTTTGGATTCGTTGTTCTGATGGTTAGCTTCCATATTCATGACCATGTTCTTCGTGTATTCTCGCTTTTGCTGTTTATAGTAGTGTTTATGGTTTTTGCTGTTTATAGTAGTGTTTATGGTTTTTGCTGTTTATAGTAGTGTTTATGGTTTTTGCTGTTTATGATAGTGTATATGGTTTTTGCTGTTTATGGTAGTGTTAATGTTTTTTGCTGTTTATAGTAGTGTTTATGGTTTTTGCTGTTTATGGTAGTGTTTATGGTTTTTGCTGTTTATGGTAGTGTTTATGGTTTTTTCTGTTTATGGTAGTGTTTATGGTTTTTGCTGTTTATAGTAGTGTTTATGGTTTTTGCTGTTTATGGTAGTGTTTATGTTTTTTGCTGTTTATGGTAGTGTTTATGTTTTTTGCTGTTTATGGTAGTGTTTATGGTTTTTGCTGTTTATGGTAGTGTTTATGGTTTTTGCTGTTTATGGTAGTGTTTATGGTTTTTGCTGTTTATGGTAGTGTTTATGGTTTTTGCTGTTTATAGTAGTGTTTATGGTTTTTGCTGTTTATAGTAGTGTTTATGGTTTTTGCTGTTTATGATAGTGTTTATGGTTTTTGCTGTTTGTGGTAGTGTTTATGTTTTTTACTGTTTATGATAGTGTTTATGGTTTTTGCTGTTTGTAGTAGTGTTTATGGTTTTTGCTGTTTATGGTAGTGTTTATGGTTTTTGCTGTTTGTAGTAGTGTTTATGGTTTTTGCTGTTTATAGTAGTGTTTATGTTTTTTGCTGTTTATGGTAGTGTTTATGGTTTTTGCTGTTTGTGGTAGTGTTTATGTTTTTTGCTGTTTATGATAGTGTTTATGGTTTTTGCTGTTTGTAGTAGTGTTTATGGTTTTTGCTGTTTATGATAGTTGTCACGAGACGATCTCAGTGATTCCAGAAGTTAGTACTTGTAATAAGTTCTTCTGGTTCTAAAGAGACAGAATTATATTTACTCTGCGCTTTATCCTAATATTGCTTTAAACCGCACGGATTTAAATTGTTTCCAGTCCTTAGTCCAGACAAAGCGACTCAGTCTTGGGTAATGTTACACAATTACACCGGGGCTAGAGAATTCCCTTTCACATGCCCATGTCATAAATGTTATCTCCTGACCAGACTGCTTTGAACAGACTTTTGATGAGACTAGGGGTGTAGGTTTGATTCTCACGCCAGTGTCATAATGTTATCTCCTAACACAGCCTGAGTGGGGCCCTTTTGAACAGGGGAATTGAGCGGACTGTAGACATTGAGGCGAGGAGAAGTTTAAAGTTTAACACGTCAGTGTAATTCGGGGTAAACTAGATTGGGGCACTTAAGAATGTTTGCTCTAGGGATGTCAGTCCATAATTGACTGACAGGCCACTTGTTAGCTAATGTGATTTGATAGGTACTTCGGAGGAGGAGCTTAAGCCATCATCTTGAGGGTTGGGTAAAAACTAAGGAAAGGGAGGAGTTTAATTTGGACAATAGATTAATACTTATACTGCGAGCCTGTGGAATTCCCGTCATTAATCGCAGCCTGCCGGCAAACAAACAGGTCGACGTAAAGGTATATTTTACTGTCGTACTCTGGTTTGGCGATAAATGGGAAGCTCCCAGGTAAGAGAAAATATTAATTTTAATCTTGTATACTTAGGTTAGGGAGTTAAGCTTAGTCTATACTACCTTTTCCTAATTTGTCTGCACATTCTGCTTGAAATAGTTCTGTGAGTATTCAGTATCTCAAGTTAAGGAACTGCTAAACTATTCCTATTTCCTGTATGTTTGTGTCACATGTTTTTCATTGTATGTTTTCATGTGTATAAAATAAGATGTGAACAATGACATTTGCTATAATGAAATGTAATTATATTGTTTTCACGATCAGCCAAAATATGAGTTGGGACTGTGGGAAATGATGCCCAAATATGTGCAGGGATGTTGCTACGTTTTGTGTGCCCACCATGTGCTCACTTAATGTGTTCACCTGAACAGGGGATTTATAACCTCAGGGGAAGAATGATGGGTGTATAGAATTCACTGTCACTGAAAGATAATATTCAGGACAGCGTGCACATATAAATTGTTTGCGTTTTCAGCACATAACCTGCGCCACATGTTCATGTCAAATCTATGTCAGCCAATTCGAAGTCTGAGTGAAGACGGACACAGACTTAGAAAGTCAACTATCATGACATAGCATTTGAGGGAAGGCAGGATATGTGACGCCCATGTAAGACAAAAGACCTTCAGACTAGACTGGAGAGGATGTGGAATATGAGGATGAGTGATGGGCTATATCTTATTATTATATGTTGTATTAATTGATACATGTATTCTTAGTGTAAGTCAAGATACTACACGTATGTGTTTTGTTTCCATGATTACAGCGCCCATGTGACAATCAGTCCATGAAGTAGCCTACATTGTGTTAGACTCGGCCAGCTGGGAACCAGGTGGAGAACGAGGTGGGGATGAAGTGGAGAATAAGCTGAAACAGGCAGACAACAGGCAAGGAAGAGTTGGACAAGCTTGACAGTTCCTCACGGCTGTCAGAGGCTTATAAGTTGAGTTAACCCCTTTATGTTAACCTATTATCATCATTATCATACCACTCTAAACCCCGAGCTGTTTGTCTCGCTGACGCTTAAAACCTCTTTACGTTAACCAGTCACTGTTTGTGTAAATCAACAAACTGGGAATTTCATTGTAGTAAATAAAGCTGTATGTCAAGTTTTAAACTACATAGTTTGTTAAATTCCAAATGTCTGTTCTTACATGTTTAAGTAAACTGTTAAGATAGAATACCATTTGGTGGGGGCTCAAATAATATAATAATTTGATAATTATTCATAATAAAACCGGGAGAAGGTAGATGACGGAGGAATCACTTGCCCTGTCTAATTATTCATTAAGTATGATAGACATCTAAAATTCCTTGCCTTCTCTTGTGGGTACCAAGTGCAGCTAATGTTAAAGTACTTAACGAGCCAATACGGTTGTTTTCTTGGGTATCCAGGACTGTGTCTGAGAGCAACATAGCTCAGATTATAGTTCCGTTAATCTGGTGGAGGGAATGTGTTGAGAGGAACATTCCTAATCAACATTACAAACCATTAAATACCACCGTCACGTCACAATAGTGTTTATGGTTTTTGCTGTTTGTGGTAGTGAACATACTTGGGATCTTTTCACCGGACAATGACGGCATGGTGGGTAATGAACAGGCAGATAGATTTGCTTGATCTTCACCACTGAGTGGTGAACTGATAAATGACAAGGCAGATGTGGTCAAGGCCCTTCGGGAACAAGCAACGGAATCAGTAGAGAAAGAAGATTGTTATGGCCTGGAAAGAATAAGGCACCTGGGTGTAATCTGGGTGCTGTGATGTCAATTCTTGACTTAACTCAACTCTCGCTTTTTCTGATCAACTACTTTTGTAGCTTCTTTACATTCTGTTCTATATCTTTCATTATTGTGTTAGTTACAAGTATCATTTAGCCACATCTACCAAGTATGTTTTTTCCTTACTGACTGCTTCTTCACATTTTTTATCGAACTTTTTGTTCTTTCTGTTTTTGGTGGACACAACAAGACATTCTTCTGCAGTGGTTTGAATTATATTCTTAAAATCCATCCAATTTAAGTCAGCGTCTTCTTCTGACGGATTTTGTAAAATGTAAATTTTTCATTTTTATTCATCTGCAAAATATATTGATATAGATGCTTCTTGTAAGCTTTTTCTTTTGTACTCTGGATACGGTCTTTGCAACTTGGCGTAGAAGGATCTTTTAAGCTTGATTTTTAAAATGTGAACCAACCAAGTAGTGGTCACTATGACACTCAGTTTCTCTGTGGCTTCTAACTTGGTGCATGTTCGATGCATTTCTATTATTTACTAAAATGTGGTCTATTTTATTATAAATCACATGACTGCCAGATTTTTTATGCATATCTTTTCTCTGATATCCGTTGCTGCCTATATATATATATATATATATATATATATATATATATATATATATATATATATATATATATATAGACTTTTGGTAACTGCGAGGTTGAATAATCTCCATCCATAATAATTTGAAACTGTGTGTAGGCTTTCCATGCCTGCCACATTTTTTAAAGGTTTCTCTTCCTATTTGTGTATTGAAATCTCATAAGGCAATCAATTGGCCGGTTTTTTTAAAGTTTACTTAATAATATTCTTAAGGAGATCATATAAATCTTCTTTAATATTATCTTCTTCATGTTCAGTGGGTGCATGCACATTAACCATCGTGATATTTTGATGATATGATATGATGTTAACAAATTTTTTTTATTTTTTTTGTTGTTGGTATTACTGCTTATGCCGTGAGGCATCATAGAGATGAGTCTGATGTAGTTTCATGTCTTTGCTAGTTGTTCAACTTGTGTTAATGTCATCTTTCGTTTATGTGGTGTCTCTTTTACTCCACCCAACGAGTTCTTTCTTGATGGGCCTCTTGCCTGGTAACCTGCTGTTCTCATGTAGTATGCTCTAGCTGGTAGCTGATTTTGTTTCATACTGACCAGATGAGCAAACCATTTGATTCTTTTAGAAATTTTTTAGCCACTCATTGTTATTAGTTCTTCCTGAGTGATTGCCTCTTCTTGTTTTAACCTTCCGCTTTTCTTATACATCTCATCTCAAATGTTATATTTTCTTAAAGAAATGTCCATGTCTGACACTGATAGCACAGAGGTTGTAGGAATAGCTCATTTAGCAGCTGCTTTTATTTTGTGTGTGCATGTTGATACTCTGATGTTTTAAAAGTGGGACTGTTTGGTAATTTATGTTGTTGGCCAATCCGCCATCTTCAGTGATTAGACTGCCCGGATGAAACTTGGAACTAATTTTTGATTCCTTCAGTTGCTCTTAAAGCACATTGGGTTGTGTGATACATAGCCATGATGTTGTCCGGCAAGTGTCCATTAACAGCATACTCCTCGAGCACTGACCATAACTTGTGTGAGTTTACTCTATAAAAGGCCTTTTCTTGATAATTGAAAGCCACATTTAGTTTGTTGTCAGCAATAAAGGGAAACAGAGGGACAGGGGTGGGGATAGGGAGAAATCCGATTTCGACAAACATTTTGATGAGGTTTGCTTACCCAGCCTTTGACTATCCACACTTCACCTGTGTTTGACTAAGTGTGGCCTCTATCCTGTGACTTCTTCAACAGGTGAGACCACAGGAGCAGCTAAACTACCGTCGATATATATATATATGTCGTGGGGTGGCGGAACCAGAAATCCCATCAGAAAGAAAACAAAAGTGTGGAGTATGGGTGGGGGTGGGAGCATCCTCAGACTGTGAGTGACATTCAACCCTACTAGAACTGCACAACAAGAGATAAAACACGCGGTGACACAAAGTGTCACCATTCGGATGAGAATCCCTCGGAGTGCAAGTAAAAAAACACGCATTTAACAGTCAAGTTAAAATAGGGGTCACAGCTAGGACGGGGCTTTAAAGTGATACAATACTGCACCCAATATTGAAACGATTATCATATGCTGACCGGACCTCAGTCCCGCCTTATACATTTTTCTTTTAAATGGCTTGTTCGTAGTTTATAAAGGTAAAAAAAGGTAAAGGTAAAGTCGGGAGATTTGAATCAGCGTCAATACACACGGTTATAAACCGTAAGTGCTCTGCCATCAGTACGGATAGCTGAGAAGAAAACTGCCGCCTGTGTCGCCGTCTGCACGTAACTCCGTAGCTACAGCGACCGTCCTCCATTTACCCCAGAGTCTTAACTCTGGTACCCATTTCCTAGAGGCTGGGTGAACCACGGGAACCGCCCGGTTTCGAACACCGACTGTGGCTGCAGCGAATCGCAGCTGGATTTGAAAGCGAACCTGCTATCGATTGCGCTAACGCGGCTCAGTTTGAAAGCATAATAATAATATATTATTAATAAATAATAATAATAATAATAATAATGATTCGCTGAATTGCAAATAAAAATAAAAGTATATTTTATATAAATATTAAAAAAAAATATATACATTTAATGAGAATTTCGGAATATGTGTTCTACAAGTGTTGGAACTTCGTCCATATAGTCAAGAGTTGGTAGCGTCTTTATGGCATAAGGAGAACCATCTGTTAGTTTAGTATCAATTAAATGCAGCTCCAGATGATGTTCCACCCATCTATCCAGCTGCTTCTTTTTTGTCATTATTAATCTCCCAATTCAAAATCTTCAGTGGTGCACGTTTTAAAATAGTTGAGCTGATGGCCTTCTTTATCCCCTCATACATGCCCCTGTCATTACCACTACTGCTAGCATTTTGAATGCTTTCACATAACAGGATCCTGCAATCATTGGCACACCGTCTAGCTACTTTTTACAGATGATTTATAGTTTTTCTCAATTCAATGAGAGTGTTCCTTGTTGTTCTTTCCTTGTTTCTGGGGAGCATTACATTTTGCTGTCAATTAGGGATTGGAGTGTGTGTCTATTTGCTTCAGACTAGTCCTTACTTCTATGTTCTCTAATCGCATAGACTGATGTAGCCGTTTTGTAGACAGTCTCTTTAACTGAATCCCATTTTACTGTAGAGTTATCCTGTATATCAGTGAAAACACCTTTAAGGTGTTGTTGGAACTTAAAACAAATTTCAGGGACTTTAGTTTTGGAAATATTTAACCTAGGGATTTTTTTTTTTTTTTTTTTTTGAAGTGAAAATTGTTTTTTGTTTGATCTGAGCTATTGTTGAAACTAGGGAATGGTCAGTATCAAAGTCAGTACTGTGGTAGCTGCGAGTTAGTGATACACAGTTCAAGTGCTCCCTCCTTATGAGAATAAGTTTCAACTGGTGCCAGTGGCCAGATCTTTGATGTTCCATGACACTTTGTAGTGGTATTTTGTTTAAAAAAAAAGAGTTTGTGATGCACTGGTCACTTCTAGTGTAGAATTTCATTAGTCTCTGCCCATTTTCATCCATGAGACCAATATTATATTTTCCAAGGCAAACTTGCCATGAGTTTGAGTCCGACCCCACGTGAGCATTAAAATCACCAAGTATAAAGATGCCTTTGATTTATGAATTGATTTTCACTGCATTATCCAGTTCCTTATAAAAAGAATCCTTTGCGTCCTCCGTTGACGTTAGAGTGGGTGCATGTACAGTAACAAGAGTGATAAAACCGATTGAAGGGGCAATCGTAAAAATAATATTCTGTCATTTCCTCCAGATGGATTCTCAGCTGATCTCAGCAGTGAATTCTTTACTGCAAATCCCACTCCATACTTTCGGATTTCTTCCATACCTCTGCCTTTCCAGAAGAACGTATAATTACTTTCTCTAATGGACCTATCCTATGGAAAACATATTTCCTCTAGGCTGGCAATATATATAGAGTGTACTGAATTCGGCATAAATGATAGCCGTTTTTCTCGCATCATTAAAATTTTCTAGGTCAGTGGAACACCGAAACACACCGTCCTCACGTTTCAAGAGCCAAATCGAAGCTTAACGTTATGTTAATCTATTCACCTGTCAGAGCTTCACTCCTAGACAAGCTGCGGGCTAGGGCTAATGGCCTGGTAAACCTTAACACAACATTTTCAGGTTGCATTTCCTCTTCCTAGGAAAAGGCTAGTGTCCTTCCCAATGTGTTCCTCTGTCCGAAGCAGTTAGCACAATATGGGATGTCAGATTTGGTATACGCCGCCCAACATTCGGTGTAACTGAAAACAGGTCGTACCGGCTACTGTTATACGGTTGTTCAGTCACACTTATGCTTGGACACTATAACTTTAATTTACTTTACTTACGTGTGACAACTTACATTCCTGGACTGTCTAAATTGCTAGGCAATACATTGATTCTCTGAACTGTCCCCAACAAATGAGCGAAGAGGGGAAGAGGAACAATGTAGACACACACAACAAAAAGACGCTTTTGTCGGATCATTTCTTGACATAAACCACAACAGCAACAACAAGAGACAAAGTACTCAGGTCATCAGCCTCCTCAGAGGAGAGTCTCGTGAATAACTAAATAATAAAGAACACAGAGTGGAGACAATTTAATGTTATGATTGAATCACAAATGATGAGCTTAGGGAGAGAACTAAATTTATTTCAGTGAATCAAGAGCTTAAAAGACACACTGACGTTAGATGAGAACAGTTTAACTAGAATGTCTTCTTTCTGGAACCCAAAGAGACATAAAGATAGACAAAAACGCGGAGAAAGGCTAGAAAGTGAAGTTAAAATACTGGGAAGGACATGGGATGAGCTGCACGCTATAGCAAAGTATAGAACGATTCGGTGTTTGTTGGCTGAGGGCGTATGCTCCGTTGAGGGATGAGGTGCAGAGGAAGAAAAAGAAGACATGTGATAACAAGGAGCTACAGGACTGTAGTGGCTTACCGACCCGACAATCTTAGGTTCAAATCCTCGTAGTAAAGATTTTTTTTCTCGCTAAAATTGACATTGACTCTTTAGTAGACCTAGCTTAGACTGGGTCCTAGGTAATTCTTTAGGAGGTAAAAGGCCACAACCCTACCGATGGCCGACTGTTTATTACAACTATGATTTTAGCATTGTATGGCTGATGCACGACTGTCGTTGTAAAGAGTTGTTTCTATAGGATAGCAACAGCAAGTGCCGTATTAGAGTATTAAATCATGGGTATGTTGGGTGTTCCTGGAGATCCACGAGCATAGGTGCCCTATACTAATCTACAGATCAATTCCAACACTAAATACTGTTGGAGGCTGTGTAGTTTGAGCCAGGATAACTTTTATTAAACTCGTTATCCCCTTGTGGGATTCATTTTTTCGTTATTTGAAGCCCCACCCTGGCATTTGCCGGGGGCCTTGATGTTATAATGGATGATGTTCCAAACAATAATCGTATTCTTTTTTTTTTTTTTTTTTAAACAAAAAGGTCAAATTCACTTAGAATTATTTTTATGTATTTGCGTCGCAGGTCGACCCAGCCTCAAATGGGTACCAGGATGACTGTCCTGGGGAAATAGAGACGGCCGGCGTAATGCTGACCGCATTACCCACCGAGTGCCGATTAGTCTGTAAAAATATGGGTGCTCTTCCCATATGGCCGATGCGCCTAAAGGCGTGAAAAGGGATCTTTACTTTTTTACTTACAGTATATTTATATTATCAGGGCGAGTATATCTCTATTATAATGATAAAGCAATGATAAGTTAATATATTGATGAATGGACGGATAGATTGATGGATTCATGTATGAATGGATGAATGGACGGATAGACAGACAGATAGACAGACGAAGCGATAGAATCAGACTCATATCGACCAGAAATCATATGATACCGGGTTGTAGTTATTTAATTGTGGCCACAACGGTTGAAAGGAGTTTCTGGGACTACTCCAAGGGTGATCATCATCCGCATGGTGGCACTTTGTTTCGCCGAGTTTTTATCACTTGTGTGATGTCCTAGTGGGTTACAACAAGCGAGCAAGCAGCAAGGATCACTGATACATCCCGGTTAGGAAATTTCCGCCTCGGTATAAAGCACAATATTGTTATTTTAAAGCCCCCTGGCTGTTGTCGGGGACCCTAATGTAATCTAACAGTTTCAAAGGTTTCTGGGACTTGTTCTTGGGTGATACTCGTCCCAATGGTGGCACTTTGTGTCACCAGGTGTAGATCGCTTGTGATATGGTTCTGTTGGGTTTAAACGACAGAAGAATCACTTTTAAAAACCCGTCCCAGTATGGGATGCAATTTTTTTGTTATTTCAAAACCTAACTCCGGTTGCCGTCGGGAACCCAAGTATAACCTAACGGTTGAACGGCGTTTCTGTGATTGACGCCTGGGGGAATTCTCATCCGAAAAGGCACTTTTTTTTTTTCACCGGGTGTTTGTCGCTCATTGTACGGTCCTGGCGGAGTTGAACTCACTCACCTTTGTCAGATGGTAAATAGCCAATGCTGTTCAGGTGAAAGCTGCTTAAAAAACGTCTCTCACTCAGTTGCTTTATGCAGTATAGATTTATTTAATACCATAATATCTTCGCGGACTACGTTGATGGTTACTGCTAATATTGATCTGTTGATGCCCACATAACAGGAGCATTCGTTTAACGACTTCCTTTGACGGAAATTGCTTCTGTGACATTTTCCTAAAGTATAACTGCTTCGTGATGGATCAGTAGTGTATCTTGAGACAGTCTGACGTATGTACTTTAGGAGAAAATGGACCTTTGAGAAAAAACTATAAAACACAACCAAAGCAGACAGTAGCAGAGGCAGATGAAAAGATAAAGAGAAACTAATGAAACAATATAAATCGATACATTTATTGAGATACAAAGACTCAAATGGTTCTGCCAGCTAGTGTGAATGAGTCCAATGATACTAGTGAAAGCAGAAAATATGAAAATGAAAACACCACAGAGCCCGAGGAAGAATATGGACCTGAGGGGTCACAGACCGATTAGGACTTCACAAAATCACAGCATACCAAGCAACCAAGCTCGCCTAACTCTGACTACCTATCATTTGTTGACGCCTATTTGTTGATGCAAACAGACGTAATGCACACGCAAAGGTAAAAACGAAATGTGCCAGGTGTAATTAAATAACTCATTGTACTGCGACCAAGAAGTTAACGAAAGGGGGTAGGGAAACAACGTACATATACGCAACAAGTAGGGGTTTCGGTCTGAGCCTTTGTTGACATAAACCACAACAGCAACAAAGCTCACAAGCTCTCACACAGGTAAGTCGTGTGAATGACTACCAAATATAAGAAGCGGAAAATACTGACCAATATTCATAGAGCAAAGCATTGAACTGAATTCACCTCTTTACATTGTATTCATAGACTAATGCCACGCTTTTTTACAGCATTGATAGGGAATCTCTTTGAGGAATATTAGATCCTATAGAAAATCATTAGCTTAGCTAGCAACAAGTAAAGAAATGTGCAGTTCTTCTTTAGGGAAAGAATTCTCTTTTTATTGGCAATAGACTGGATTATGACGACAGCAACAACTAAAATCAGGAATGGGATAGAATGGACTGGTGATCTGGACTTCGCTGATACTATTTCTCTTTTGTCCCACTCACGGAATCAGATGTAAGATATTTTAAATATACTTAATGCGAGATCACAACAGATAGGTCTGACAATCCATAAGGGAAAGACAAAAGATAATTAGGATAAACCAGGCATTTAGTAATCTGGTCTCTGTAGTGATACCCAACTCCAAAATACGGAGCCATAACCTGTTTGGGCTGTAATGTAGATAAAGATGGATTAACTGACAGAGATATTGAAATACGAATACAAAAGACAAGAGCAGCTTTTACAGCGTTTGGAAATTTTTAGAGGTTTCAAGTAATTAAAACTGGAGCTAAACATAACATTTTAAATATGATGTCAAATCAGTACTGCAGTACGGAGAGGAAACACGGGAAACTACTAAAACAGTTGCTCGTAAACTACAATCATTTGTTAACTGGTGCCTGCTCGGAATAGAGGGAAATAAATAGTATGACAGAAACTATGTAGAGCTTTGGGAGAGAACTAAACAAGTTCAAATGGACCAAGTAAAGCAAAAAAAAAAAACGTTGGAAAGAACACACGGTCAGAAAATATGACAACAATTTAACGAGAATCTCTTTGCACTGAAACCCACAGGGTCGTAGAAATAAAGCAGACCAAATCGCAGAGAAAAAAAGAAGCTGGAGAGGTAAGTTAAAAAGATGAGAAAGACATAGGTAGAATTGCATGAAAGGGCGAGGGATAGAACGAGCTAGTGCGAATTGGTTGAGTGCCTATGCTCCACTGGGGATAGAAGCCAGAAGAAGAAGAGGTGCCGCGTAAAGTAGTGGCCACTAGGGTAACGCTTAGAATTGCCAGGAAAAAAATATGCCTGTACTTTTAACGAAGATCTGAAGAATGAATTTAAATGTCTGCGCCTTGATGAATAGAATCCAGAAGACAAACATCGCGTTTAGTATAAAAAAAGTAAGGTTAGATTTTCAGTGTCGCCTTTTAGAAGAAGTGAGTAAAGTAAAGGATCTTTTTTCCTTTTTTTTTCTTGTTTGCTCCTGCCAGACGGTGGCCGTTGCATTTTTGCTCCATTTGTAGACTGAAAGGATATAGTTTCGTCGCCCAGCTTCTGAGTTGAGTGCATGGCGTCACACTGTGAGCTGCGGAATTCATTTGGAATGTTTTTCGACTGATTAATGTGATGGTGTGAATTGTAGATTCAGAAAATGGCGCGATGCCTGTTGTCGCAATATTGGTGGTGTCACCGTGTGATTAAAATTGATCGCGTGTGCAACTGCTAATCTGTTGATGCCTTCTGCTACCATCCATGATGAACTGCATTTCTAATGTCGGACTGTTTGTGTTAGCACTTAAGATGTCTACCGTATGCTTTTAATCCGTGTGTATGCTAGATATACTGAAACAGCAGTTCTGTCAATCTTTCCCAAAAGGGACTGTTGGATAAGCCGCTGTGTGTGTTTTCGTGGCACAGAAGAGGAGGCAGATAACTATGGGTGACCCGTTTGCTATAAAGCTGAAACTAAAACTTACCAGATTTAGCTGACTAAAGCCGTCCAGTTTTTTCCCTATGCTCCCACTATCAACCCAAACCCTCTGCTCCCCTCCCGCTAATTCGTAAAAGCTCTTCAGCTTTTCTCCACTTTTTCGTTAATGCTAGTATCGATCTGTCGATACACTACAAAAGGAGCATTCGTTTAACAAACTTCTTGTTCACGAAAATATCGTCTGCTGTACCAATAGTCAACAAGTCCTGTAGTTTCCAATCCTGCAGAATACGGACCGTGTCTTCCAAAGAAAAATTACCTTTCAGTTCTATTGGAAAACCCTGTGGGGAAAAGCATGTGCAAAAAAAAGAGATACGATTAGTTGCGTTCCTTTTCAGGAG